>OW679200.1:2126804-2290739 GCA_940337035.1 Agriotes lineatus | reverse complement strand
CGAGACTTTTATTATAGTCGAGATTTTTGTACTTTTCTACTGCAAAGGTTATTTGCAATGTTTACTTTATAAGTAGCGATGTTGAAAATAATTTGCAATTTTTAGGCGAACTCCATTAATTGTTTACATTCTGTTTAAAAACAATTTGGGAGAGCTCGAAAGTTTGAGACTCCCAACTCACGTCTGGTTCACCTCCCACACTGTTAAATTCAACTTATGTACCTACGTCATCAAATCTACTAAGTATAACAACTAAGTTTGTGCGTTGTATATAGAGGTATCTACTTTATAAGTAGATATTTCTACTACAGTAGTTGAAAGTTCTACTACAAAAGTCAGAATTCTTATTTCCTAGCGTTAAAGATATTAAAATGGGTACATGACATACCTAACTTTCAATTAGTTAACTAGTGATTCTTACATTAGTAGTTGTGTATAAAACTTAGTTTTTCTACTATTTATGATATTTGAAATATGCACTTCACAGACAAAGTTTCAGAATTATATTGTGTTCCACTGTAAAAGTAATTTAACGTATTTTCCTTTTACGTAATGTTTTGGAAAATAAATTGCAAGTTCTAATTATTTACGATGTACTCCACTAAATACTTAAATTAAACGTGGAAGCAATTTGCGAAAAGTGAAAAATTTCAGACTATCAACTCTCATCTAGTTCTTATCTCGAGGGAGTATCAAACTCAACTTTTGTTATAATTCACAATAATCAGCTAATTAGAAAATTTAATCGAGTCTCTGACAGTCTTTACTTTAGGAGACTCGTTTGCTACTTCGGAGAGATTTTTATTGCAAAAGTTGAGATATTGTAAAAATTAGTACCTACTGTGAAAAACGGGTATTCTACTTTATATGTAGTGGTTGCTACTTTATAGGTAACCAGTTCTACTTTAGCAGTTGAGAGTCCTGCTATAATAGCAGGGATTTCTATTGTAAATAACTTCTCTATTGTTTACGCATATTTTAAATGTCTACTGTCTAAGCAAAGATTTTGAAAATAATTTGCTATATTTAGACATTTACAGCTTGCCTTATACCTGAACATAATTTGCAAAAGTTTGAGGATTTGAGACCTCCAAATTGTCTACTCGCCTTATACCTACAGGGTGTTTAAAAAATACGTTCGGATATTTTACCCACTTATAGATCTCATCAATACAAACAAAAATGTCCTAATAAACATGGGTCCGGAAACGCTTCGTTTCCGAGATACAGGGTGTTATTACAGGTTCTTTTTTAATTCGTTTTTTTATGTTATTTAAAACGCTTTGAGCGATTTTAATGAAATTTGTTTATAGCTGTATGGGGTATCTATTGGACCTATTACAATTGATGTAGTAATTCCAGGGGCGTGCCCAGGCGGCATATCAACTCGGTTTTTTCCCCAAAAAAATAACTCCCACAAAATTTTGTAATTGTTATATATTTATGTAATAAAGCAATTAAAAATGCAACTTTGTTGTCTCCTGAGATTTTTTCAGATCTCGCTTCGTTTTCAAGAAAAAAATTAAAACCCATATTTTTGCACGTCTCTCAACCTGTTAGTTGTCAAAAGTAGGTACTAATATAAAACTCCAGATTTCTATTGTAATGGTTGAAATTCCTACTGTGAAAATTGTAATTCTTATTTTACGTGTCATGATTTCTAATGTAAAAATTGAGTTGTCTACTGTTACAGGTATACAAGCGTCTGATTATTTAATATATCTATGTTTTTGATGCGGAAGTACATATTTTTGCTTCAGTTGTCAAAAATTCTAAAGTTTCTACTTGAATTTGAAACTATCAACTACTCTTCGCAGCCGTGTTAAACAAAACGAAAATGAACAACTAAATAGAAAATGTAAGCAAGTGTATACCGATGCTTAGTTTTATTGTAGCCTACTTGAAGGTATGGTGTATTTTATTTCTTAGAATTCTCCTACAGTCCCGACAATTATTAATGTGGTCTTTTAGTTTTGCTCAGCCTAACGCTATAGTATGAAACAATAATGAAGATTAAGTAGATATAAAATAATTTAATGGTTTTTCGGGTCTGTTTTGTTTCAAATGAATAATGAAGAAAATTGAAGTGATATTTATGAAAAATCAGTAATTCAATATCGTGAAAAAAATGCAGTAAATGTTGAACTTTTTGTGAGAAGTAATAGTTAATATTAAATTGCGATCGTAATGATGTGCTTCATCTCTCATTTAACATTTTCTATGTTTGCTGTAAATTATTATATCTCCATGGACACCCATAATAAATAGCAATTTTAAAAATCCAGTGCAGCATGAACTTGGTATAAAAACAACAAATCGAGCTCGTAGATATAATTGCACTTCCTCTTCAATATAACAGTTTCTCTATCTGCTATAATTCCTGAAATTCTTGTGCGCACAATGAGAAAGAGGTCATCCTGTATGCAAGAATGGACAAAATTATAATAAACGTCGCCTCCTTTGGTCAACCCAATAAGGCAGCCGCACGTACAATGCCAGTAGGTTTAGATTAATGACCAAGAATTGTTTTTCAGTGTTTAATTGTACTAATCCATAAAACATAACAGTTCTTTCAGCTCAATAAAGTTGCGCGTCCACCATTGTTTGGGGCTGCGACACGTGTAGGTACCTGCTTATTAATTTGTTTATTTAATCATTAATTCTAATTACGAGAACGCTTCGATCTTGTGTATTAACAAAGCCGCAATAAAAATATTAATTTACGTCCTCCCACGGGCACAACAAACTATTGCGCGCCGCGGCCCGTTGGACGCGGCAATTCGGCCGCCAACTAATCTACTTTTCGCGAAATTCCATCTGCTGTCATGGCGGCGCGGCCACCAGAAAAGCCTCGGACTGAGCGAGCCGTCCGACTGTGTTACGTGTGTGATATGCGAGGTGGGCGTGCGGACGTTTAAGAAAATGAAAAGCCGGCCCCGGCCAGCGGTTGCTTTGATCTCCCTAATGCCTGTTTTCATCAGCCAGATACTACACCTGATACCTGATGCCATCTCACCAAAGCGGCACTAAAAGATCACATAATAAACGCTAATTACGCGGAAGAGCCCGTTACTGCTGTAATCGTCGCGAAGGGCACTTGCCCTCTGTTTATTTTTAGAATTATTATTGCCAGAACCCCCGGAGGTGATCTTTGCCTTCGCGACTAGTTTGAGACAGCAAAGCGTTTAGTTAGCAGCTGTTTTTAGGCTCGAATTTTCAGTGCTTTTTTTTTAAATGTATGCCAATTTCGACTGCTATGATAATTAGGTGACGTCATACTGTGACCACAGTAAAAATTTGTTTTGCTGTAGCGCGAAAAATAAAGAAATACAAATATAGGTATCACAACTTCTTAAGACTACAACTATAATCGCTTTTTAGTTAGAGCTCGTTACACAATGTAAAAATCTCATTTTTCAAAATTAAATTTAGAGTTATTATTTGCACTAAAAAATAATATTTAGTTAAAACAAAAAACCTAAACTTCCAGATTTAAAAATTGAGAAAGATTTCTACTTTAGTAATGTATAGTTGTAGTTCTACTGTAAAATTGTACTTACTAGGTAATGTGTAGGTTGCCATTTTTACATTAATACTAGAGATCTCTATTTGAAAGTAAATTTTTCTACTATAAAAAATAGAAGTAAATGATCTTAGTCAGCGGATTTATTTTTGTTTTTAATCTACTTTCATTTTAGTAGTCAAGATTTATAGCACAAAATTTAAAATTTAAGTTAACAGTTGAGATTTTTTCTCTAAAAGTATAGATTTCTACCTGGTTTTGTCAAAATTAAAATTTATTGTTGTATTGTAAAATTGAAATTTATATTGAGAAATTAACGAGTTCTATTTTATATATCGCGATTTCTACCTTGTACACGTAGATTTCTACTTTAGTAGCAAAAGAGTATCGCAAAAGTTGAGATTTCCACTGTAATAGGTAAAGTTTATACTTGTGGAGGTTTCTACTTTAAAAGCAGAAACTTCTACCATGTATTTGAGAGCTCTATTGTAAAACTAAAGATTTATATTGTAAAATAAACATTTTTCGTTTTTGCTGCTGACAGTTTTACTGAAAAGTCGGGAATTATATTAAAGAACTACCTAATTGTACTCTATATATATCGCGATTTCTATCTTATACATGGAAATTCTTACTGTAGTAGTTGAAATTTATATCGCAAGGGCGAAATTTAACTTAGAAAAATTGATATTTATACTTGATCTGTCGAGGTTACTACAGTAAAATCGTAGTAATCGAGAGTTGTAGTGAAAAAGTTGAGATTTATTAAAAGTATTGATTTTTATTTTAAGTATCGCAATTTCTACTCTTTAAATAGAGATAGTTACACTATAAACGTTAAAATGTGAGATTTCAGAGTTATCTGCTTAAATGTCTACTTGAAAGGTATAATTTATACCTTGTAGTTGAGAGTTATACTGTAAAAGTTGAGATATCTATTTTATTTAGCGACGTTTCTACTTTAAAAGTTTATTTTTCTACCCTGTACTTGAGTATTGTGCTGCAGTAACTAAGATTTGTACTTTATATATCGACATTTCTACTTTAACAATAGAAATTTCTACCTTATAATTGAGAGTTTTAGCTACTGGAAAAGTTAATATTTCTACTTTGAAAGTAGAGATGTTTACCTTGTAGTTGATAACTTGACTGTAAAGTTGAAATTTTTACTTAATTTGTCGCGTTTTTACATTAGTAGACATTTCTACCTTATAGCCGAGAGTTCTACTGTAAAAATGGAGATATCTGCTTTAGTAACTGATATTTCTAATATATATCGACATTTCTACTTCAATAGTAGAGATTTCTACATTGTAGTTGAGAGTGTTACTGCAGAAGTTGATATTTCTGCTGCAATAGTTGAAATATGTACTTTATATGTTGAGGTTTCTACTTAGGTAGTTCTAAAGGTTGAAACTTCTATTTTATGTATTGGGATTTATATCCTACCAAGTAGAAATTTTTACTTTAGTAGCTGAGAGTTCTGTTGTAAAAGTTGATATTTCCGTAATACCATTTGAAACTTCTACTGTAGGTGTTTCTATTATGAAAGTAGCTATTTTTATCATAGTAATCGAGAGTTGTAGTGTAAAATTTGATATTTGCTTGCTAAAATTTAGTTTGCTACCGTAAAAATTATTTGAAATATTTACTTCATATATATCAGCTTCTACTGCCTAAGTAGCATTTTATACTGTGATAATTAAGAAGCGTTCTAGTATTAAAGTAAAGTGTCGTATGATAATAATTCAATATGACACAGCAGTTGTTTGTAATTTCTAGTTTATATGCATATCAAAGTTCTACTGTGTAATTAGTGATCTTTACTGAAATATTCGAGAGTTCTACTATAGCAGCTATGATATTTACTAGTAGGTTAATATATTTATTTGTTCCTCACTTGTAAACATCAATTTCTCAAGTCACTGTATTCACCTTGAAAATGTTTCTCAACTGGCTAGCCAGTAAATTTTTTACTGGCCTGCCAGTATAATTTTACAAGCGTGCTCATAGATAAATGATAGTGTGCAAATTCAGAGTTGTCTTTCTTAGTATGTGTCATATTGATGAATTTAGTTGCCTGTCAGTGTGACATTTTGAATAAATAGTAAATTTCTAGTTATTTACAAGTGAGGAACAAATAAACTATTCAAAAATAAACGCAAGGTAACAGGTTTTACTGGCTCAAGAAGGTGACTGGCAGTAAAAACCCTCTTACCAAGCTAGTAATGTTAAATACTATTATTTTATACAGTGAATTTATTTTAATGCCCAATGTGGTATTTCCGTTTCCATGAGGATTTGATTGTTACTATTGGTTTCATGTGTAAATGAGTTTATTTTAAAATGCAACCGTAATTTTATTGAAAAAGAAGCATTAGAAAGAACAACAGGGCATGCACATACTTGCAGTCGAGTCTTGTGAGGTCTTTATACCATTTGATCAACATAATTCTTTTCTCCGTAGAATATATTATGTATTTACATACGTTTCCATAATTATTGCATTTTAAAATAAACGTATTTACATGTTGCGCGTTATAATAAACTCCCTGTATATTGAAATTTCTACATACTTTATACTAATAATAATCATAGATATTCTTCTTCATGTCGTATTTGGTTATTTTGCTACATCACAAAATAGTTTCAGAGACTAACTAAAACATTTGAATTTTAGTAGTCGATAGTTCTACTGTAAAAATTTCAATTTCTAATAGTGGAGTTTATAAGTAGATATTTGTATTGTAGTAGTCAAGAATGTCGCCGTAAGAGTTAATGTTTCTGGTTTATATGCCAAAGCTTCTGCTTTATAAGTCTTTTGTATAAATAAAGAGTTCTAGTTGGACTAATAACTAAATTTTGTTCAAAATTCGAATTGTTGCTATAAAAATCGAAATAACTACCTACTTCAAAAGACGAACTTTTTACTGCAAGACATTTTTCTTTGCTTCAGAACGATGTTGAAAAAAGGAAACTCGAGTATATGTTCAAGTAAATAATTGTATCTACTTATATTTGACTCATATTTAAGTCCAAAGATTCTTGAAAATTTAAATTGTAACATTTTATTATTGTGACATTAAGATTATTTTAGTTCAGAGGCACAAATATAACGTTAATCCGTCTTTTATAAGCAAAATAAATTTTACAAAATTAGCGTTAACTCAACGACAATGGTAGCCATTTAGAAACTTCCAGTTTAGTAAAAAAAGTTTTGTTTTTGTTTTTTATGTGCTTCAATACAAAGTGATTCACGAGGATGATGAGCCTGACCAAATTCCCGATGCAAACAACATTACATTTTCGCAACGTACTTTGCGACACTTAAATAAAATACAATTTGGATCCGCGATGCCTATTAATCATTGAAATCTACCTGACCTATGAAAATGTAATGTTAGTTGTGTCAAGAATTTGGTCAGGCTCATTATTCCTCGTGAATTACCTTGTCCAATATCATTAATTTCTAAATAATATCGGGTTGTTTCCGTCCGTCACTTCTGTAACGATTTCATACACAATAATTACCTAGACCTTTTCTAGTGTCTAATTATTATCAGTATATTCTTGTTTTTACTAATCGTTCAAAATTATTTTTATTGCCAAGCAAGATAAACTGATTTATTGGTCATTGTAATTAAGAAGACCTATACTCTGAGTCGGACTGTCGGGCCTATATATATAATTAAGAAGTACTTGTTCATAGAACTAGTATTAGAAGCAATACTAGAAGACAAGAAGTAAGATCAAGTCTAGTAGGAGATTATGTATCAAGGTTATTGATTGAAGTTCTAATTTCAACCATTTCTGCTTTACCACTAAAACAGTAAGATACTAAGTGTTGAGGATAGCTTGCTTGAACTACCTAAGGCTTTCCAGAATTAGCAACAAAGTCCAGAGTAAAAATTAAATTCGAGCACGCTCGAATTAAATTACGGCCGTCGAAGTATGCGCATATTTAAAACCGCAACCTACAGATGGAGGTCGTAATTTACAGGTGAGCATAAGCCGGGAATAAAAACAGCGCCCGCGGCCAAAATTTATCTTTCGTTTCAAAATTTTGATAATAAAAAACGTGTTTTCAGCTCTGGCTTCCACACACAAAAGGATTAATAAGCGGCGACGTTTACAAACTATTAAGAGTGCTAGGAAAGGTTATTAAATTTCTTAATTTGCTGCGGAATCCGGCGAATGCCGCGACGTTTGCAGACTTCCATAAAATCCATGGGAGTAAGTTTGAGGGCACCTGATTGTGTCAAGGTGAGCGGAGTGATAAGGGGTTTAATAAAACTCGCTGCGCAAGTGACTCATGTGCTAAAAAAGCGGGATAACTCGGGCAACGCCATAAAGCGAGATTACTTGCAACACTCGGATGGAAAATTAATTCCTTCTACAATTAAAATCGAATAAAAACAATTGCTTTGAAATTGCAGTTTAAAGCCAAGATTTATTCATTCGCTCACTTCTTTGCTGATTACTTTTCGTCGGGAATGTCCAGATTATTTTCTTTACTTCTTTTCAGGCTCTCTGCTGATTACAAAGCGCAAAGCTGGCGCTTAAATCGCAATATTGTTCGACGTCCTGTACAGATTCCTTGAAAAAGGCCATATTAAATTACAATAACGCCAATAGCTCAATCCGGAATTAAATGCCCATTGAACTCGAATGGCCACGCGATTTCACAGGCAACTTCACCTGGACATGTTCCTCAAATTTAATACTTTTACGGTAAATATTGCAGGGTGGTCTGTTCTTTCCTCATAGAGCTACTAGAAAGCTTTGTGCACGCACGATTGGAGAATTTTCTGTTCAATTCGCTTCTGTGAAAGGCGGTTATTGTTGCCAAAATGTATTAACTGGAAAAGAAGCTGCTTCCTATTCACGGTTTGAGGACGTTACCGACTGGATGACCATTTCAGCGATGCTGTTTTTCGATGCTTTCCGGATTTATTGGATTACCCGGTGTTTCGCTTATTCGATAAGGGAATTTAAATGATTTCACGATTAAAGTTCCGTGAATTGTGCCGAAATTGTTGATAACTTTGTTTTAAATATTATATGTTTTGCAGAGTTATAGAAAGCTGATCAATTATGAATGGTTGTAAATCCAATTAATAGTAGAAATGAGAGATACACTTATTTTTAGGCTTTCAAAACTCCCAACGAGAAAAAGGGGTGTGGATTTTAGACAATTGATCATTTGCTGAAGAAAGTGACCCACTCATTAAAGCAAGAATGCGGAATTTCAGAATTTGTTTACATATTAAATCTTACAAGCCAGAAACGTTAACATAGAAACTAGAAATATTGATTTTACAGTCAAACTCTCGAATGCTATAATCGATAATTTTAAAATAGAAACCACATTGATATATAAAGAATTTCAACTTTTACAATAAAATTAGCGACTGCTAAAATAATAATGTCTACGATAAACCAACTCTTCTTTGTGGCGTTCCATTTTGCGCAACACTAAAAAATATTAAGGTCTAAAATTTTTAGTGGATTAAAATACTTAAAACACAACATGGATAAAAATGTCTAATTACATACCTATAACATAGAATATCAAGTCTTAAACTCCACTGCTACAGTAGAACTATCGACTACTAAAGTAAAACTCCCTATTTAGAAGGTACAACTTCGATACAGATACATATAAAGCAGAAATTTCTCTTACAGCGAAAACCTTAATTTTTACAATAAAAATCTCGACTTTATAATATAGCTAAAAAAGTAGACACTTCTTTCAAATATTTCTTACGATAGAGAACTGAATGTTTGCAATACAAACCTCAAATTTTATAATACAATTCTGGGCTACTAAAGTAGAAATCAGTACCTATGAAGAAGTAACCTGAGCATATAAAGAAATTTTAGCCCATACAGCAGAAATTCCAATTTCTACAGTTGAACTTTTAGCCTTTACACTTGCATCTACCAAAGTAGCAAATCTCTACTTATAATGTAAAAACCTCAATATTAATATAAAACAGAAATGCCTACCTTTATAATATGTCTCGGCGTTTACAGTAGAACTGACCACTACGAACGCAAACATTTAAACTTTTAGCTCTTGCAGTGCAAATGTTAACTTTTACAATATAAATTTTAATTGCCAATGTAGTCATCTCTACTTCTAAATGAAAGCCTCGATATATGTCAGGTAGAAATATTTACTTTTACAATATAAATCTTAACTTTTACATCTAGACAACTTTCAGCTATTGCAGTGGAAATCTCAACTCTTCAGAAAAAAAGTGTGCTACCTTCCTTGCAGCAATCTCTACTCACAAAATAAAAACCTCACTATACAACGTACTGTTACAGTACACATTTCAACTTTTATAGTAAAACAATTTAGAAATATCTACTTTTAAAGTATAAACATCGATATAGATATAGTACTAATTTTAACTAATTTAGTAGAAATTGCAAAATTTACAGTAGAGCCTTCAACTACCAGGTCGAAATTTCAACTTTTAAAATATAAACCACGATATACAATGTAGAAGTTTCGACTTTTAGATTTTACAATGGAAATCGCAACTTCCGCAATATAAATATCAACTACTAAAGCGGTAATCTCCACTTATTAAATAGAAGACCGATGTATAATGTAAAAGTCTCTATATTTTTACAATACGAATGTCGACTTTTAGAGTAGAACTCTCAACTACCAGGTAGCAACCTCTACTTTAAGGTTTTACAGTGACAATCACAACTTTTGCAATAGAATTTTCTATAACTCTAGCAGTAATCCCAACTTATCAAATAGCAGCTTAGATTAGATAAACAAACTATAAGTCACCATGTTTAAATATAAATACTATATTTTATAGTCGAACTCTCAACTACCAGGTGGAGACTTCTATTTATAAGGTATGAACTACGATATATAATGTTGAAATACCAACGCTCACGTTTTTCAATTGAAATCTCAACTTTTGTAATAGAAATTCCAACTATGTAGGTAGTAATTTATATTATATATATATAATCATAAAATGGAAACTCTCAACTACCAATTAGAAATTTTGACTTTTAAAGTATAAACTGCTTAAGGAGTAATCTTTACCTGTAAAATGGAAACCTTGATATACAAGGTAGAAAGCTTTACGCTTGCAATATACTTCTCAACTTTTACAGTAGAATTTTCAACTGCCAAGTAGAAATTTACTTTTAATCTATAAACCACCATTTATAACGTACTGATCTGTACTGATCTCTACTTATAAAATGAAAACCTTGACGTAGAAGATAAAGTCTCTACTTTTACTATAGAAATCTCGACTTTTACGGAAGAACTCTCAACTATCAGGTAGAAATTTCAACTTCTATTTCTAACCACGATATATAAAGTAGGAATCTCAACTTTCAGATTTTACAGTGGATATGTCAACTTTTACAATAGAAATCTCGACTACTGAAGCTGTAACCTCTAGTTATTAAATGGCAGGTAGACATTTCTACTTTTAGAGAACAAATTTCGACGTTTACAGTAGAACTCTCAATTACCAGGTTAGTATTTTTACTCTTAAAGTATAAACCAGAAAATATAATGTCAAAATCTCAAGTTTCAGGTGTTACAGTGGAAATTTCAACTTTTGCGATATGAATTTCAAATACTTAGTTAGTAAACTCTACTTTACAATATAATATAAATCTCTACAGTAGAACTCTCAACTTCTAGGTCGAAATTTCTACTTTTAAAGTATAAACTACGATATATAATCTAGAAATCTCAACTGTCAGGTTTCATAGTGGTAATTTCAACGTTTCGAATAAAGATTTGAACTTCTAAAGTAGTACTCTCTACTTAATAGATAGAAACATCGATGTACACGTTATAAATATCCACTTTTACAATACAAATCTCGACGTTTTTTAGTAGAATTCTCAACTACCAGGTAAAACTGTCTACTTTTAGAGTATACGCCATGATATATAATTATTATCTCTTTTATTACTGCTTGTGTCAGAGCTTTTATTACTTTTATTGGAAAAATTATTCTTTGATCTCATCCTTTGAAGCAGGGATTATTTTTGATTTGCTTGTCGTGCGTTTGGTACTCCATGGTCATTTCTTATAATATTCTATTCATCTCTTTATTTCTGCTTCTTCATGTCCTTGTTTGTTTTGCACCATTTATGTATTTTGTCGAGTATCTTTTCTTATTTTCTTCGTTTTCTCCTAAAGTTTTGGTACATTTATTATTGCCTGATTCTGTTACTTTGCGATTTTCTTTTCTAGTGTCTTTCTTAGTCGTACGAGTACAGTCGCTACTAATTGCCTAGTCTCTTTGTACTTTTACATATTTTCTATATTTCATGTATGTGAATTCAGTTTGTCTTTGTTTTTCTATGACTTTTTCGCATTCGGTGGAAAGTCAATTTTGCTATAAGCTTTTTATGGTTTTAAAGCGCTTATTTCCTTCTTTTCGAAACATCATTCGGTTTTTAAATATTTTTTTCAACTGTACAAGTTCTTAAAGGTTTAAAACATCCAAATAGGAATGGCGCTTATAAAGTTGTTAATTTCAGAAATGTTCGTGTAAAAAGGAAGCAGATAAAAAGTGTCATCATTAAAGATTATAGCTGGACAGAAATATTAATTTGGCGTGAAGCTTATGGTTTCTCCAACAGTTACTAAATATGCTGAACCGTACCCAAGGTATAATAAATATTAACCTATAACTTAACGAATTGAAAATTAATATTTATTGATATTCAGCATTTATTTCTAACACACATCCTTTCATGTAAATCCTTCGTCGCTTGTAGTACTCTTCATGATCACTAATTAGACATGGTCAAAGCACGCACCGAGTGAAACAATTTACATGCTGATTTTTATTGCTATAATTAAATAATTTCAAGAAATAATTAAACTAACGAAGCCTTACTGTTTTATTGTACAGAACTTAATTATTTAATAATGGCGGAGACTTTCTGTATCAACGTTACAAAGTCCAGTAGCAACGATGTAAAATTGTAATAATCACCCAAACCTTGATATTCAAATGTACCAAGACTTGCATCCTTTATAATTTTATAAACATCCATCTGTTTTTCTGAATATGACACAAGCAGCAAAAGAAAATTACTTCATTTACATTGATTTATAAACTAATATTTTGCTTTACAGTTATTACTAACAAAATTGGAATAAAATTACCTCAAGAATCATTTTAGTTCTGCTTGCCTTCTTCTCACAGTTGTTCCTTCTTATCTTCTTCGCGGATTTGATGTTGGCCGTCGGTATCTATGAATGGTTTGTCATTCTTTACCATCGGTAATTTTGGAAACAGTAATTAAATCATTCTAAAAGTTCAGACTCTCTTGCTTAATATACCAAACTTCTAAATGTAAGCAAATTTAAAAGCACTAAATATCGTTTCCTCTTACATATATTGCTAAATAAATTAGTAAACAATTTCCAAGCAAAGCGAAGATTTATAGCACTTCATTTCTCTTCCCACTAACAAGTAAATGAAGAAAAGTCCGCGGGAACGTTTGCCGTTTCCGCTAATTTCAATATTTAATCCCCGTCGCTCGCTCAAAATTTGGCCGGGGGCACAGCTTAGCCGAAAACCTTTTGTCTTGGCCACACCGCGGTATAATTTACAGTGTTAGTTCGAAAGTGGTTTCGTATTTAAATTACGACACCAAGTCGTATTTGTCTGACCAACACCGGGCGTAAATCTTGCGAAGAACCGCTGCGTGGGGAGATTTTCGTTTTTGGTTTTGGGCAACGTTTCTCCCGCTTCATTTTTGGTCGTTTCCCAAAATCCAGAGGAATAAACCGTGCCTTAATAAAAATTTATGGTTTCGGAGTTTATAAGCCGGGGCGAAGGCCACGTCCTAACGAATTCCTGGAAGATGTTTAGTGCCAGCCTTTGACAACGCGGCCGTAGTGTTAGTAGTCGTTCTCAAGGACTAGTTTAGGATGTTTAACTTGTTATTTGGCGATTTTGCTTTAATAAATTAATGCAATGTTATCGTCTATTGATTAACTAGTTATCTCTATGTTAGCAGCAACGATAAACTTGTTTTACAACATTTTCTATAGAGATCATATACTGAAAAGTCTGATTTTTTTTGTTTTGCAAATTTTAAACGTTAATGTGAATTTAATGTATCTTCCCTGATCGACTATGTTAGTAAATAAACCAGATATGAAAAGCGATTTTTTCGGCAACTACTAGTAATGCCGTCCTCTATAACTTTTGGAAAGACTCACTGCTCAGGTTAACTTGAATCCTCGGGAATTATAGTCGTAAGGATTAAGAAAAAATGCTCCTCAAGATACGCAGTCAAAACGAAATGGGCACCAGTTGGCATCAGTGACAATGATAAATACAATCTAACTAACAGTCTAAAACCAAACTTCACTTCCCGTTGAAGGCCTCTATTGCACCCTAACCTATAAAAAAAACAAACGAAAAGGTATTGGTAGATCGTGTTTAGAAAAATATCAGGAGTAAAATTAAGGCTTTAATGAATTAACGATGCGTAGGTACAGAGAAATGGCTCAAATAAGGATTAAAGGTTAATGTTAAAATTAGTGCATAAGTACTCATTTGTAATATAAGAATAGGCAAACATTTTAATTTATGAATTGTTAATAATAAGTGGTGTTGTCAATGCAAAATCCTGAAGTATGCGGGTTAGATAAGCTATTAAAGGATTTAAATTCATGTTACTTATGAATCCGAAAAGTAAAGGAGTCTCCTCAGGCACTATAAAAAGTTAGTTGCCTTAAACACAAAACCCTTGAACAACGAAATGCATTATACGTAGGTAATACTCAAAATCAATATTAACGAAGTTCAACGATGCCTCTCATTGGAAAATCATTCTGAACGCACTCGCGGGTTTCTTTTATGCGTTTTAATCGCCTGGTGATTTAAAGGAAACACGCATGGTTAGCAAGCCTTATCGCTTAGAATGCAGGTATAGCCGTCGAAGATAAGGTGGTAAAATAAAAAACCTGATTTTGTTTATCCTCGAGCTTAAGTCGAACAGCGTCGCGTGGCCCTTGATGCGTCTTGAGGCATGCGGCTTCTTTAAGTTCAGAAGACGGATATGGAGTGCTTAAAAGATCACAAAGCCAGCAGGACTAAAAAAAATCTATAAACACAATAATCTCTTGTATAGCTACGTGAGAATGCATTTCATACCTGCAGGTGTAAAACGGCCTTAGGACACAGCGATCAACCATGAAAAATCTGCACATCTTCTATAAGCAGCGAGAATACACAATTAAACTATCGTAAATACGCCATCCGAAATTCACCACTATGCGAAATGATGCAGGCATAAGGGGGTAAATTCTATTTGCGCCCCTGCGGCAGGGAATCGCTTCCTAAGAAGGTAGGAAGACAGATCTTCAATTTTAGGAAAACACCGGAAGATACGCTACTCCATTAAGAGTAAGGTGCCAAATTGACATTTACAAAATTTACCAAAAAGAATCAAAATAAGCATAGGCAAACTCGTCCCACTCACGCCCAAAGAGAAAGCATGCTATATTTGGGAGGAAATTTACAAAGAGCCGACTAGCGAAGGTGCGAAGAAGAGCTAGGTACATCGTAACGTGCAACACCAATGCGGGCCGTTATATAGTAAAATTCTTAATAATTTGAAAACTATACAACACAATTTTGTATGCAATTCTAATATGTTATCAATCGCAAAGATACCTGCATTACCAAACTAATACTTAGACGGCATGGAAACAGAGAAGGCTCTACTAAATTTATTTATATGGTGAGCTTTTTCGTCTTTTAAAGATCGGTCGCTGACCTCAAATTTCTAATTTTCCTTTCTATTTTTGAGATATTCAAGCCTAACTGTCCCGCCATCTTTTCAAATGTCTTCCCGGTTCTCTTCTTCTATGTGGGCTTCTTAGTATTCCCAAACTATACACCAGCACTTTTTAAAACAATTCCCATTTGTTCCAAATCACAAAATTGTTTAAATTATTTAATCAAATTTTTAAGCCTAATGAATTGTTCCTAATTCATTACGTCTGGTAAATAGCGAAGATAGCTTCTAATAGTTCAGCTAATTTCTGATATTTGAAAAGTATCAAACAACAAATGTTTAAAATAATTTCTCTACTTCCAGCTTCAAGCCTGTGGTTGAGATGTGTCCAACTATCTTTTCATATTTGTGGAAGGGTAGTGTGTGCTTTTGTCCTATATTTGTTGCGTATGGTTTCTCAACTTTTCTTCTTTGTCTTCTTTCTTGATTATACTATATCTTGTAATTTCTCTAGTAATTTGATTGCTGGCTGTTTCTGTTAAGTTTCTCCTCTCTGTATTTCTTAATACTTTCATTTTATTCATTTCCATACATTCTGACGTTGATATTAGTCCTCATGTCCTTATGTTGCCATATTACGTCTGTAAGTGCACTAGGCACTAATGTTGCTGTATTCGCCTATTACGTTTCTTTTTATATAGCAAACACTATTTAAGAGATATTGTTAACAAAGTTCTTTGCTATGTAAGAAACTTCACCACCATGCCAAGTATGTACCCAGGTCTACTTTAGATGTTAGGTTTGGACGCACCAACTTCCTGCAGGATGTGCAACTAATAATCCCCAGATTGACGTTGAGGCTCTACAAACCCTTATTTAAATCTATATTCTGGATTTCCATAGATAAAGGCGTTTAGGCATCATGGTGTGCCCGTTGTGTTACCTCCAAGCCACCTTTGTGTATAAATTTGTTACTGTACCTCATACATCAATATTCAGCGGAGTTATGATCTCTCATCATTTTGACAATTAATTCATTTCATATAGTGTACCTAGCATCAAACCTCAAGGTCGATTTTAAGCGGTTTGCCTCTAGTTATTTACATATTTCTGTTCCACTCTTTTAGAGCATTATAATTATTTTTTTTCACTATTTGCTTTTTCTTTCTTTTTTACAAGATAGTTAGAATTAGTTTCCTGTTTGTTGTAATATTTCTCCACCAATGCTGTCGCCTCGTAATTTTTCAATTTTTACCTTGAATGTTGGTCCTTGGTGCTTATTATCTTCATATATTATTAGCTTTTTAATTCTTCTCTTGTTCTTCAAGTAGCAGTGTCTTAAAATAATATTTTATCAATTTAGCTATTGCATCTCGTCTTTACACCTAACCCATCCACACTATCTGCTAACGGTGTTGATAAATCGCCGAATCCATTTTATACCATTTTTTTCGTCTAGGCTTAGCAATTATTAGTTCTCGTCTTTTTTGCAATTTGTTTAGCTGAAATCGTCGCACAGAGGGCACTATCATGTGTATAACATAATATGATAACAGCTGTACTACATTCAAAGCGTCGATTCGACAGATTGGAAAGTCTGAATGAGTCTCATCTTGTTTCTAATTATCAATAAAATGTATCTTAAACTATACAAACTCATTTTTACAGGCCAAGGTCGTGTAAACCAGCTCGGCGGGGTATTCATCAATGGCCGCCCCTTGCCGAACCACATCCGCCTGAAAATTGTGGAAATGGCGGCTGCCGGAATTCGGCCGTGCGTCATTTCCCGGCAGCTGAGGGTGTCCCATGGGTGCGTCTCGAAGATCCTCAACCGGTATCAGGAAACTGGCAGCATCAGGCCAGGGGTGATCGGGGGCTCTAAACCGAGGGTCGCCACAGCCGAGGTCGAGACCAGAATCGAGCAGCTCAAGAGGGAGAACCCCGGGATATTTTCGTGGGAGATCAGAGACAAGCTTATCAAGGTAAGACCCGCAAATTAATGCGTTTTTAAACCTAGGGTTCATAAAGTCCGGTGTCAACGCTCGTACTGAACGGATGTGATAAGTGACCGCAGTGCTATCGTGACCCCGAGCGATTTATCTGCAAACACAATTTATATTTGCATGAAATTTTGTGTGATTTACAAAAGAAGTACCTTTGGAACCATGAAGCACTTCTAGCGCAAAAAAAATTCTATCTGCCTGAAAACGTCGATCCCAACATCGCCGAAAAGCAAGTTGAATATAGCAAAACTCCTCCAGAACCCCCCAAAGAAGTGAACAAGATTAAGATACCGCCAATTTTTCTCCACGGACCCGTAAATCACAAACAGGTAATTGACGACCTCAGTAAAATCGTTACTGATAAATACACCACTGCCCTCAGCGGAACATTTTTGAAGATTATGCTAAATTCGGAAAAAGACTACAGAACTCTTGCTAAATATTACCTAACTAATAACATAGCCTTTCACACCTACCAAAATCCAAATGAACGGCCTCTGTCAGTCGTCATTAAAAATGTACCCCTCTCATTAACAGAAAAAGACATTCAAGAAGAACTGGCCCAATACAATCTCCCTATAACGAGGATTACCAGACTTCTTAATAAAAATAAACAACCAATACCGATTTGCGCAGTACTTCTTACAGCAAACGCGAAATCCAAAGAAATACACAAAATTGACACTCTATGCCACACTTTAGTAACAGTTAAGCCAAGAAGAATTTCAGGAAACACCCCTCAGTGCCACAGATGCCAACGATATGGGCACACAAAGAATTATTGTCAGCTACAACCAAGATGTGTAAAATACTTAGGGAACCACCATTATTCCGCCTGCGATAAAGATAATAATACTGCCGCAATCTGTGTCAACTGCGGAGGCAACCACTCTGCTAACTTTCGAGGCTGCTCGTATTTCCAACAATCTAAGTACAACAAAAATAGATCATCAAGTACTAATCCCAAAACCGGAAACAACAGACAAGTACCTCATCCTAGCAACAACTTCAACTTCCCACCTCTTCCCAAAACGAATACATTAGCTGACCGTAGCCAACCTTGGAGCGAGTCAAATCCTGGCACAAATTCACCAATCAACACAATCTTAAAAACAATTTTCAATTTCATTCAGCCTTACTTAGGGCAAATTAAACAATTTTTATTAACAAATCTATTACCTTTACTTCTTAATGGCTATAATATCAACACTATTAATCATATAAAGCTCCTCAACTGGAATGCCAATGGCATTATAGCCCAGCGAGCAATATTTTCATTGTTTCTCGTAAGACACAATGTGAACGTAGCATGCGTCTCAGAAACACACTTAACAATACATGATCGTTTCAAAATCCCCGGATACCTTTGCTACCGCACGGACCGTAATGCAATGTTTGCATCTGGAGGTGTGGATATACTTGTCAAGCGTCAACTCGATCATCACGAGTTCCCACACATTAAAACTACCAATCTTGAGACCATTATGGTCAAGGTCAAAACACAGGAAGGAACCTACATTAAAGTAACAAGTGCCTACCGACAACCTAACAAGAACCTTCTTGAAACTGACATTCAGATGATCTTCGATTCGATAAGACAATCCATCTGGACTAAGACTCCACTCCTACTCCGAAAAGCACGCCCTTCAAATTCTCGCCCCGGAAGATCCGACCTACTTCCCATATCGGGTAGACCACCATCCGGACATCTTGGACTTAATAGTACAAAAGAACGTTCAAAGTCAAATCTTCCAAAAGGTTTAAACCGAACTTGACTCAGATTACTTGCCGGTTCTGATCTCATTTATAGCCACTCCAACGTTAAGATACCCTAGAACTAAGCTGAGGAATGAAATTGTTGACTGGAATTACTTTAGGGAAACACTTGATGCAAATCTGAAATATCCCAATGAATTGAAAACCACAGAGGACATAGACGAAACGGTTGATCATGTTACAAGAAGCCTAACTGGCAGTTTACATGCAGAAACAGTTATTTAAAAAAATCCTAAACATGCCAGCCTAAAAACACCTCCGATACACATAATCGACCTAATAAAACAAAAAAGTCAACTTTGCAGGGAATGGCAACGCACTAGAAACCAGGTGACAAAAAACTTAGTCAACAACCTGAGCCATTGTATCAAGCGTGAGCTAGAGAGGTACAGAATTGATTCCTATCAGAAATACATTAGCACGTATGAACCTGGCGAGCCAGGTCTCTGGAAAACAACAAGGAAGATTCTATGACAAACACAGGAAATTCCACCCATTCCCATGCTAAACGAAATGTTGTGCACAGACGAAGACAAATGTGAAGCCTTTGCAAACCACTTAGCACAAACCCTTACTATACATCAACACAATCCATCAGGGTATGCCAACTTGATCGGTAGACATCTTGAAACACACCAACCAATAGCAGGATGTAATATGAAACCGATCTCTCCTAAGGAATTGGCTGTCATAATAAAAAATCTTCCGAATAATAAAACCCCAGGGGAAGACGAAATAACCAACTTCACACTCAAAAACCTCACAAGAAAAACGTTGGCTTACTTATCCTCACTTTTCAATGCTTGCCTCAGAATTGGTTATTTTCCTAGCAAATGGAAACATGGACTCATACTGATGTTTCCTAAACCAGGCAAAAATAACAAAGAACTTGACGGATATAGACCTATCACTCTCCTTACGACCATCTCCAAGGTATTTGAAAAAGCAATTAACATCAGACTCAATGACGAAATTACCAGACTGGAAATAATCCCCTTTTCTCAATTTGGGTTTAAAAAAGGACACTCCACCTGTCATCAGCTGCAACGCATTGTCGAATTAATAGAGACTGGCTACGAAATTAAACAATACACTGCTGCAGTATTCATCGATTTAGCACAGGCCTTTGATAGGGTTTGGGTCGAAGGGCTCAAATACAAACTTTCTCGGTCACACATTTCGGAATATTTAAAAGCAATTCTATTCTCATATCTCGAAAGCCGATCTTTTGCAGTAAAAATACACTCAGTCATCTCTTCAATCACACCGATCAAAGCAGGTGTGCCGCAGGGAAGCATCCTGGGACCTATCCTTTTCAACATCTACTTACATGACATTCCCAACACCATTGCAAATCTAGCGTTGTACGCAGACGACACTGTGCTGTTGACGAAAAACGAAAACCTGATAGTAGCAGTTGATCAACTCCATACCTCAATGAATACTCTAGCAAGATGGTTCAGGTCCTGGAACCTAACGATTAACCATTCCAAGTGCGTCGCAAAAATCTTTACTCTCAGACGAATCACTAACCCGCCGATACTGCACATTAACAATCATGTTATAGTATGGAATAATTTTGCAGACCCCGTGAAATACCTAGGCATCTACCTAGATACTCGCCTCACGTGGAAATATCACATTAATAGAAAACTTAAAGAGGGTCACACTAGATTGGTACAACTCTACCCGCTAATCAACAAAAAATCGTCGCTGCAAGCTGAATGCGTCATCTTACTCTACAAATCATTGATACGGCCACTAGTTTTATATGGATGCACAATTTGGGGCAACACATCCCAAGCAAACATAAACAGAATACAAGTGCTATAAAACAAAGTACTCAGGACGGCAGTTAACGCACCCTGGTACATAAAGAACAAACAACTGCACCACGAACTTGGCATGGACACCATTCCAGAACACATTAAGAAGCTGACCAAAACCTTCCACCTAAATCTTAACACTAGTGCGGGCGCAACTTTTTACGAACTAGGACGAAGAGAAATTCACACGCGGCTGAGACGTAAGCTTCCTCAAGACATTTATTTAAATAGTAGTGACGAGGACTGACCGTTATTAGTTAAACCGTGGTGATATCAAAGTGAACAACTGACAATTTAATTAGGTGATACTTACCTATCTGTTACTCTCTTCTGTTACTCTTATTCCGAACTCTACCATGTATCACAAGTATTTGTTGAGCTGGTATAACTTCTAATAATAAAAAAAAACCTAGGGTTACCAGATAAGATCACCAAATTTGATCTAATGTAAAAATATTGTAACCAAGGTTACATATGAATGTATATACCAGGTACAAAGCGAAAGAAGGGACACAAATTCTTCTGAAGTCGGGGAATCCTTTATCTAATAGACGTGTCTGTCCGGGACGCTGGTCTGTCCGGGACGCTGTTTTGTCTGTCTGGGACGCTGTTTCAGCAGCCAAACCGTAAGAGATAGAGAAAAAAGTTATTAAAGTTATATGTTTGGAATGGTCATGTCAGGTCAGGAACCGCATTTCAGTCTCTAACACTAATTATTATCTTAATTATATCCTAATCCTAACTTTTTAGGTTAGATTCTAGGCAAATTTTATCAAGGCGAATGCGACTGGTAGTTTGCTACCAACAATGACGTCATATACGTACGTGTGGTGAATACGCGTTCTATTTGCAAAACGGTCTTTTTTGTTTTATTACATGAGACATTTGTCTCACTGGACTGCCAGTAATAAATAATCTTATAGAGTAGTGCTGATACAGTTTACATAGGCGTACTGTTCCAAGCTTTATTTTTTTTGACAAAAGCTCTTAGCTGAGAATTTATGAGCAAAAAAGCTTCTCAAAATTTGCAACAAAGCACCATCCTTTCAAAATACCGATACTCATCGAACGGATGTATCCATTTTTTCAAATATTCGAAGGATATTTTGTAAATTTGTTGAAATTCGTCATAGACGCTCGGTGTTCCTTTTCTTGAAAAAAAAACCTTTTCGTTGTAATTGATTTCAAATCTGTTGTCATTAGTGAATCCCATGATTAATGCTATTGTGAATAATGTATGGGTTGGACAACCAATTCTAACCAAAAAGGAAGGCATTTTAAAGTGGGTCAAGGACATTACATTTTAATTGAAAAAGGAGTTCTTCTTGAATAGATAAGTATCCCTGTAGAGCGTGCAGTCTGCTTAAACTCGTTCCTGTGTAATAAATTGTCATTGTTACCCAACGTAAAGATGATTGAAATTTGATAAATTTCTTATTAAACCCGCAGCATTTAATAAATGAAAATGAGGCTTTCATTTCGGATAAATTGACTTCTGAAGTGCGTACTTCAGAGGCGTTAATAATCTCTTTCAAAGGATTGAGTTCCTCTTCATTGTAATTAAACATGGATCGGTCTGAAGGGTAAAAAGGCGATTGGAAAAATCCAAGCTTTAGTGTAACGAATTTTAATTTCAGCAGAATTGTCTTTCAACATTGGAGTCTCAAGCTACCACAATGTAGAAAGCAGAACTGAGTGAATTTATATTTGTAAATTTTAAGTAAAGTGACTCGTGCTCTGTACAATTTGGAAAATTGGTTTTTAAGTAAAACAAAGTCAGTGTATCATCTGGAAATTTGAATACTGACTATTCCGCTTGAGATTCATTGAGAAACTACAGCGTAACTCTAGACTCTCTCGCACAGAAATAACGATAACAGTGGTCAATAGCCGACTAAAATTCGCTATTAACGGGGCGCATTCTTATTTAATTTGAAATAAAATTTTGGGAACCGCCAACGCACATACTCTTATAAACAGAGAATTGCCCATACATCAAACCGAGGGCTATATTTCAGGCTTCGACGTGCAACAATAAACTCGTGCATCCTCCCAACAGCCACCAGCTTCAACACCCCATCAATCTTGGTGGGCCACTCTCAAACTTTGTACCTATTTATCTTGCGAGGCACAGAAAAGGGGACTCCGACCACACGGAATCAATACGGCACCTGTAGATTACTCACCCGGAGATTTTCAGCAGACATCCGCTGGCTTTTTGCCAGTGTGGTTTTCACGTCGCCCGATTTCCAGCTGGGCTGCTGAAGGTTTTATGCACATTCGGGGAAATGTTTAATTTGCAGTCTAGCTCTTTAAACCGCAATAAAATACGACAACCTTTAACAGACTGTTTATGTTGCAGCGGTGCAGTTTTATGGCATAGAAGCCAACAGGATTTTGTTTTCAAACAGAAAATTCTAATCCTGTACTTGCATAAAACAGAAGGCATTAGGATACAACGATCAAGGTGTGAGTATTGAGACAAAGTTGATAGGTGTTATAAGAATCTACATAGTATCAGAACAAAACACTGAAGACCTAAACAAATAGTTTATTGGTAAGACACTAAATTTATGACGCAAACTCTGACGTCCCACAAACGGTTAGTATTTAACCTCAACCATATTTTATCTACTGGATTACTTGCAACTTATATGCAAGCTCCCCGCAGCTGGAGCACACATCTTAAGCAAAAACAGCAATTTTAAGAGTGTGTTGATATCTGCAATAACTGAAGATCCAAAATCGACTATAGAAAACTGTATATTGCAAAATTGCTTTTCTTTACGTAATTAGTACAATTAAAACATGCCCAATTATTGCCGATGTCACATTGATAGATGTTTTAATGGTTTTAAAAGAAAAAATCAATACATAATTTTGATGCCAAATCACAGTTGATGACAGTATCCATTAGCAGTTCTTCCAAAATGTAGGAGTATATGTATTTGTACTTATTAAGTTTAGTTAGGTAGTATTATTATTAGTTATTCGCGCCTGACGTTTGTCCATAATACGCACAAAATCATCTATTGGAAGTTGCATTTCCTTATCATTGTTATAATCTAATGTGTTGCGGTAAAGTAACATTATAAAATATTTTACAAACTGTAACGAGGCAACTCATATAATAAAAGTAAGCTTAGGGCAGCTTCATTTACCATCTTTCTTACATTTTCCTTCTTTGCCTACTTAAGACGAGCATGTGGAAACTTTAATCTTGTCTTAGTTACCGATGCAACTCTCAAGACTAAAACTAAACTTTTAAGACCAAGACAACATTAAATGTTAGTTACACGAAATTGAATTTTTGAAATTGTTATGCTAGAACTATTTTAAATTCAATTCAAGTGATTTGTTGCAGCAACCCTTATTTCATCACCCTGATTTGAACGATGTCTATTTCTTGTTGATGTTGCCAAGACTATTCTCTATAGTAAACAATGCGATAATAGAAAATTTAAATTACATGTGCAATGCTTATAAAATCTTTCAAGTTGCAAATTGTACATATTGGACAATTCACCAACTCTTTATATTGTGGAAATCTTTTATGGACTCCTATCCACAAAATAGTCATAAATCAAGACAATATTCTTCTCTTCTTCTTCCTTATCTTCTTTTTCAGATTGATGGGAGTGCCCATATTGGATGTAGTCCTTCCCTACTCGTTTCCTTCTTTATCCCTCTCTTTAATGAACATCTTATATTATTTTCCCGTCTACAATATGTGATCCTCCTTGTCCATCTTTTGTCTGATATTCTTGGTGTAAGCCTTATCCAGCTCAATTTCTGTGTTTTTACTTTCTTTATTACTTTTAGATACAAGCGAAGACCAACGTAACAAACATACTACAGAAAAGGATAAAACAATGCAACAATAAAATACTGAGACGTTAAATGCTACCAACTATTTTATAAATTCAACTTTATACTTTAACAATTCGCAATTAAACCACAATAGCTATTAAAACAAAGAACGAGAATTACTTTATTTTGTCTCTTTGCTGGTACCTACATACATTCTTTTTCAACTTCAACTTTCTACTTTGAAAATATGCTACCAACACTACCTAGTCACCACGAGAAGAACTACAAATTACATTATATTTGACTTGGTATTAACATTGCTATTGTTCCCTAACTTCAGCTCCCCATTTTGAAAATTCTTAACCAATACTATTGAGATTATCGAAAACAATACAAAACCTGGTTGTGTCTTGGTATCGGCATTATTACTCTAGCCTAACTTCAATTTCCTGTTTTGAAAATTTGCAACTGAGGCTAGTATGACTACTACGTCCAAAATAGTAATTGTCCTGTTTTGCTATTCACATTTTTTCTCAATTTTAAGTTTTTATTTTTTATATTTGCTCCCATGAGCACTATGACTACCAAAATCAATGTTACAAACTACACCATTTTTATCTCGGTCTTTAAGATAACTATATACCTATTCTTCGCTAACTTAAACTCTATTTCGAAAATGTTTAACTAACGTTACTAAGATTACCAAAAACATCACCAAAAATTACCGTTTTTATCTTGGTATTGGTATTCTCATTCTTGCCTAAATTTTACTTACTCTTTTCAAAATTTATACCTAAGCTACTTGGCTACCACGCCACCCAATTCAAGATTGGGAATTATCCTACTTTTGAATTGGTGTTGGCATTCACATTTTTTCTTAACTTTAACTTTCTATTTTTTAAATTTGTACTCAGGAGCACTGTGACTACCAAACCTAAGTCTACAAATTACACTATTTTTCTCTTGGTCTTTATATACCTAGTCTTGGCTAACTTCAACTCTCTATTTTAAAATATTTTAACCATCGTTACTAAGATTGCCAAAAACAACACCAAAAATCACCTTATTTTTGTCTTGGTATTGGTATTCTCCTTCCCGCTTAACTTTGACTTTCTTTTTTGAAAATTTACGCTACTATGGCATTCTGTCTGACATTAACATTCTATTTTTTAAATCTATCTATTTTGAAAACTTTTAACCGACGCTGCTAAGATTACCAAAAACAAAGACCAAAAATTATTCTATTTTTGTCTTGGCGTTGGTATTATAATTCTTGCTTAACTTCAATTATCCATTTTGAAAATTTGCAACTGAGACTACTACGACTACCATGTCAAAATATCATAATTGATCTGTTTTTGTACAGGTAATGCTATTTGCATTCTTTCTGAACTTTAACTTACCATTTTCTATTTTTCACCAAAAAAACACTAGTACTACAAAAGCCAAAACTACATATTACGCCAGTTGTATTTTGGTCTGTATATATCTACTCTTCGCCAACTCCAACTCGTTAATTTAAAAATTTGCAGCCTCAGCTAGGAAGACCACCAAAACCAAGATCATTATTACCCTAATTTAAAATTGGTATTGGTATTTGCATTTCTCTCTGACCAACTTTCTAGTTCCAAAATTTGCAGCCACAGGCCATTATGACTACCAAGACATTGACGGCGAATAACTATATTTTGGTCTTTATCTTGAAATTCACATACCTTGCTAATTTAATTTTTTTGAAAATTTGCAACCAAGGTCAACATGGTTACCTAAACCAAGCCGAGAATTACTTTATTTTTGTTTTGCTTTCGGTATCCGCATCTTTAACTTGAACTTTCTATTTTGAAAATTCACATTAAAAGCCAGCATGATTAGATAAATCAACACTGAAAATTACTTTATTTTTGTCTTTCTTTCGGTATCCACATTCTTCTCTAACGTGTACTTTTTATTTAAAAAAATGGCAACCAAAGCCAGCATGATAAACAAAAGCAGGACTGAGAATGGCTTATTTTTGTCTTGCTCATGGTATTCACTTTTTTTCCATTTCAAGCTTATATTTTTAAAATTCGCTATCAAAGCCACAATGACTACCAAGAATAAGGCTGCCCTATTTTTGTATTAATGATATTCACATTTCTCCGCATTGTCACTTCCTATTTTTAAAGTTGCACCCAAAGGCACTACGGCCACCAAAGCCAAGATTACAAATTACATTATTTATATATTTAGAGCACCGAAACGAAAATCATTATTACCCAATTTTTGTCTTGTTATTGGTATTGGTATTTTAATTTTTTTTGTTACTTTAACTTTCTAAATTAAAATTTCGAGCCACAGTCACTATGACTACCAAGACTAATACGGCGAATAACTTTATTTTGGTCTTGATTTTAGTATCCACATACTTTTCCAATTTTACTTCCTATTTTAAAAATTTGCAAACGAATCCAAACGTTTACAAAGCCTTTACTGAAAAGTACTTTATTTTGGTTTTGCTCTTTCCTTCATCATTTCCAACCTTCTATTTTAGAAATTTGTTACTAAGGCAACTATGACCATCTGCAATAAAACTACGAATAACCCTATTTTGGTCTTGGTCTTTGTATTCACACTCTTCTCTGATATCCACTTTCTAGTTTAAAAATTCTCATTTCATGCCAGCAGTACCACGAATAACTGCATTTGGTGAAATGTATTGGAATTTACATTCTTCTCTAACTTCCAATTTCTATTTTCAAAATTCGCAACCAAGTTCACTATAACTAGTAATACTAAAACTGAAAATTACCCTATTTTTGTTCTTGACCTTGGTATTCACGTTCTTTCCAAATTTTTAGTTTGAAAATTAGCAACCGATGCTACTATCAGTACTAAGACCTAATCTGAGAATTACTTTATTTTAGGGTTAGTCTTGATATTCACCTTATTCAGTAACTTGAACTTTCTTGGTATTCATATCATCTCTGATTTCAACGTTCTAGTTTAAAAATCG
Organism: Agriotes lineatus; assembly: GCA_940337035.1. Lineage (NCBI taxonomy): Eukaryota > Metazoa > Arthropoda > Insecta > Coleoptera > Elateridae > Agriotes > Agriotes lineatus. Next base: position 2,263,037 of record OW679200.1, on the reverse strand, counting down.
CAACTGAAGCCAGACTGATTAGTAAGAGTTACTGTGTTTTGGTGCTTTGTTTTGGTATTCACATTATTTCCTATTTTTAACTGTTTCTATACTATTCCATTCGCAAAGCAGGACCACGTTGATTACTACGAGTAACACTTCGAATAACCCTGTTTCGGCCTTTTCTTGAACGTTCTCTTTTAAAAATTCGCCAATGAGGTCGCTATGACCACCAAGATTAAGGCTGCGAATAACTTTATTTTGGTTTTTCGCAATGGTATTCACTTGCTTCCTTAACTTCAACTTTCTGTTTTTAGAATTCGCAACCCAGGCCACTATAACTACCAACCATAAGAGTGCCCGTAAGCTTATTTTGGTATTCTCATGCTTCTCTAACTTGAACTTTCTAGGTTAAAAGTTCGCAACTGCTCAGCAGAGCTACCAAAAAATACTAGATATTGATTGTGGCTCTTGGTATTCCCATTCTTCCCTAACTTCGACTTCCTAATTTGAAGATTCGCCGTCCAGGCTATTATGCCTACCAAAACCAAAAGTGAGGAGTACCCAATTTTTACCTTAGTCTTGATATTTACATGCTTTCCTTACTTCAAAATTATATTTGGAGAATCCACAACTAAAGCCACATGACTACCAGACTGTGAATAACTCTAGTCTGACCTTGGCCTTGATATTCGCCATCCTAGCTAACCCCAACCACTATGACTAGCAAAATCAAAAGTGATAATTACACCATATTTGCCTTAGTCTTGGAATTTACATGCATTCCTTAGTTCAACATTCTATTTTGAAAATTCACGACCAAGGCGACTATGACTAACAGGCTAAGACAGCGAGCAACTGTACTTTGGCCTTGATATTGATATTTCCCTGCTTCCCTAATTTCAGCTTTCTAATAAAAAAATCCGTAACGAAGAACTCTATGACTACCAAGATTCAGACTGGAAATGTCCTAATTTTGGTTCTTCTTGTTGGTATTCACATTCTTTCTTAACTTCATCTTTCTATTTGAGAATCCTTAATTAAAGCTGCTATAACCGCCAAGACTAAAATTGGTAATTTCATCGTTTTTGTCTAGATTTTAGTGGGTATTCAAGCCTTTTCCTTAACTTTGAGTTCTAGTTTAAAGTTTGTAACCAAAACTACTAGGGTGCCGCATAATAGTCCGGAAAATCCAGAAATAGTGTACGGTCAAAGTACTTATTACGAAAATAAAAACACGCTATATCTTGCTTCTATGTGTCAGTACAAGTATAAAGTCTGTGGTTTTTATTATTGCCGCGTTATTTATCTCAGTGCTAAAAACAGTTTATGCAATTTCGAGAAAATTAGTGGAATAAAGTCAAGTTCGTAGTGTTTAAAGAGTTTCAATCCAGACAATATGGTAGAAGTACCCCCGTATCAAATTTTCAGCAGTTTTGGGAAGACACAAACAGTGGGGATGAAATTGGGACTAAAAAAGGTAAAACAACTTCCACATTATTGGAAAAAACATTTCGATTAGAAATGCAGCTGCGCAATTAAGTTTGTCAACGGCCACCGTGGGCAAAACCAATGTTTGTGGCTTTAGAGATTTACAAAGAAACAAAGAACTTGTTGCACGTTCAGTAAAAATAATCTTGATGAAAGACGGGATTTGCTTTCCTATGAATTCCTACAACATGCCCGAACGAATGTTCTACTGTAGCGAAACATGACAAGGAATCGACTTGAAACAATCCATCAAACCTAAAAAGAAAAACTTGAAGATTATGGTCTGGTAGGCTATTGACTAATTTTATTGTACATCACTCTGAAGTAACTTTCTTTCACAACACCTTCTCGAAGAGTGTATACCGAAGCGGTTGATTTCCTTCATATTCAAGGACTGCAAACCGGATGCTGCACTGTTCTGGCCAGAAATGGTGTCCTCATTTTACACGTTTTCTTTATTGTTGTCGAACATACTTTATGGCCACTAAAACCAAGACTATGGCTTATTCTATGTTGGTTTTGGTCATGCTATTCACATTTTTTTCTAATTTCACTTTTCTATTTTCAAAATTTGCAACTATGGCTACTGCGATCATCAAAACCAAGGCTGAAGATTACCCTATTTTTAAGCCTTCTTTTTCTATCTCTTAAAGTGTGTTTTTATAAACCATTTTCGTCAGCAGCTGGTACAAATGGCTAGCCTAACCACTTGAATTAAGGAAGAACATTCTTCTACAGGGGTGACGATCACCAAAGGTGTTGGTATGATGGCCGGAGAGCATAGATCAAGCCCATGCTGTCCGAGTGTGGGGTGCAAACCACTACCTGCCGATTGCGAGCGCAAACGCTTTACCTCTCGGCTATCCGCTTTCTTGGACTTGGTGTTCACATTCATCTGTAACTGTAACTTTCCATTTTGAAAATGTATAACCAAGGCCATCAAGACCAAGACTCAGAATTACGCCATTGTCCAATATCAAGATGAGGCAAATTTCAACGAAGTTCCTCAAGAATTGGTCTTGTGAACCCTTAAAGAAAACATGATTTTGTTATTGCTAACTAGCCAGGGATTGATAGCAAAGCGCAAAAGGTATTTAAATTACAGTTGTTCCGGAAATTAAATGTTTTTTTTTTGTTCCAGGAGGGAATATGCGACAAAAACAACGCCCCTTCCGTGAGCTCCATCAGCCGCCTCCTGCGAGGTGGCCGAAAGGACGACTTGGACCGGAAGAACCATTCGATAGACGGAATCTTGGGTAGGTCTTTCCGGGGAAATACCTCTGGCGTGGGAACGGGCCGATTCAAGCTTTTTGCGTCAAATCGACTTATACCAAGCCTAAGACGCGTGAAATCAATCGGCGCAGTTATTAGAAAGACAAATCCGGCTAATAAACCGCGAATATCAGCGCGATTGTTTTAAGGACGGTAAACTAACAGGGCTCTGCCCCTTTCCCGAAAATTGGGCACCGCAATTTTCAGTGGCAGCGTGTAATTTTCGCAAAGCGCTAATGGGCCATCCGCCCTTCAACGCTGCGGGCCCGGGCCGGAACGTGTTAATCAAATTACGAAACCGTTTGATTCGAGATGTGGAGCAAAAAGGCTCGGATTGAAGAGATTTGAACGCACGTCGTGGACCTCACAAGTCGAGGATGACGCAACGAAACCGGCGCATTCAAGGAGTCGGTAATGATGCCTCATTTGATTATTACCCTCGCATTAGCGTTATTGAAAATGATCGACCTCCAGTGATTGATCCTCGCAGCGCCTAATTCGGCTTTATTTCGAGATGTGTGCAGTCATTGCGCGAAAGCTCAGCGGGTCGTCATGCGAGCTTCGGAATTGTTTTACGCCAGAAACGGTAAGCGTAGCAAACTGAAGTAAATCTACGAATGCCCGTTATTATAGGTAGAAAACCAGTTAGTTGGCCGACAAAGGAATCGCGAAATTAAATAACAATCAGGAATTAAAACAGCAATTATATGTTAGTTATTCCGTCAAATCATACAGATGGTAATTTGATACTCCTTCGATACCTGTTTACTTTGAAAAATGCCGATAAATTACCTTTTCATTTTTAATAAATTTAATAAGGTTTCGTGCTGTTCCGATCTGTACGGCGCGAACTCGTACCTGTTTGAATTTAATAGAATGCACAGTTTTCGAGAAAAAAAAAACAACAGCGCATGGCTTTAACTACCGTTGCAATTTGTAATCACATTGTAAGTCATGCTAATTGTTTTCTAACCGACTATAAAATTTAATCTCCTTTAAAATTCGCAATCAACTCTTTATTTTCGTATTTCATATCGCATAATTTTAGACCAGATACGAATTTTAAGATCGTGAACCTACAACAAGTAAATATAAACACTTTTTGATTTCATCAATTCGATAGGATATAATTTACTTAAACTTGGGAAATACGACCCACTCGATAAATACGGCGTTACATTCCATTCAGAAAGAAAGAACTATACAAAGCGTCGATTATAGCTTCAGAAATACTTGATAGCCATATTTCTGAAACGTGTAACAATACAAAGCGATATTGAAATTTCAAGCATTTTAACGAATTTTAGGGATTAAATAAAAATTGTAATATGCTGAATCTAACAAAATATGCGGAGAGAACTGCAAGAACGGACAAAAGGATTTTACAGCAGATAGGAAGGGTAAAGTGTATCTGTGTACACTCTTATTTCCATCTGACATCTTTTCCTGTTATTCGACAGTTGCGCATCTTTATACAATTATACAGGAAGGGCCACAACACTTGGAACCCTTTGCTGCTTTAGACTTCAACCCAAACTACACAGTGCATATACATAGCACACAGATACTCAATAGTTGTTGGTTAACAAGCATCGTTCTTCTTACTGCTGAACATCTTCCCATTCTCGCAAATTTGCCCATGTCCTCGTTCTGTTATTTCTAGAATTTTTTCTTCGCCTTCGTTTGTATCTTACGGATATACCAAGTTCAGCCAAAAACGAACCGAACTTAGTAAATATTAGCGTTATATAGTCGAACTACAACCACTTGAGCGAACCTGTGTTTAGGGCCTTTGGTGATTTTTATGCAAGTTAAATAATTAAGGATATTAAAGAAGAACGTGTTTGCTGTTGCAAAAAGCTGTTACAACGTAAAACCAAAACGACCCTGCGACGTCTCAGGGCAGCTAAGTCGTTGATTGCTCGAAATTGAAAAGTTACATTCTGCTCCAATGGCTGCAAGTCGGAAGCTTTAATAACTAGAAAAGCTACGCGACCTCAGCGTTATGTAACAAGAAACTGCACTGCTAGAAACAATCGTGACTAAGGGGTGGGAAGGTACGTCAGGGGGGTAGCATAGTTAAATACAAGTTGTCTCAATCGGAATACATTTCAAACACCAGGAAGTAACGGCCTCGGTAAAAGCGGACGCGAACGCCGATCGAAAATCGAATTTTACAACTGAAGTTTCCTTTCTCGCGGGGTGTGACGGCAGAAAAGATAATTTACACGAAGCTATTAGAGATGTTATTAATGGCAGCGGAAACCGCTAACATATTTGCCGAGTTTTTCCCCAATGCTAACTAAACGGGCTTCATGGCGCCGCTAGCTAAGATTATATCCTGAAAGATACCCTTTTGTTCTTGCAGAGACCTTGTATTTTTGCCACAAGGCTATTATCAATCGTTGATTAAAGCAGTTTTTGCAACGTAAAGGTACTGCAGAGTGAACAGGCATATTTTCATTTTTCACTTTGTCTATTCTTGAGCTCAGTTTTCTTGTACCTCCTATTTCCATATTCTATTTATTTTTGTCTTATATACCTTGTTGAGATAGTTCTGTTGTATGTCATTGAGAAATCCGTTTCTATATTATACATATAGATAAAAGCGCTCCGTGTCTGCTAAATATATTTCCTTTTCTAGAAATTTTCACAATTATAATCTCTTATTTTCATTTCCGCACGAAAATTTTGTTCTACTCATTGCCCTAATTCTAATAGTTTTTCATTTTATCTTCGTCTTCCTCAATACCTCCATCCCGACTCTGACGGTTTCTGTATTACTAAAGCGTTGTGTCTACCTGACATTGTTCGGTTTGTTAGTTTTGTTTGTTTTTCTCATTTTCAGGCATCTATGGGTCCTAAATACTGCATCTCCCATTCCTATCAGCTCTTGGACATTTTTCTGTTTCCTATACTATCAATGGAGGTAGCCTAGAGGCACGAGCATTTGGTTCTAGGAATTCTGGGTTCAAACCGCAGTAATTCCATGGTCATAGAACCTTGTGCCGACTTGACTATGATTCCCAAATCCGGATTTGTCAACCGTGGAGCTTTAATGTCTAAACCTCATAAAAGAGGAGAGGCCGATGTAAAAAGCAGGTCCTCCTAAAATTGGTGCTCTGGTGTCCAACCTGAAAAAAAATTATATTTCTGTTGTGTATAGATGATGGAATTGTATGTCCTGCAGATATTCCTCCTTATTTTCGAATTTTCTTCCTAATCGCACGTATTTATAATTCTCGCTCCATTGCTTTTAAAAGTTTTATCATCGTTTTCTTCTATAACTGATACCCCCTTCCATATTTTCGTGGAATTCTGCTGCTGTCTATCCTTGACAAATACAGTCCGTGCATTTAAACAGTATCTACTGTGAGTGTAAAAGACTATGAGTCGGGTTTTTTCCGTTACCAATTATTTTTATACACTTTAGTTGGCTTTCTATATACACTACAATGTACAGGTGCATATCTCTTTGAAGTTTGACCTTCTGTATTATCTTGGAGTTCCTGCGTTATACGTATTTGTAAAATATACTATATGAACAGGAGTTTATTTGGTAAATCCAAAATCTATACTAGTGTTTTATATCGTTGCTGTTTGGAATAATTTTTCTATTTTTTTTCATGTTTGATATATTAAATTTCAACATCTTGCCTCGCTCTATCATTATCTTTTCTTTGATCTTTTTCTTATTTTTGAGTTTGAATATATTCCGCACTCTTTTTTACTTGTCCTTAAAAACACCCCTATTAGGTTTTATCAGTCTTTGAATACAACATATTGCAGTACCCTTCATGTCCATAGTTTTTCTACAATATCTACGGCGGTAATTTTCATAGTCTGTTCCCAGTTACCCTGTTTGCAATTGGTTCTCTGTGCCTGCAACAAAAGAACAATGGAAAAGATACTAAACATTTCTTTCCGCGTTATTAACAAAAGCTTCCTTTACCCAACGCCGTGGGCGCATGCTTTGTACGTCCTACGTGCGTTTCGGTGGACTTTGTAAAGCCAACGACAGGTAAACATACCACCCAGATTAATGCTGATTTATAAAATGCGCGCAATAAATGACTAATGGCAAAAGGGGCCGACTAGCCGAGCAAATAGATAAATTAACTTCAAGATATGTTTGGCATTACGTTTCCTAAAAATAGACGCGCATTTAGCCCTTTGTTCCTTCGAATAGCACGTGATCTACTTCAGTCTACTGGAATACTTCGCACTACAATGATATCTTTAGAAAAAAAAACATTTCATCCCACAATCTTATTTAGGTTTTAGAGAACCTCAAGTATTTATAAGAGAACGTGCACATATTGTCATGGTGAAGTCTAACTGTTGTATAAAGGCTTCCTTACCACTGTCTCAATAGCTCTGTCTCGCTTTGTAATTGCTATGTTGCCTTAATTACGTTGCATTATTACGCTATCGTACGGCATGAGCTACTGCCAGGCCTCAGATTAGAGCAATATTGATAAAGCAATTATACGATTCTGTAATGGCGATTAAAATACAATTTGTGTTTGAAATATTGTAACTGTCAAAAACGAAATCACAGTAAACTCGCTTGATAAGAATGGTGTCCATAAACCTGTACGCCATGCAAAACTGGAAATGATCTATCAAGTTGCCCGATACGAAACCGACTCTCTCATTATGGATGGTTATTGTCTTTGCTTAAGCTCGGCGCAATCTTACAAATCAATTAGGAAATACGGGTGGCGTCCTTACAATATCAGTTATGACATCCAGTTCGAGGATTATTATTCTAAAAATAAGGACTTTTTAAGTGTAGATTAATTTAATCCGTAGTCACAATCATATGAGTGAAGGACTACGAAAAAGTTAGTTATTCTTCTTTTTGTTCGTCAAATAGTTCAGGAATGACTCGCTATGGAGGGTTATTATATGAAAAATTACTACCAAACTTAATTCTACTTAAATAGCTGTGTTAATTAAAAATAAGTACTTAAAAATTAACGAATTAGCTTTTAGTACAAATTATAAAGGGGCAACATTAATAAACATTCTACTCTAAACTAAACCTAATAACTACTAATTATAAAGACTAAAAATTACCACGTGTAAAATAAAATAACTTGCATGAATTTTGGGCTGCAAATAATTTAATCTTGAATTTTTTAGAATTTGTGAATTATATAAACCTATAACGTTAAGCATTACTTAGGAAAGCAATTCGGAAACTTAGGTTCAGGAAGCCAATAAAAGTGATATTTACCGAAATATTAGACTATTTTTTCAGAATTTTAAATGGCGCAAGTTGATTAAGTAGTTTGAATTCACTGCACTTAGGCAGCAGTTTCATTGAGCCAACACCGCCCACACTCATCAACTGCGATCAACTAAGATAACCGGCTGTAGTCCTATTGAAGCCAGTGGGGACTAACGCCAATTACTACAAATTTAAATTTCGCGCTTATTGACAATTACAGTGCACACATTTACCAACATTAAGAGGCTAGTAAAACGAAAAAAGTGAGGTTTTGTACGAAAATGTTTGTTTATTTCGCGATTTGAAAATGTGGGTAACTTCAGATAGTTCTGATTCAGAGAGCAAAGAAGCGTTCACGAATTTAATAACATCCATAGAACAAGAAACTCTAACGGTTGCCTTGCGCTTGCGCATCGCTAACCAGCGGCGTGCACCGTCCACCAAAGTTGGAGGCGGTTGGAAATTTCAAACTGGTTGATGACCGTTGGTGGTTAGAGGTGCTTCAGTTAGACCAGCCGCATGTCATTACGCTTGATGGAATTTTAGCTGATGGCCGTTGCTGGCTAGTGGTGGCTCAGTAAGACTGCAGCCTAATGCAGTTGTTTAGCTTTTACATACACGATTTTACGTCGTCAGTAAGCGCTTACAACAACATAGGCAAATGATCCAACTTAATTGATAGCTCATTATGTCAGAAAATTCGTATATGCCTTGGGGCATTATCTTGTACTAAATAATATTTACACAGTCAAACAATTCATATACTTACCCAATTGCTAGTCAGTTAGATACAGTTTTACTTATAGATTTTAAATTAGTTATTTTTATAGAATTTTAATGAAAATCTAACCATTGATCTATTTATTAAAACTATAGCTTCATTTGTTTAGGAAACATTCCTTTTCATTGGATCTGGTGACCCAACAAAATGAAGACTTTAATCCATGGCCCACGCAAAAGCTAGTAGTTTTTTATTCCGTAATGACTCCGGTTATTTCCCACTCGCGGACTAAAAATTATATAGCAGAGTATATAAAAGACCTAGACCCACGACTTATGTTTGAAAGGAAATGATCCTGGTCATTTTAACGATTAAAACCATTATTTTATTTAAGGTCCCAATTCCTCCTGCGAAGAGAGCGACACTGAGTCCGAACCCGGAATCCCACTGAAGCGCAAGCAGCGCCGATCGCGAACAACCTTCACCGGGGAACAGCTGGAGGCCCTGGAGCGGGCTTTCGGAAGGACGCAGTACCCCGACGTGTACACCAGGGAGGAGCTTGCCCAGAAGACCAAGCTGACGGAGGCACGCGTCCAGGTCTGGTTCTCGAATAGGCGGGCGCGGCTGCGGAAACAGCTTAACTCCCAGCAGCTCAACGCCTTCAATACCATGTCTCTTCAGTCCGCCTTCCCCGTCCAGCACCAGTACTCTGATCCCGCTTTCAACCAGGCCTCCTGGGCTCAGCAGACGTACGCGTCGGCCGCCCTTGGGGGCTCCTCGCTGGGCAGCAGCCTCTCCACCGGCACGCTGCCCCACGCTGCCCTCTCCGCAACTTCAATCGGCACCTCTACCATCGGCAGCACCAGTCTGGGCGGCACCTCCTCGACGAGCACAACCACCAGCACCCCCTCGCAGACGTCGCTTTACAACTCGTACAACTCGTCGCCGTTGGAGCAGGCGAACGTGCTGAACCCCGGCAACCAGTTCGGCTACAACATGGCCCAGATCTCTCCCAACCAGCACGGGGTGGGCTCGCAGCAGTCGGCGGTCTGGAGCAGGCATCCCCCCAACAACAAGATGGCTGAAAATTTAACCAGCTGGCATGAAAATTATAGGTAAGTGTTGCCTAGCTAGACCTCTCCCCCTCTTCCAGCTATGAAAATTATACATAACCCGTCTACTCATATGGCCATCCTATTCTTCTTTGTATAAGACTACGACCAGTTACTTATGGTTAGAATGGAATATCAAAAACATTGTGCAGCGGACATCAGTGCAAAAGTAGGCAAAAAGGATAATCATATAGTGGCGCATTTACATCTTTTAAGCAAAAATAAGTGATCTGTGCGAATAAACATCATTCAGCATCCTTCAATATTTTCAACACAAGAAACCAAGAACAATATTTTCTTCGGAAAATTTTTGAAAGCAGAAGCACTACGGAAAGGTCATATGACAAAATAAAACATCTCCTATATAGCCTAAAAATAGTTTGGTCACCTTGGTGTCATATATTGGCATAAAAACTTTTGTATAAAGTACTAGATACATAGACCACTGTAGATCTATGTAAAACTATTAACTAGGTATAGCATCGATGAAACCAAATGAAAAGAAATTAAACCACTGAAAACCTCCATAAAACTGGGTTAGCGACAATAGAAGAACAAAAGAAAAAGAAACACTGAACATATCCAAAATTACATGCAACAGAAGAAGATGTGTACCGAAAAAGATACAAGATTCAGAAAGCACATAATTGGTATTACAAAAATAACACTAAGTTATCATCTGAAAAACTCACCCAGAAGTTATAGTATTTAACATTACTAGCTTGGTAAGAGGGTTTTTACTGGGGCAATAGAAGGATGTGACTGGCGAGCCGCAGGCGAGCCATTCACCTTCTTTAGCCAGTAAAACCTGTTACCTTGCGTGTATTGTTGAATATTTTATTTGTTCCTCACTTGTAAATATCTAGAAATTTACCATTTATTCAAAATGTCAAACTGACAAGCAACTAAATTCATCAATATGACACATACTAAGGAAGACAACTCTGGCTTTGTACGCTATCATTTATCTATGAGCACGCTTGTAAAACTGACAGCTAACTTGTATAGTTATTTACCTAACAAATTCGTGAAGGTAATTTTCCCGAATGAGCACTTTGTTTGCAGCACGACCGAAGGGAGTGCTGCATGTAGTGCGAATTCGGGAAAATTCTTCCCGAAAGAGTTGGGTACAATGTTTTTTGTAACGAACAATTGAAAATATTCTAACAAATTTAAAAATTATTATTATTTAGTGTTTTACTACTTTACTGAGTTGACAGCACACCACTTTTATACATACCTTACGCACATGTTAACTTTTGTCGTAGATCAACACACTAAAGTGTAAGGTACCGCCATTAGTGATTTTTTATATCTTCCCTTGTCGCACAATTGCCCTAGTCTATTTGGAAAGTAAAAAGCACCCCAGTGCGGAAAAAGTAACTTTCGGCGCATCGGGAATGACCGGGAACTATGAATTTTGAAGTCATGAGTACAAAAAAGATTTTACAAGTTAGCAACTTGTTAAAATAAACTTTCTTGATTAATACAGTGACTTGATAAATTGATATTTACAAGTGAGGAACAAATAATAGTTATTTGTTTCATTAGTACAAAAAATGCATGATTTCGGGAGAAGTAAGACAGATCGCCGAAAACGCATTTTTTGTGCTAACGAAACATAGTATTTTTTCTCCAACTACTCATAAATTCGGTAATATGACTTATTATTTAGAATCAAACATTGTAGGTTAGGTACCTATATTGTAGAACTGTCATGGCGCAAATAAACAATCACTATACGGGGAAATTAAACAACAACGACGGCGATTGCCGAATATTGACGAAGCGTTTGTGTCTTATTTAAAATTTACCATGCAAAACCCTACCTTGAGTCCATTTTTGTACTAGTGCAAATATGAATCGAAAAGTGTACAGTTGCCAAGGTGAACATCCCGAAATGACTTACTTTTTATACAAAATTAGACGACAATATGGCGTCTTATTCGTGTGGTTGGAGAAAAAAATATTAATATATAAAATTAAAGGGTCGCTATATTTGAGTAACCCTGAACTTAAAGTTACTGCTACATAAAAGAATATAGGACGTTCTCCTATTCAAAATTAATCCAGGAAGTTACTGTTAGCATATATTAAAATTGTGTGTTGTATTTAAAATGAACCTATACAGTTATTATAAAAAATGCAAAAACTAAAACACTATTGTTAAATTCTAAAAGCAGCTATTTAAAAATTAAATTATTAGCTTATCAAGCATACGTTGTTACAAGATCATTGCGTGAAATAGTATGATAATTACATAAGACTAACGCTTTGTCAAAAAATAAATGTTTGCACTCAACGGTATGGGCGCAGATTAAATGAGTCTGGTCTACCCCAACAGTCCAATAAATCACTTTATTCAATGAAATGTGACCCGCAAAATAATTACTGAACTCAGTAAGCGAGAGAAATTATAGACGATTAAATTAACAATGTAATAGAATTGCAAACACCAAATTAATAGCACAAGTTAGCAGATTTTAAAACCATTACATTAATCTTGGAAAACACCTTATTAAACTCCTGCGATCCTGAAACCTCTGAATTGAAACCGCCAACGTAATAGTTTTCTTCTTTGAATTGCGTAGAATCTCGATAGCTCAAATAGTGCAGACTTCTGGTTTTGGAGATTGTGGTAGCCTTAACGTCTGATGAACTCTGGATGCCGGAGGTATAACAAAAGGTAGAAAGAAATGGTCTCGCGTTCCACATGATCCAGCAGGTTCGCCAGCGGCTCCAAGACTTGATGTACTACCTGGAGATGAGGTTTCCTACGGTCTATAAATGACTGGAATTTATACCTGCAAGTGGAAAACGGCCGCACAGAAATAGAAAACTATGAACATCTGCGCAGTCCACAAGAAGCGAGAATACACAATTAAATTATAGTATCTACGCTATCCGAAATTCACGGCTAGTTATGAAAATTTCATTGATTAACCAAAGCACAAATAGGCAATCTGTTCCACATACAGGCGCCCAAAGCTATCCAACTCTAAGGAGCGCCTATTTATATTATAACCCATACTGTAAGGAATAATCAGAACCGCAAACTGGATTTTAGGCAGACAGAACATATATTAAGCAAATGGTGTAGAAACAACTAGCATATCAAAAATGTCTTATACATTATACACTCTCCAATTTGCTAACGACGTAGTAGTAATTTGAAAATCTGCAGATGGCATTGAATATATGAATAGTAAATTGACAGAGGAGTAGCCTACAACAAATGTTGTCAAGAAGCGCACATTCATAAAACCAAATACCCTATGTTGGAGTAAAACACAATAACAATACTAAAGTAGTGGAAGTAAACCAATACAAGTTCTTGGGTGTAACATTCATTACAGAAGCCAACGATTGTATGAAAATGCAAAATTGAGTAACACAACATCTAAAGATCTTAAATAGTAAACGAAATATTCTGATCAAAAGGCACCAGAAGACAAAGTAGGATCAAGGTATATAACTCTATGGTTAGACAGAGTTTGACATAATGGCTCAAAAGTATAAATGATTGCGTAGAACAACAAGAAGAAATATAAGCAACAAAATTAGATGACAAAAAAAAACAGTTAGAATAGTAAGAATAGAAAACAAATGCATGGAGGTTTCGGTTACTTACCGACGAAAATGTGATATTAGCTTTACGTCTATATGACGAAATGTACCCCAATAGTAACCTTTCTTATCAACAAATATTTAGTTTATTACGACTTACGATGAACAACAAGAGTCATTTAAGAATACCGAAATTAGGAAAAGCAATTTCGAATAGCAAGAAAGATGATCCAACAACTAGTAAAAGATTAATTAGAATAGACAAGGTCATCTTTCTCGTCAATATACCTGTAAAAGGGTTTATCTCGAGTTACGATATTTATTTGTTTATTTAGAACAAAATAGGCTTAAAAGCCTAATTACATTGTTCCCATGTTACTTACAGGTAGATTACATTCATGGCAAGGTCAGTATTAACTAATGATTAATAAAAAAGACAAAGAGAGAACAAACGAATGTAAACTAAGAGGAAACGAAATAAAAGAAAAATTATTTAAATATAGATGCACACGTCACGCAGGATCTCCTCAATTTGGTTTTTAAATATATTTTCCGAAAACGAAAATATTTCAATAAACAAGAAGAGTAATTTAAAAACACCGGAATTAGAAAAAGCAATTTTGGATAGAGTTGAAGAGGATCCAACAACAGTACAAGTCACCTTTCTCATAAATGTTTAGAACAGAGTGTCACGGCTTCCGATCAAGAACAAAAGTCGTTTGAGAGTTGACGACAGAGCTAGAAAAATTACTTTTAAAAAGTAATTAATTACAAATTATCAATTACTGCCCAGTGAAGTAGTTGAATTATCTGAGATTTCAATTAATCAAATGAACCAGTAATTCATTTATCAATTACTTGGTAATTGTAATTGCACTACATAAATTACTTTTAATATAAGTTGTTGTCATATAGAAAAGTTTATCACGACTTACGAGGAACAATGAAAGTAAATTTTAGAACGTCAGAATTAGAAGAAGCAATTCTGAATAGAGTTGAAGACTATAGAACAACCAACCAGTACAAGGATAATTAAAAAAGACAAAGTAATCTTTCTCAGCAATAAATAGTTAGACGAGTTTATCACGGCTTACGAGAGACAGGAAGAATACATTTGAGAACAATGAAATTAAAAGAAGTAATTCTGTATAGAGTTGCAGAAATTTGAACCACTAGTACAACAAGAAATGAAAAATACCAAACCATATTTCTCTTCAAAAAATGTATAGAAGAGTGTATCACGACTTACGAGGAACAATGAGAGTAAATTTTAGAACGCCGGAATTAGAAAAAGCAATTCTGAATATAGTTCAAGACTATCGAACAACCATTATAAGGATAATTAAAAAAGACAAAGTAATCTTTCTCAACAATAAATAGTTAGGCGAGTTTATCACGGTTTACGAGAGACAGGAAGAATACATTTGAGAACAATGAAATTAAAAGAAGCAATTCTGTATAGAGTTGAAGAAAATTGAACGACTAGTACAACAAGAAATGAAAAATACCAAATCATATTTCTCGTCAACAAATGTATAGAAGAGTTTATCACGACTTACGAGAAACAATGAGAGTAAATTTTTCAACAAGTAACCTTTCTCATCAATAAATAGTTAGACGAGTTTATCACAGCTTACGAGAGACAGGAAGAATAAATTTGAAAACAATGGGATTAAAAAAGGCAATTCTGTATAGAGTTGAAGAAAATTGAACCACTAGTACAAGAAGAAACGAAAAATACCAAACCATATTTCTCATCAATAATTGTATAGAAGAGTTTATCACGACTTACGAGGACAATGAGAGTAAATTTTAGAATGCCAGAGTTAGAAAAATCAATTCTGAATAGAGTTGAAGACTATCGAACAACCAGTACAGGGATAATTAAAAAAGACAAAGTAATGTTTCTCATCAAAAAATATTTAGACGTGTTTATCACGGCTTACGAGAGACAGGAAGAATGAATTTGGCAACAATGGAATTAAAAGACGCAATTCTGTATAGAGTTGAAGAAAATACAACGAATAGTACAAGAATAAATGAAAAATACAAAGCCTTTTTTCTCGTCAACAAATATTTAGAAATGTTTATCAAGACCTACGAGAAACAGGAAGAGTACCTCTTAGATCAGCTGAATTAGAAACAGAATAGAGTTGAAGAAAATTCTTCAACTAGTAGAAGAAAAGGTTTTTGTAGATGAGGTTATTCCAAGAGACTTCGGTCGTTTAAGAATATTGAAAATACTTTCGACCTATAATCCAGGATTCAAGGATCTTTGAACGTATACGAGACTGTGATTATATTAAAAATTATGCAGTGCCGACCGTATAAACATTTTGATTTCCGTTTGACGCAAAAACATACTAGCAGGGTATTGTGTAACGAGGTGAACGCCTTATATATGATAATAATTGTGATAACTAAATGGTGTCGTATGAACTCGGGTACCTTCTCCAAATCTATCAACGCAATATAAGGTTAGAAACTTTTACCTGTTAGTTGTTTATAATTGTGGTGCCACGAATAAATTGTTCACCTATGATAGCGTTTGCGATTTATTCAACCATTTTGTCATTACGCTTTCAAAATTTTTGGATTTGGCGCCTTCCAGCCAGTGGCGTGCGGTGCACGCCTTCTGGCAACTAACAGCCCTGCGCATTTCCATTGGCAGCGGCAGACGCTGTTTGCACTTGTATTTTACTGTTATGACAGTTTTCTCGGACTGCATCACTATGATTAATACCTCTTAGCGAACAATAGCATTATACCCCGCAATTTAAAACTATTTAACGCCGATTATGTTTACGTTTGAGCGAGTTGGGCAGAAATAGTGCATAGCGGTATCGGCATCTGACATTATCGCCGAGTTATTTATTGAAAACACATTTTGTTGCTTTGTGTTGTCGCCGTACGTGACTTTCAACTTCCAGTGTGTTGCGCTCGCGCGCTTGCAAAACGGCACATCTTGAGCATGACTTGTGCATATATTAAGGTCAACATGACGGAGTAGTAATAAAGTAACTTTGTGGAGCTACGGCGCTCAGTGCTTGCACGAAATATTAATCTTGAGCAATTCGCATTGTGATTTGTTTGGGGGCGTTGGGAAAAAAATAATAGAGGAAGCATCTAGCAAGTAGTTAACTGATCGGAACTGAGAAAGAATACGAATTCATCCAAAATTTTCAAAGCACGCGCTAAAGTACAATACAGTGCCCACGTACGGAAACTGAAGTTGTTTTAGCTCTTTTTCGTAACTTAAAAGCAACAGTCCATGGAGTTCTTAACGCCCCTGATGTCAATAGCGCTATTTTCAAATATTTTGTTTAAATACTATAGTTGTTCTAGTGTTCTATTGTCAATAATATTTTAAAAATTACTTAATTATTACACTGTCCCCAATTACAGGCAAGCGCACCAGCATGCTAAAAACAGTCCCTCCAAGTCAAAAGAACAAGCTTACACAAACGCACATTAAAAGGATTTCATTCATGTTACAAAATTTTTCCATATCGTTTCATAAAAGTTTAAGCCAATGCAGAAGAAACAAGTCCAAAAAACACTGAAAATTTCTCTTTGACCCCAGTAACCAACTGAGTCGAGCAGGCAGCCGATTTCGTGCGAGCTTAATAAAACCACTAATACCGTATAATTTAGTCTTTGCACGATCTCCGAATAGCAGTCAATGATTGCGTACTGTGGTAGGAGATCCTGCGTAAAAATCCGAAATCTGCCTATGACAAGCCTCTGCAGCAGGGCCCCAGCTGAAAGGCGCTCCTGGGTGCCCCCTGGCGGCGGCGAAGCACCATCTGTGCAACTGCATAATTGGCAGTTGCAGACGCATTCAAAATAATACGGTAGTAGGTGCAATTAATTCGAGTCGGTCAGCTTAATGAAAGCTTACTTCATTTTGCTTGACTTAAATGCGGTTCGGGTTATTTATTAAGAGATGTAATTAATTTGAGCCGTAATTCGAGTTAATGGCACCCTGGGTGTTTGCCTTTTACTAAGTTTTATTTGCCAGCCGGTCTTCTCCGCGGCTGTTATGTAACCAGCGCTTTCCAGTCCCGTTTCGCTTTAAGAAGAACAATACGGATCATAATAATCACAAGGCGAGGTTCAGCAAACGCTGCTTCGCCACCCAACCTTGGAAGAAATTGATTTTTATCAAATAATGGATTAATGGATTTATTTCTACCTAATATTAAATATAAATTGACATATTTGAGTGTTAGAGATATCAATTTTTAAAGAATGAGCTCTGGTGATTTCTGACAAGCCAAGAGAACATTACCTTTCTTGAATGACATATATTTAAGTTGTAAGAAGCTGCAGTGATAGATAGTATATAGTACTGGACCGCAGATAGAGCCCTGGGGCACACCTAAGTTCAACCACAAGGAGAGGTTTGACGCTGATCAAGTTTGACAAATTACATTCGATTATTGAAACAATTTTCAAGAGAAAGTTATCTTTCTTGAACCGTAAATATATTTAAGTAATAGCAAGCTGCATTGATAGTACATGGTAATGTGCCTAACGTAGAGCCCTGGAAAGCTTCCAACTTCAACCGCAAGGAGAGAATTAATGCTGATCAACTTTAATAATTTGCGTTCTATTATTGACATAATTTTTAAGAGAATGTCATATTCCTTGAATGACAAGTATATTTAAATATTTGGAAGCTTTACTAATTGTGTATAGTAATGGACATAACTTAGAATCTTGGAAAAATCCTGACTTCAACCACAAGAAGAGCAGTGGCGCCGATCTAGTCTAATAATTTGCTTTCTACTACTGTCATAATCGTTAATATGACATTGTCTTCCTTGATGATAAATACAGCCAAGTAGTAGGTAGCTGCAATGATTGAATATAGCAATGAACCTAACGTAGAGCTCTGGGAAGCTTCTAACTTCAACCACAAGCATATGATCGACGCTGATAAAGTTTAAACATTTGCGTTTTATTATTGACGTAATCTTCCTTGGCTGATAAATATGTTTAAGTAGCAGCAAGATACATTGATAGTATATAATAATGGGCCTAATATAGAACCCTGAGGAGTTCCTAACTTTAACCATAAGAGGAAGATTGGAGCTAATCAATGTTAATAACAAATCAAAAATAAATATGTTACAAAAATACTCTGGAAAGCAGCTGTAGTTTTGATAAAACGTGGAAAGCAGCAAAAGAAGTGTTCCAGAAAAAGAAGAGAGAATATGTGGAGAGGAAATCTAAAAAACGGAAAAACATTACATCAATAAAGATGTTAGGAACTTTTACCGAGAAGTAAAGAAAAGTCTACAATCAAACACCGGCACAACACAATATTGCAGGACAAAAGAAAATCTGTTCGCAGGATACAGAAACTATAAACTAAATAGATGGGCGCAGTACTATGAAGAACTACCGAATGGAGACAACCGGGAAACATGGAAAGATGAAGAGGAAGAAGCAGCGGAACAACCCCAACTGCAGACAAAACTCGATGAACCATGATAAGAAGATGTAATAAAGGAAAGACGAATTGCCCAATTGATAAAAAGACTATGACAAGAAGAAATGCCGAACGCCTGGAGAACGGCAGTGTCCCACTCATAATAAGAGCGATATGACAGAATGTGATAATTACATGAGGATAGCAGTGCTGGATGTAGTTTACAAAACAGTCGCAAAAATAATAAAGAATAGGTTAGATAAGATACAAGAAGAATAATTCGAATACCAGGGAAGTTGCAGATCGGACCGCTCAACAACTGACCAAATTTTCGTAATGAAGCAAATCCTACTTAAAACATACGAGCAGAGTCTAGGATGTCGTCTACTATTTATCGATACTCATTTTAAGAAGGCGTACCAGGTAATAAGTAGAAAGTAAACTGTACAAAGTCGTAAAGGAACTAAAAATGTCAGGGAAGTTAACCAATCTAACCAAATGACACTACAGAAAATAACTAGCAAAATGACAATGGAAAGGAACTTATCTGGGAATTTTGAGATGATGGGAAAATTACAGCAGGGGAATTTCCTATTGACACCCTGTTTAACTTGAAGCAATAATCAGGAAAAGCGACATTAAAGAAATGAACTTAATTACCAACAACAGACAACAGTGAAACAGTGTACAGCCTATACCGATTGTGTTAATAACAAGAAGAAAGAGCGGTCCGGAAATAATGTTGAAGAAAATAGAGAGCAAGGCAAGATAGTATAGCCTGTTGATCAATGAAAGGTAAGTCAAAATATATGGAAATAAAAGCAAAGCGCAAAGGCGGTAGTAAATATACAAGGAATATGACTTCGATAAAGTAATACAAATTGAGTATTTATAAGTGAATAGAAGATCAGGAATGAGGGAGGACAAACCGAGAGAGATCAATGAATTATACGAGAAACCAAATATCTCATAAACTGCAAAAGCACAGAGATAAAAATGGTTGTAGACGTTGCAACAATGCTTGATAATAGACTGACTAAGGTGTTTATGGCAGAAGCAGGAGAGAAAAAATGAAGAGAAAGAGCGAAAAGAAGATGGCTGGCAGCAGCTAGAGAAGATTTGCAGATTTTGTATGTAGATGAGTGGCAAAAGAAAGCCAGAAACAGAACAAAATAAAGGAAGATATAAGACCTGTAGAGCTGTATTATAAACTAGCGTTCTGCACCCAAATTGGGCGCGAAATAATTCATTTAATGCAATTTGTACAAGAGTGATCCATTTTGTGTGTCGAGTTAATTTTGAGGTTAGAAAATTCACATTAAAAAAAGTCACCTATAAAAATTTTAAAACCCTACTATAGTGGCTTACTTGCGTCGCCCTGAGTCGATTGACACCAAAATCAGCCAATTCGGCCCACGGGTTCGCTCTCAAAGTGGCATCAAGCAAGCAAGCACGCAATGAAAATTATTATGTCGGATAATAATGTTCCTCTAAAAATTTCCAATTTTAACTACAAAGATTTGTTAATCCTTCAGAGACCTCAAGGTCCATAAAACATAAGCACCAACACCTCTATTTCCTGGAATCCTAAAGATAATACTTTTTGGTATTAAGGGATTTATGTCTCTTCTCGTTCGTTGCTTGATCGTTGAAGCGTCATG
Source organism: Agriotes lineatus (assembly GCA_940337035.1). Lineage (NCBI taxonomy): Eukaryota > Metazoa > Arthropoda > Insecta > Coleoptera > Elateridae > Agriotes > Agriotes lineatus. The sequence goes on along the minus strand of OW679200.1, from coordinate 2,242,561 downwards.
TCATCTCCATGTTACAGTTGATTTATCATATTACTTCTATGTAATCTATTCTCTGTCTGTGGAACTGCTCCTTGGAGATTTAAGACGGTCTTTTTTTATTCGATTAGTTCATCTATTTGGCGATGTTCCTCTACAATGCTTCCCAGGAATTTCCCATTGTATGACTAAGCGTCAGAGATTCTGTACATCTTCTGGATATATGACCGAAGTAACTTAGAATGCTCTTTTCTACAATACTTGGTGATTGCTCCCTCACATTTAGCTCGTCTAATACAGATTCGTTTCATCTCCTGATAGTCGAGGGTATTCTTAGTACTGTTCTCCAAACGTATATTTCAAGGGCATTAATTTTTCCTTAGTTGTTTTCTTTAATAGTTCAGGATTCAGATGCGTTATGAAGTTACCAGATTAATAAGAAACTGTCGGAGTCATATGTCAGACTAAGCATGCTCTACTCAGTTTTGAACAATAAGTCACTCCTTACGATAAAACGTGGAAATCTTATAGGTATACAGTTAGATTATCACACATAATTTTACTTAAAATTGCAGCGTATGACCGCAACTTCAAAGAGCAACATGAAGAAACTGCAAATTTGCAAAACAAGGTGTTACACATCATAACCACAGCAGTTTGTTAGAGATTGCCAAATACACAGAAAAGCAGATATATTCACAACAGAGAATTTTATAATATTAACCAAAACATCTGAATAATAATTAAAAAGAACGTTAGCGGCAGATCTCATAAATAATATAATCGATTAATATTAGTAATGACTTTAAAAACCAAATACATATTTACTAGAAATGTAATCAACATTGTGCCAGATGCATTGTGCGATCAATTTCTTAAATAGCAAACTTTAAATCTTAGTGATTATGGTGTCTAAACCGGTGAATGATATACATGATACAACAAACATTAATTAACTATGCCATAAATACCCATAAATATAGTTAAATATGTACTAGATATCTGTATGCACAGTATACAGTAATGTGGAGCCATTAAGAGCACATTATCTTCTTTGGACAACAAATGTATTTAAGTAGTAGGTATAGGTAGTTATCTTAACAGTACATAGCAATGGACTTAATATAGAGCCCTGGAACACCCCTAACTTCATCACAAAAAGAGGGTTGGCGCTGATCAAGTTTAACGAATTATCTTTTATTGTTTATAGTTATTAACGGCATAAGGCCGTTAGTATGCACCTAACAAACAAGGATTAATTTGTGACCGATGCCGTCAGGCCGAGGCTAATGAATTTATCCGAGTTAGTTAGATGCGATAACGGCCGTATGTCGTTGAACACTTTTCAGAACACCTACAAAAATTGAAATTTTAGCGCAACTTAAATAAAAAAGTTAAATAGTATTAGTAACGGGTGTTAGAAAACTCGTCTTATCAGAGTCACCTTGGTAAAAAATTACGGTTGGCAATACTGAAATGTATTGTTGGTGACACTGTAAGTCTGTGTCAAATGCAATGTTAGTAGGTTAGGTTTGCGTCAGTTTTGACATAGACTGACGCAAAACCTAACCTGCTAACCTCGAATTTGACATAGACTTACAGTGTCACCAACTATACATTTCAGTATTGCCAATGTTAAAATGATACTGTTATTTCTTAACGACCTAGGCTGTTAAGTGTATAACAGCCACGGCTGTTATGGGGAACTTTTCAGTCAGGTTGACAGTTCTGTTATTGACAAATAACAAGTAGGTGTTATGAAAAATTATTTTTAAATAATAAATTGGGCAGCAACTAAACCGATATAATTTAGAATTGCTTTTGAAGCTTCATAATTCAACGTGTGAAATATCTTGCTTTAATCAAATATGCTTACAAGTGTCAGTGGTTCCGTCATTATTATGTGTAAAAAGTTCACAATCGGATAAGTATTGTACTGCATCATTAAACAAATTATTTAATTTAACTGCATTGTTCAGTAACGGTGGCAGCTCTACATTAGTTTTAGACTGTATATTAAATTTTTTAAAGGTTTTTGCGGAAATGAATGTTCAAAAACACTATTTTACATGTCTGATAGCTTGAGTAGCATAAATTCTTAGTTACGCGTGGTAATTCCATTGAAACTACTTTTTAGTCTGTCTTTTAGTCACACCAAAGATCAGTTCTATACTTTATACAATTATGAGTGCTGCTACAGCAATGAGTTTCACCGCTAACAGCGACACCCACTCTCCGCCGAGCACCAGTTTACATTGCTCAAATTAATCACCTCCAGCTCCAAGGCTAGCTATGTTTATTAATTTGTGTAGGCTTATCTATGTGTCAAAGTCTAATGGGGATTTGACTGAGTAGATTGATATTTCCCAGTAGAAAACATCGCTGCTCCCCTGCGCCGATGATGATCTGCTGGAGAGAACTTACCATTACAAGCAGGAAATTATGCTTCGAGCTAACTTTTTCTGAAATCCTTGACTTTTACACAAGATAAATGGGAAGCTTCTCGTCGTTCATAAATGAAACCGTCGGGTCGATTAATTAAATAATTAGCCAGGCTGCTGCCTTTTCAAAAGAAACTCGAGGAATACTCGAGTGCTGCGCAAATATTGAAACTGATTTTCAGTCGAATTGAAAGTATTTATTAAAAGCCTGCACCACCCTGCAATATAATGCCATCTTGAGATCTTCTGCTTCCACAGCTTCCATTATAACGGTATTCTGAATTATTCTTGGCTTTCTCTTTATAATTCTGCATAGTACATACATGTCACTGCAAAATATAAAGGCAAAGGTTCCTAAATCCTTTCTATACTGTGCTGCTTATTGTCTTATTTTTCGGAATTTGGCAGGCTCCTGCCCCGTTAACTGCCTTGCATGGAGCAGCCCCGGCGTATCTGTGCTATTACATGGGTCGTTGCTACAACATGGTAGTTGTTGGAAATCGATAAAATAACTTCAAATATACCATAATAATATCGAAAGCCGAATTACTAACTGTTATTTGTTCTCAATATAGCAATTAGAGTTCAATTTTTGCTAGAAGCAGTTTTTGATTCCTACATTAAAGTAAACAGTTGTGCAGTTTAGTTTAATAGACTCGCGCTGTTTTCAGAAGCGTGTTTTAACAGGCAAGCCGAAAGCGTTTCACGGCGTCTCTTTATTTTAGGACTAAGAGCCGTTATGACGCTCATTATTCATGGCGGAACAATTAGGACATGAGCTTTTGTAAACAAAGCATCAGCGTCGTCAAGAACTTATTGGTAATGAACACGATTCGTCGCGCTCGAAGCAAAGCAAGATTTGCACGCTGCGTAAACCAGATAATGTCAACTATGCGTGAACGAACGGTTTTCCTATTTCTGCTCGTTTAAGGCCCAATTAGCATTCTATTTATTCATTTCTTTGGCATTTTGGCTAATGGAAAGGAGCCGACAGGATTATTCCACTTGTTCGTCAAATAGCGAAATAATTTCATTATAGTGCACCAATTTAAAGAAGCATTTTTTTCAGCTTTTTCGCTGGAAGCCACTACGGAGCTCACTCGCCCAGCGAAGCCAAGTCAGGTTACCCATATTTTGGAACCATGGAAATGTGCGCCAGCAGGGTACACTGATGGCCTTTTCGACAGCCAGCCTACAACTTCCATTCTGATCGATTTAAGTTGGTAGAATTTTATTTGTAAAAATGTGCATTAAATCTCCTGCCTTGCATCTGCTCCGATTTCTGTAATATTTAAGGTCAGTTATAGGAAACCTTTTAGTGATACTTAGCGTTTAAACGTGAACCTTTATTTATTTATGCTGTAAATTCCAGAACCCAAATTTAGCGCTTTAAATAATAATTGTACAGACCATAAATTGTGTACATATTTGTATATAAGTAAATTTAAGCCGTCGCTGTAGCTATAAGGATATTGCAATAATACTACAGCTATGTGCCTTAGTATTATTCAGTTTCATTTCTTCAGCATTTTTCAAATCTTATTTCTTCCAGGCTAGCAATATTTATAGTCGGCAATATTAATAATAATTCAACTATATTCTACTTAAAACAGTAAGTGTTCATTACTTGTATCATATGAATATATTTATCAGAAAATAATAAAGTTTCATCTAAACCTGGCTTTTGATTCGAGCATCGTCGCCCGAGTCCTGACGTCACCAGGAAAACCTGGCGGAAATGAGGTTACGGCCGCATAGAAATCCTATAATTTAATAAACAACACAACCGCCTTTTTTAAATCCTGCAATTATGCCCGTATTAGACCCGAAGTTGCTATTAAGCGCTCTCTTTAATGATCGCTTAATAACCGATGTTTATCGACTTTTAACTCGGTAGTTAATCATCCCTGGTGGTCCACAAAATCGGCCTTACGTAACATTGACAGGAAAAATTATCGGAAAGTCAGAGTTGCTTATAAGAAGTGGATTTTTCGTGAACACTGCGGATTAAACAGCTGACTTACGATTTATGGACTGGGAAATCTACCCTAATAATTGATTTTGTGTACGTTGTTTGGTAATTCCAGGTTATTATTCATTGAAATCAATAGTGAAAGTAACTTAAATGGTTAAAAAGCTACAATCTTTTTTATCGACGAAGAATGATTTATTGGCATTCCGTACCTACGTTATATAATATCGTAACGTAACACATAATTGAAATGAGTATTTTAATTTTTCATAGTTTGAAATAAAATTTATGTTGGAGTAGAGTTATTTATCTGAAAAGTACATAAAAAAATCTTAAAAAATGTACTATTAAGCAATTTCGGCAAACTATATTCATAAAAAAAATAAAATATAATATTACATTCATAAAACTACAAATCATTTTCTAAAAATTCTAAATATTTTATATTCAAAATACATTTTATCAATGAAAGGTAGTGTTATCGAAAGAGAAACAATTTAGTAATATCTTCTAACTGTTACTGGAAAAAATTAAGTGCGTCAAAACACATGCCACATGCCTGTGGTCGAAGAAGAAAGAGAAGACGAAAGTAAGTCAAAAGTAGGTAAGTGTTCACTTCTTATTATTCGGTAGCAATCAAGTTTACAAAGTTCGCGTAAGCATGGAAAACGTTATTATAAAAAATATCGTTCTTAAAATGTTATCAAAAAGGCTATCTTCACGAATATCGTTTATTAAAGCTATTATCTTTAAAAAATCAAGCTCAACAACATGGTGCACCAAAAATTAGATTTTCGAAAGTGTCCCCTAAAAAATATCGCCGTCGAAAAATGGTATTTGAACGTCGCTCACTAAAAATGTCGCTTTCAAATATATTGTTCACTCAAGATATTGTCTTCCAAAAAGCCATAGTCGACAGTGTGACTCATCAAAAACTCCATAAAATATAGAGTTCAATAAGATCACTCTCTAAAAATGTTAGCTAAACATATCTCACTAAAAACGTCGCTCTCCAAAATGTGGACTTAAAAAGAATCATTCACAACGGACATCAAGTTCAGAAATAAAGATATCACAAAATGCTGTCTTTAAACAAGTCGCCACCAAGAATATCGCTCGTCAAAAAAACAACACTATCACAAACAGCATCATCAAAATGTCTTAATAACGTTTCCCTAAAAAATGTCGTTTACTATAAATATTATCTCCTAAAAAGCCATTGTCGATAATGTGGTTTATCAAAAACTCGATTTCAAAATTGTCGGTTTCCGAAATATGGAGATTAATAAAATTGCTCTCAAAAAATGGGTTTTGGGCATCGCTCATTAAAAATTCGATTTCAAAAGTTTCGCCTTCGAAGAGGTCCTTCATTAAAAATTTCAAATTTAGAAATAGAACGCTGACTAAAATGCCATCACAAATATCACCTTAAAAACGTTATCCTTAAGCATGTCGTTTATTAATGATATTTTCTTTAAAAGCGGTAAGCTTAAGAAAATGGTTCACTAAAAAGCTGAGAGTTTTAAAAATTTCAATAAGATCGCCATGGAAACATGTTATTTGAGTATCGCTCATTAATAATATCAGTTTTAAAAATATTACCGTAGTTGGAAGCGTTTTTAAAAAAATCAAATTTAAAATAGAGAAATGTTTCATGAAGGGCGCTTACTATAAATGTTGCCTTCAAAAATGTCGCTCACCAAAAAAACGTCACTATCACAAATATCGCATTCAAAATATCGTTTGTAAATATATTTTTCCAAAAACGTTATTTATTAAAAGCGTCAAGTACAAAACTAACATCAACAAATCGTACAGAAAGAATGTCAAGTTGAAATATAGGGCGCTCACAAAAAGGCTGCCCGAAAAATGGCAATACCACAAATATCTCTTACCAAATTATTATTGCAAATGAGGTTATAAAGATATTGTCTTCAAAAGCGTTGAGCTTAGGACTGTGGTTCGGCTTTGAAAACATTTGTTTCAAAGCAGCTCACGAAAAATCTTTTTTGCACATGTTTTTCCAAGAAGATCGTTTAAACAAAAACACACATTCAAAAGTAGAGTTCTTATAAAGCGCACTCACTAAAAATTTTGCCGTCAAAGTTATGTGGTTTACCAAAAGACGTTGCTATCACAAATATTGCCTTAAAATGTCGTCTTCGTAAATGTCTTCACAATCTCGTTATTCAGAGATATTATCTTTAAAAAAGTATTTCGTCCGAAACCAATTTTTAAAAATCCACAAATATCGAGCTCAATAAGTTCGCTTTCGAAAAATAGTGTTTGAACGTCGCTCACACAAAAGTAGCCTTTAAGAATATCCTTCACAAGAAATGTAAAATGTAGAAATACAGATCTCCTAATGCGCTCCTACTAAAAAGATCGCCCTCAACAATATCGCTAACTAACACGTCAGCACCACAAATATCACATTCAAATTGTCGTTTTCAAAATTGTTTTGCTAAATGTAGTTCATTGAAGATAGTGTTTTCAAAAGCGTTTAGTTCCCCAAAAATCTGATTTTCAAAAATGTCGCGGAAAAAGTATCGCGTCCAATAAGGCCACCCTCGAAAAATATCATTTCAATGTCGCTCACCAAAAATGTCGTTCTCACACGTATCACCTACCAGAATATCATTCACACAAAAAGGCAAATTCAAAATTTGGGCCACCATAATGCGGGCTCACTAAAAATGTTGCCTGCAAGGAAGTCGTTCACCAAAAAACGTCACTGTCCCACATATCGCCTTAAAAATATAATTTTCAGAATTAGTATCTTCAAAAATGTCGTTCAATAATGTATTGTCTTCCACCTCAAGGATGAGGTTCAACAAAAATCTTATTTTCAAAAATGTCATTTCAGTCGAGTCACTAAGTACAATAATTGGTATTGACTTGAAAGTGAACCGAAATTTGAAATTCTGTTTTTAGGGTGTGGGAACAGACCAAGAATGCTTAACTTCAAGTTGTCGACCAAAAAAATTTGGAGTTCAATAACATTGTTCTCTAAAAATGGTATTTGGATGTTTTTTACTAAACATGTCTATTTCAAACACGTCGCCTTCGAGAAGATCCTTCTCAAAAACTTTAAATAAAGCTCTCCTAAAGCGCACTCGCTAAAAATGTCACTCTCAACAATATCGCTCACCAAAACAGTCAGTATCGCCAACATCATAGTCTTCAAAATTATTCCCTCATAAATGTTCTTCATTGAAGATATTGTCTTCAAATGCGTCAAGCTCAGGAATGTGGTTCACCAAATTTGATTTTCAAAAACGTACCGTTGAAAAGTATTTCGTCGGATAAAATCGCCCTCGAAAAGTATTGTTTCAACTTGCGCACTAACAATGTCGCTCTCACACATGTCGCCATCAAGAAAATCGTTCACACAAAAGGTTAAATTTAAAAGTAGGTCCTGAGTGGTGTAGCTGGAACAAGCGTCCACGTTCGATCAGCAGAGTTAAGCAACGCTCTCTCTGGTCAGAACTTGGATGGGAGTTCCACGGCTGTATCTCTCGGCGCCTCGTGATACGGCTGTCACGGAAATAGTTGGTCCCGGCGGTTATAACAACATCATGACTGTCGTTAGTGGGGTTGGAAGTCCCCATAAATGCACAGCGACGCCTATAATTGGCCTAACGGCTGTTGGCTGAGTGCGAGATAAATAAATAAATAAATAAATAAATAAATCATAACGCACGTTTACTAGAAATGTGGCCATCAAGAATATCGCTCATTAAATATATAAGTTCAGAAATGTGGTGCACCAAAAATTTGATTTTCAAAAATATAGGCCTAGAAAAATGTTATTTGAATGTCGCTCACTGAAAATTCGTTCCCAAAAATGTTACCTTTAACAGACTTGTTCTCAAAACAATTCGAGCAGAAATAAACCTCTTATGAAGCGCACTCAAGAATGCCGCTTCCAAAAAGGCTTTTGTTACAAATCTCGCCCTGAAAATATTGTGTTCAAAAATGTTATTCTCTAGAGTCTAGACTATGGCTCATTAGAAACATTGCCTTGAATCTCAAGAATGTGGTTTACTTAAAAACTTATTTTCGAAAATGTCTTCTTCAAAAATATTGAGTTCAATAAGATCGCTTTCAAAAAACGTTACCTATTTGGACGCCGCACACTAAAAATGTTACTTTCAAAAATAATACCCAAAAAATGTCGCCCTCGCGTTTGGTGAAGTCTCTCAGAAAATAATGCATTAAAGTACGTAGCTCTTGTAAACGTCTTTCACGTTGAATCTATTTATTTATATTCATAACTATCTTTTTCAAAAATGTCGCTCGCTAAATGTGATGTCTTCAAAAATATTGCCTTTGAGAATATTACATTCAATAAAACATAGGTAGTCTCCAACATGTCCTTCTTAGGAACGTCCCTTCTACTGCTGTCGCTGAGAAAAAATCTGGTGTGATACACTCACACAACTTCCTTTTACAGTGATCTTATAATTAGCAAAAAATTAGATTTTGAGTTTTTAAGCATTTCTCAAAAATTTTAGAAAATTACAAATTCTACAAAAACGGTACAAAATAGAGAGTTAGTTGAAGAGACAGACTTTCTCTAAAATTTTAAGCTGAATTAAAAAATGTAATAATATACCGGGTGTTCTATTTAAAACAGGAGTTAATAAAAAAAAATAGTAACAAAAAACAAAAGACACCAATTTCGAGGTATTCAACTGGAAAATCACCTATTTCACATCAATACACATTAAAAATGTAATAAAAATGTAAAGTTTGAAAAAATCGTTATAGCCGTTTTTGACAAAATCGAAAAAAAACTGAAAAATCACAAGAGTAAACACCTACTTCCGGTTATGAGATTTTCTTCAAAAGCTTGCTGTCGAATATACAGAGTACTCAAAACTTATATATGAAGTTTCAACGCCATATCTCTTTTCGTTTTTGAGATATTCTGTTCACAAGTACACAGACCTACCAATGAACAAAAATATGTTTTTTGGGTTCAGGAGACTCTGAAACGTGAAGATCTGTTGAAAACTCAATTTCGAATGTTTGGGGTGAATCCAATACTTCCTTTATTGTAAAAGGAATTAAAAAATGGATTTTCACAAAAGTAGCTCTCATAAAGATCGATCTGTATAAATTTGTCTTAAGAAATGTCACCTTGAAAAATGTCGCTCAAAAGTTTCTATTAGAGTATTCACTGTAAATATTGACTTAGAAATATGGCAATCATTAATATCGCTAATGGAAAATATCACTCTTCCATTGTGTCTTTCTCCAGAAGATCACTGAGCAGAAAACGTTACTATCGCAAATATTGCCCTAAAATTTCATCCTTAAAATTGTTACCCTTAAAATGTCCTTTATCGAAAATATTGCATTTAAAAAAGTGAATTACGAAAAATCTAATTTTTAAGAATGTCGTCTTCGCAAATTCAGCGGTCAACAAAATTACCCTCGATAAATGTTATTTAAACGTCGCTCATCAATAATGTCGTTCTAAAAATGCTACCTTCAGAAAGACTGTTCACAAAAAACTCTCGCATTTAGAAATAGAACTTCCATAACAAAAAAGATCGTCCCTAAAAAATTACACTTTTACACATATCGCCCTCAAAATGTCGTCTTCAAAAGTATTATCTAGAAGAATGTCTTTAATTAAAGATAGCGCTCTTAAGAAAGGCAGGCTCAATAATGTAGTTTGCCAAGAATCTGATTTTCAAAAATTATGCTCTCAAAAGTATCAAATTTGATAGGATTATCCGGAAAATTTTATATTCAAGTGGCTCACTAAAAATGACACTCTAGAAAGTGTTGCGTTCATGACATTACTCATGAAGAACATCGTCATCAAAGATGTTGCCCTAGCGTTCAATAAAATCGCTCTTCAGCATGGATTTTTATTAAATATAGTTGCCTTCAAAAATATCTTCTTCAAAAATGTTCACTAAATATATTGCATTTTAAAATATCACCTGCAGTGAAACATGCCGTCTTAAACAATATCGCGCTGAAAAATATCACTCCTAGTGAGATCTTCCATGACAAATGTCTAAAAACATAGCCTCGTGAAAGTCGATCTTTATAAATTTTGCTAAAGAAATGCCACTCTCAAGGATATCTATCGGCTCTGCATTGTTAAGACTTTTTGTGGAAAGTTTCATGTTTATAAAAGCCGCTCATTAAAAATTTCGTTTTCTACAGTACTGTTTGTGGCACCCTTAAACGAAGAGTAAACACCGCCCTGGCTACCTCAAACCTTCGGCAAAATATGACGTGAACAAGTACCAGGCAGCGGTTTTCAGTGCTACAAAATGCATATATTTATAATATAGAACAAAAAACAGGAGGGCGCCAGTCGTCATTCACAACAAACAAAGCAGATCTAGCTAACTGTTCACTCCACCACCTATCTTGGATGTCATATAGATTTAATAAGCACTAAGAGATATCACAAATATTAAACATTAATAACATGTTTGGAAGGCTCAATAAATGTCAAATAAGTAACAATGAAAACATTTAATTGAAGGTAAAAACCAAGCGTACGAACGCAGCAAAATTATATAACATAATGAATTTAGGATCAACCCTAAGAATACTGTATCAACCATAATAAATTTGGCAAAACAAAAATTTGTGACAATACCCTCCACACTGGAGGTTATTAAATCTAGGAATTAAGGCAAACAACCTAGCAGTTGTGCTGATAATAGCAGCCCGATCGCAGACTATAATGAATCTACTAAACTGCAATGTCTGAACTGAGTAGCCTTGCGATCGATCTTGCGCAAAAAAACTGCTACAGTAATCAGCAGACGCCCTGAGCGCGACTTCAGTAGAACCTTAATTACGGCCGCCAATGCGGCGGATAAAATAACCTAAAAGGTACTCTATTTGCTGAGTGATTGGTAACCAAAGGCCTTTGCCTATTAAAACATCGTTTAATTTAACTCAAGCTGAACCGCCTGTTCAGTCAACAAAATAAGTCCACTGAAAGTTGGCAAAAAATGCTTGCACGTACTGCATAGGTAACTGGGGCGCTTCAACATAGCGCGCTAGGAGGAACGCTTTGCAACCTCCGCCGTGGATAGCTCCTCCATGTTCCAGCGCGACCGGACGAACAATAACGCCTCAGCTCGCTGACCAGCCAAGATACAAGGAAATACATCCAGCAGGAAGGCCTCCTTTAACCAGCGAGGGTGCCCGCTTAGCTAATCTAGGAACGATATCCAGAAACTGAGGTATTTGGCGAAGGGTGCATAGACGCCGGCAAAAATGCTTCCAGCACGATTAATTCAGCATGCGGAATGGTATCTCGGGCTCATCTCCACCTGGCAATGACGTCTAGAGGTGTGCAAGGTACAGCATTAAAGACCTTATGATCGTTAATAGGCCAACGTTTATCCGTGAGCTGGAAATTATGATCGCACATGAGATTGGTAGCGAAAATATCCTGCCACAGTCCACAGTTCAAATGAACGACATTATTACTCGAAGTTTGGATTTACGTAGACCTGATCCCTGTCAGCCACATAGTAGACTCCTAGTGACAACCTCACGAACCAAGTGCCAAACAGAAAAGCAACTCGTCTACCAAAAATTCAACGACCTGCGTTGCTTATAACAAGATGTGCACACTCGAAATTGAAAATGTTCCTAACTACAGCGAGCTCGGAAATGAAGATGAAAGCTGCGTACTGACCAGATAGACATGCGTACGCCAAAAATATAAAGGGCGCAATCTATTATAGAAACACCGAAAACATATAATGGGGTTTTACATGTTTCTTAAAGCACTACTTTCAGATAAATAGCTAACAAAAAATCTCAAACTTAAAAATATAGTTTTCATAAAAATCACACATAAATAAGATATCATTCACGAAAAATATCAGATTCAAAGATACTGCGGGTTCACTAAAGGTGTCTTAACTAAAGATGACACCCTCACTTACATGTTCACCAAAATACTTTTCTATAAAATAACTTTCAAAATATCAAGCTCCGTAAGATTTTCTACGAAAATAACACATGTTAAAAATATTGCTCTCATTAAAATCAGTAACAATGTCTTGAAAATAGTTGGCTCAAAAATGTCGCCCTCCCTGTCGCCGTCAAGAATTCTACTGAACAAAAATCATATTTGAACATGTAGCTCTTAAAACGAAGAGCAAAAATGCTTTTTTCAAAAATGTGGTGTTTAGAAATACCGTCTTAAAACATTTTACTTTTAAGAATGTTAAAAATGTTGTTGACAAAATTTTACCCCCAATAATGTTGCTCGCTAAAAATGTCGTCTCCAATAGTATAGTCTCAAGAAAGTCAGTCACTAAAACTAAGGTTTTCAAAAATGTAAAGGTAGCTCAATAAATGTGTCTTGAAAAATGTCGCCTTCAACGGTAACACTTTTAGTAAAGAATATTATATTTGAAAATCTAGCTCTTATGATAGTCGTTCAGTACAAATGTTGCCTTTAAGTGCCTTCAATAACATTCTTTACGAAAAATGTCGTAGTAAAAAATATACCTATCTTAAAGTTTGCGCACTAAAAGTATCGCATTCATAAATCTCACCTTTACGAATGTCCCGTAGTGAGTAGACGCGTTCAAGAATGTTGCTTACTGAAAATGTCGTCTACAAGAATTCAGCCTCAGTTGTTTTTAAAAGCGTCGCCCTCAAAAATAAAGCAGTCACTAAAAAGCTCTCGAAATATGTCTTAACTATTAATAACATTTTCTCTGATAATAAGGGTCGTTCAGAATAATGTTTTCGTAAAAATATATAAGCTCCAAACATATCGTTAGTTAAAGAAGGTTACCTCCAAAAACTTTATCTACGGATAATAAATTGTGTTGTAAAGTAGTAATTACAGAGTCGAAGTTTTTAATAACAATATTGGTTTCCAACATAGATACAATACAAAAAAAAACTTTCGATTTCATTCTCAAATAACTAAATACATCTCCGCAGGTTCAGAGAGACACTTGAATGATACTTGGCCTATATGACAATGGATAAACAATTCATCTTGCGCGACTGAAGGCTGTTCAAAACGAGTTCGTCAACTTTGATAACTTTAAAACGCCGATCGCTCGGACAGAAGTAGTCAAAATGCATAAAACGAATAGTAAAATTAATGGTCCATTAAAGCATTATGCATTTTCCGCGTAACAATTTTTTACTTCGATCAAACAAGTTCACCTTCCACCTCCTTCCATAAACACAAACATATCATAAACTTCAACCCATCTTGTTTATTTTTGTTCACACTAGCGAGTAGATACTCGTAGATCGTGATAAATACCAATAGATGCTCTATAGAATGAACGACGCAAGATTCTCATTTATTTTTCAGTAATAACAAAATTATGAAAAAAAAACAAAATAATTATTTAATTCTTTTTTGCTTTATATTTAATATTGAAGGTTAGCTGTAGTATCTTGTACAAACAAATTATTTTAATTTCGAATGCTCGTGCAGGTTTTTTTATTTAGCACAAATTAAAATTTAATATAAGGCGTCCCCGTCTTTTCCTAAAAGCCCTTTAAATTTAAGCGATAGAAGATCAATATCGCGAAAGTTTTCACAAAATTTAGTAACTGGGACAACTTGACGCAGGCCGAAGGCTGTTAAAAATTTTATTAAAATTTGTTTGGTTTCCCGGCAAACACAATTTGAGCCTCTTAGTCTTCGTTTCGCAAATTTAAAAATGGAATATTTTAGAACTCATAAGAATGTGCTTTCCATTTGAACAGTAAACAGACGACTTGTTTGATTATTACCAGTACTAGTACAGAGACATCTGTGAAATTTGAATATTTTATAAGATTTATTATATGAAAGATTAGATTCATTCGTTGTTAACGCCTTCCTGAGGCCCAAATTATACAAATAGGGCGGTTTTGCTTCCTCAAAAGGGTCATTATGCTAAATTAGCTGTTAACATTGTTTGCCATTCACCAGTCTAACGGTTCAAATCTCAGCATTAGTATGCGCCCCCTAAATTGCCAAATCTGGGACCACCACGAATCCCACTATGGCAGCACCCAAATTTGCTTTTTAAACCATTAACTCGCACAAATTCCACACTACGCCTAAGCAGTGTCAAAATTTAATACGTCCTCGACGTTATATCCTACTGAATTTCGTTGGATATAGTCCTTATTTTTCATAAAGCGCCGGCTGGCCGACATCTTCCTAGAATTGCAGAAATGTCGTACTCGGCTTTCGCAATTTCGGAATTAGGAAAATTAAAGCGAAAGTTCCCGTCGCTCCGACAAAGTAAAAGGTGAAATATGCTACGGGACACATTCCGCAATTTTTAGTCGAAGAACAAAGCATTTCCTCCAGACTTTGTCTTCAAGAGCCTGAAAGTTCAAATATGGTGATTGGTAGTAATATTTAATTAGTGCGGGGTTTTTTCATACAAATTTTCCACGACTATAAAATAATTTTTCTCACAGGTTATGGGAAAAGTCTGGTGCAACAATTTCAATTCTTATCTAGTGCGCGTGGTATGTGATGAATGTATTTCTGCAACAATTACATACCTATAATTCATATGTGAAGCTGTCGTTTCAGAATATTATTTATTAAAATGGTGTTAATACAAGCCGCTCTACAAGACTATATTGGTTGTCAAATTGGGGAAGCAGGAAGGGTTGAAAATACAGTAAATACTGATAATCCGAAAACAAATCTTAAACGGAAACGATAATCCAGATTTGTGAAGTTATGAAGGGGTCGCTAAGAAAACTGAGCCAAAAAGTAAAACTAGCATATCGAAGCATTTTAAAAGAAAATATAAAAAGTTGGACTAGTCAAAATATTAATGCCAACATTTAATGCAGCACAAAAAGTAAACATGATTGAAATCAATGACACAACATGCAAAATCGACGCATTGTCGGAAGACAGCATCAAATCTCTGTACAAAAATTGATTGTAAACAACTAAAGAAATAAGGTAAAATAAAGAGTTATACGAACATATTAAAGAAAACATGCACCAATCCGAAAGAAAGGCATTAGAGCAAACACGAACAAGAAAAATATAAAAAAATTGGTGAACCGATAAGTTAAGACTGAAAATAGGAAATGTGAAACTATTGTTTTAAGACAAAGCAGCTTGAATACAAATATGCAAGAACAAGATTTATGTAGAAGACCTTAGATGACAAGATTAGGCAGTGAGAAATGAAATGGCAAAAAATTAACAGATATATAAGGGGAAGAATAACAGAAGAAGGCTGGAAATTTATAAGAAGTATAAAAAATAATGCAACAACAAGACACATTTCTACATAAAAACGAAATGTGTCGACAATATCTCAAAAATAATAATAATAGTAATAGCTTTAATTCCTATAACAACATAATTTTAAAATATTTTATAAAGTAATAATAAAATTTAAAACATATTTGTACAACAGAAAAATAATCTTAACATAGACGACCTCACAAACATTAAAAGAAGATATAACTATAAAATCACAACAAAATTTATTATGATTTGGCTGAAAAATTGTATATACTGTAAAGCAGGTAGGTTGTTAACCTTAACACAATGTTGTTCCCCAAATTTAATCAGTTTTATATTCCTTAACCACGTTAGATGCGTAGAGAAGATCACATAGTTTGAATGAAAAATATAATTAGGTGTCGGTGGCATACTGATAGCAAGAACAATGCTTAAAGTAGCAGTGCAAAGAACCGTCGAGTACTATATAGCATAGAGTAAGGGATCAATTATTGAACCTTAAGGTGCCCCACTTTCAATACTACAAAGGTTAGATTTATTATTTTCCAGAACACACTCTTTTATATTTTCTGAATATTTTTCAATCGTCAAATTCAAACTGATGTAGAATTATAATGGTAAGTTCTTCCGGGTTATGCCATGGTCGTCGATTTAAACTTGACTTTTCGTTGCTCTTGCTGTTAGCTCCTTCAAAAGTTTTATAAAGACTGCTGTTGACGTTTTCTGCCGGTTATACACCGAGGAGTCGTTACGATTGGCTACTCATGCATAGATCTTGTTACGTTAATGGGACTTTATTACATTTGCTACACATGGGAATTTATTTGCACGTAAAAACAAAAATTATAAATACTTCACAGCAGGGTGGTACAGGAATCGTCTAGTCGTGTAGCAAACGTTTGCCAAGCTAGGTCCTGAGCAGGATGGGGTGGGTTGTCCGGAAGCGCCACTGGTTTGAGACGGTCCAAACCAGAAAACCTACAGGTGGCCGTGTAAATTCCTAAACCACTAGCTGTTTCACAAAAACAAATAATAAAAGACAGAAAACACCAAGACTCGAAATAACCTAGTTATTTATTTACAGTTTGTACACCTTCGAAATTCTGTGTCATACTTGGAAAAGGCAACACAATTCTGTGATTAAATGGAATAGTTTGTAAATGTAATCTTAGTGGTATGTAATGTACAAGATTTTATATCAATAAAGTCGAAAAGGTAACTACGATAATCGCAATTCGTTCGAGTACCCGTGTATCAACTACGATAGTGACTTAAATATAATTAAAAACAGCGATACCGGAATGCGGGAGAATAGTAAGTTCTAAATCGCTTGATTAATTAGGTAAATACTCTATCTAGTCGCGAACCTCTTCGAATTGGTACCATTTCGCCTAGGGGAGTGCTAATACACATAAAATGGTGTATTTACGGTGCTCATATTATGTGAAATGTCAAATTAATGCTCCCGGAGACCTCCGCCAATAATGGTTTAAATTTTGAAACACTGACAAGTACTTGAAAACTTGAATGCAACCAAAGCAGTACTACCAAACGTGAAGATATTAAATGCATAGAATGACATCCTATTCTACAAAAGTAATTGCACGTGATGTACAACGAAGCTATACAATATTCCGCATGTAAAACGGCATGAATTTCGCTAGCATATACCTAGGTAAGTACAATACATAAAGTAAAGATCATAGTGCCATAACGAACGATAGTTTCAGTTCAATAAGCACCAAAAGGTATATAACACTAGGTGTTGTAGATACCTGGATCGTGCACAGAAGGATCGCTACATCAACAGCTATGGGGGATAGCTATTAAGATGTCCACCAGCTTGAGTAACCTCCAAAGAGTCAGGGCTTCATCTAACTTTGCAGGTGAGAAACGTAGTCGAGTGCAGTCACCATGGGGAGAAGCCTTGCATGCGAACTATCACATGTGCTGAGGGGCTCGGATTGGAACGGAATTGTTGCTCCAGGTGCCTTAGCCAAGTAACAACAATGCCACAGGCATAATAGATCCCGAAAAATCGGAGAACGATACAGCAAACTAGGACGAGGAGGCCAAACTAGGACGAGGAGGCCTAAATACAAGACGTTATCGAAAAATATTCTACGGCAATCATAAATTAACATACCAGAGTTGTAATGTGGCCTCGAGTAAGTAAATTGCAGAAATATATATTTATCCCAATACAATCGGATTCATTTTAGCAATATAACACCCATTTCCTATTTCTGGATGGCAGATTCCTCAAAGAACTATGGAAACTATATAATCCACTTAAGTGAAAATTCCCAAAGATCACATGCAGCTCCAAAAAAGGAAAACTTAAAAATGGTCGCCGGAAATCGTACTATCAAAACAATTTTCAAAATTGTTACTCAAAATTCCCTAAAAATCAAGGATTTTGCAAAAATGAGTATGCAACCAAAGCTACACCTAACGTATGCAGGTGAATCTAACTATATGAATGCATTTAAGCTAAGAAATTATCCAAACAATCCTTAACTGTATCTAAATGTAAAATTACACGTAACAGACTCTCCCCTCACTTAAAAATAGGTAAATTCCCCGAATTTACCGACGTAGAACCTATGCCTGCACCATAATGAAGCTTAACCTCAAACACAAAAGAAAGATCACCACGTACAACTACGGCAGTAGCAAATAATTTAGAAAAGGATAAGCAGCCTAAAAGAATCACAAAATAGAAGTCGAAAGGAAAAAGGGAAATTACAAAGGAATGTTAAAGATAGAATTCAGAAAAAGGACCGTGGTTTAGCAAAAGAGTCGGCTCATGAATCCAACAAAAGTTGACACTACAAAAGCGCAAAAGAAACCGTCCTCAATCACCAATCACGTCCAAAAGAAAACAAAACGTAAACCAGGAACGAGATTCGCTTGTGAAACAAGAATCCGCATGCGCGAAAGGATACCACAACATAACCCAAACACAAAACGTACGGCTGAAGGCAACCCGACAACATCAGCTACACATTGAAAACCTCAAAGGGGTATCCAAAATAAATTTCAACAACCTAAGCTCGAACCCACACAAATAAAAAGAACAACAGCAAAACCAAAGAACAGAAGGAAGGGATAAATAGGAAAGTGTGCAGCCCAGTGTGTAGTCGATCCAGTGTGACGTTTTTCTGCTTTGTTGCTCACGTGAAACCTGTTTATGGTTTGATTGGTATTGCAGAGCTACCTTCCATGTGGTATTAAGTCGGTAGCCGTCATCTCGATTGAAATTGTTTGGATTTTTAATAATTTCTAGGGATACCCGAATAACACGAAGGAAGTACCTTTTAGTCCTGGCGAGTATGTTTACGGATTCGTAATATATTCTGTGGTCCCCTGGTTCTAATAAGTGTTCTGCGATGGCTGACTTGTGTGTGTTTCAAAGTCTTGCGTGGCTGTAGTGTTCTTTTATTCGACATTGATATTTCTTCCCGTTTGTCCAATGTACGATTTGCCACAAGTAAATTGGACCTGGTAAAAGCCTTCTGCCTGGGCAAAGAATCTTTGCTGGTGGGGATCAATTGTTCGACCTTTCTTATTGTACCATAGTGGACCCCGATGTTTTTCTTATCTTACGTCGGACAAACGCAAAGAAACACCCAATATCAAATAAGAGAACAACCAGATCAACACACGACTTGGAAACACACAAAATTCAGCCACCGCCAAACACTTATTAGAACCAGGGAATCACAGAATATATTACGAATCCGTGAACATACTCGCCAGGACTAAAAAATACTTTCCCCGTGTTATTCGGGTATCCCTAAAAATTATTAAAAATCCAAACAATTTCAATAGAGTAGACGGCTACCGACTTAGTAACACATGGAAAGTAGCTCTCCAAAAACAATCAAACCATAAATAGGTTTCACCAATAACATACAAGATCTACAGCAGCCAACCGTAACGACTTCTCGGTATATAACCAAGAGCAGAAGGCACCAACATCAATCTATAGAAAACTTCTGAAGAAGCTAACAGCATGAGCAGCGAAACGTCATGTTTAAATTGACGACCACAGTATAACTCGGAAGAACCTATCATTATGGACAACGACCGTGAAAACCTGCATTCGACGAATGTAGCATTTCCAGTAATATATTGTGATGAATGGTATTTCAGGCTTTAGAAATATGAAGCAAAGCCGATGCGGCATGATATCCTTTATGTATGGCATCAATCATATCATCGTTTACCTTTAGCAAATCTGTAACACACCTACAGTTTTCACAAAAGCCAGACTTGATATTAAGTTATGAGCATCTAGAAAAGTTCGAATTTGACTATACATAATTCTATTTGGGCAGTATGTAATATGCCAGACAACCCGTTGTGTTGGTGACTTGTGTGAATATAACGCTTTTGGCGGAATTATATGAGAGAGGTTTTGAAGTGCCAATCCTAAAGAGCAGCTGTAATTAGTCGTCGATTTACCCTCTTCAAATTCTTGCTTCGGCGAGGACTCTCATGCTGTGACCATTTTTTAGAAATTCATCTCCCACTTTCGTTCCACCCACCAGCGAATTATGCTGCCTATTTTCTTCTGCAAGATTCCTGCTTCAATGCGAGACGTTTCAGCTGCATCAACCAACCGCTTCACCGGACATTATCAGGTATTGTGAAATAGGTGATGCAGTGAATTTTAAATCATACAGTATAATGCACCGTTTCCGACGTTATATGACGTAATTAGATTTTTGCGACAGCAAAATTTAGAACGGATACGCGTAACCTATATTCATTGTAAGCGTAGTTATTTTCAGCCGCCTTGTTCAGATTTTTGTCTGTTTACTACTGCTAATCCCACGTTAAGTGTATACATGCATTTTTGATAATAGATTCAATTCGGTTCTAAATCCTGTGTCTTTTATTTGTGATATTTGTATGCATGTTTATTTACATGTGCTATTCTGTTTTTTTGGTGTATGTTGATTTTAAGGTGTCTCGATGGATGCAATGAGAATAACAAAGGTAGGTTTAAAAACACACAGGCTGTGACTTCTTAAAAGAGCGCCGAAGTGAAGGAACAGCTCTTCGATTTCAGATTTCGACGAGGGCAGTTCATTTAGTCTATACCCCAAAAACCGTGGTCCCTATTTTCCCATTTTTATTTTGGTTGCAACCAACACTATTGTGACGGCATCTCGCCCTAAGCAACGGCGCGCGCGAGTTAAGTTGCCTGTCGTGGAACGAAAAAAAAACTTTATTTGTTTTACTACACAAAAGCTTTAATTAAATGTAGGAGTTGCAAATTTTAACAGAGTAACGCTCTACAGGACACAAATCTATGAACGAACTCGAACAGGCTAATTTGAACTAACTCTAAAAACATACAACAGCAATATTTATAACATTTCTTATCTAAGGATGGAAATTACTGGTTTCAATTGACGTCATTGGGATTTTAGAGAATACGGCACATGACACGTTATCAGGGATGACACATTACATTACTCCTCCCCTCATAAGACAATTCAAAGCATTTGAATGTCACGTTTTGATTTCTAAGAACTCAAAAGGTTTAGGAATATCATCTTTAAATACTTTTGATTTTATATATGCCATGAATTTATCTTGTAAGGCTTGGCGTTTACAATAGATATACAATAACAAACTTAATATTACTATGACAATTATACTTATCATTATAATCGTGGTTACAGAAATATAATGCAAATATGTTACATTGGCAGGTTCAAGTATTTTCTGTATCTCTCCAAGTTGTGATTGGTCTTTAATTCATTCTTTAATATTGATCGGTGTTAGATCTAAACTAGCTATTTTAGTGTGTTTATCACTATCTATATTTAATGTATCAATATTAGGTACTTGTAATTTTACAGTTTTTGTGGAAGAAGTTCTAATTTGGAATAATAGGGTACCATGATCAATAATTGCCGTGCAATCTGGTGTAAGATGAATTAAATTTGTTTTTCGATATATCTTTCTTGAATTAATGTCTAAACACTTAATATCAATAGTTACCTTTTTAGGAGTAGTAATTAACCAAGTAGAATCATCAATCTGAGCTATTTTAACTTTTAATAATTTGAACAAGTAAGGAGAACAAGTTTTATTAGGGGCAAAAGATAAAAGTTGAGTTTCACATAGCTGATTATTAATAAGGGAAAAGTGATATTTTTTCTGTACAAAAATATGAATTGGTAGTTACTAATTTACAATGATCAAGTTCAACAGGTATCGAAGTCTCAAGATTGAAGAGTATAGTTTTATAAGTGGGAATGATCATACGATATAAATTGGAATCAATATATATTGGAAATGGTATTAATTGCATGAGTTGGTAAATAGTATCTTTGTTTATTGCGTCTCCTGTAACTGAGAGGATGATGTAACAGGTATTATTTCATTAGTTTGCCGTATTTCATTTGCATGTCTTTTAAATGTGTTTTTAGTAGTTAAATCTTCAACAAGGTATGTATTATTGTCTAGGATTTTGATAATTTTGAAGGGTCCTTTAAATTTCATACTTCTTTTATTTCTTCTGTCATTTTTAAGGAAAACTTTTTGATTAACTTTAAAAGATACAAGTTCTTTATTTTTATTCATTTTTTCATTTCTTAGTTCTTTAGCTTGATTTTGTTTAGACTGGATTTCTGAATAAAAATGCAACATTTTATTTTTATGGTCATTAATGTAAGTTTCAAAATATTTGTCATTGCATAATTCAAATGGATTATGACTGTCTGTATGTCCAAATAAAATTTCAGAGGGGGTAAATTTTAAGTTAGAATGTATTGAATTATTATAGGCTAATATGCAGTAAGATATTCTTTCTTTTTCAGGGGTATGTTCTAATAATCTATAGTGCTCTAAAATTGTCGAGTGTACTCGTTCGATTAGTGAATTTGACTCATGAGGTAAAGGTGTAGTTAGATGTAACTGTATTTTATGTAATTTTAAAAATTCTTTTATTACAGCGTTATCGAATTCATTATCAGCGATGATTTTCTGAGGTACGGCATAATGTGAAAAGAACCTTAACAATGCTTTTGTTATGTCTATTTTATTTTGGGATTCTAATAAGTATGCTTGAGTAAATTTACTGAAATTGTCGATTACGGTTAAATATTTAGTTTGATTGATTTGGAAAATATCTATACTGATACAAGAGAAAGGTTTATCATAAGTAGGCGTTAAACTAAAAGGCAATGTATTTGGGTGTCTATGATATTTTTCACGTTTACATGTATCACAGTTATTGATGTATTGCTTAATATCATTATCAATTCCTTTCCAGTAATAAGTACGTTTAAGGTGTTCACTAGTTTCTTTAATTCCTCTGTGATTAGTTTTACCTAAATGATAGCCGAAATATATTGTTCACGATGATCAGGATTAGTAACATAATTTACTTGCTTAATGCATCGATGGAAGTGAGGAGAATTTTCATTACTGTTTTCAGTAATAAATTTGGAAAATTTATCAAAAATATCTTCATCTTGAAATATACAGTAATAATGGGAATTTGGTGTACAATATTCTAATAGTAACTGTACAAAATTTTCGTAAAAATTATTGTTGTTCACAAAAATGCTTATATGTGTGTAGCCATCGAATCTAGTGATTCTAAATGATTTGGGAATTACAGCGTTAATAAATTCTAACTTGTTTTTATGATATTGTAGGGGTAGTTAGGATATGTCTATCACTGGGGATGATGAATGTTGTGAATGTACAGTATTTACATCACTGTCAATATTTTGATTATCTATTGGTTCAATTTCTTGTGTGGGTGGAGTAACTGAAATATTTTGTGAATTAGTCTGTTTATTTGTTGTAACAGTATCTTTATGTCTACTTGATTTTCTTTTAATGGGTACGGTTTCAGGTGGTGATACAAAAGTAGGTATGGTAAAGTCAGTCAATTCAGGTGTATATGGTCTTTGTGCCATCATACTTGCATTATCATCAAAACTAGGTTCTGGTGTATCTAATCGTTCGATTGATAGGGGTTTATATTAATTCGACTTAAGGCATCAGCTACCTTATTGGTTTTTCCTGGTAGGTATTTAATGGTAAAATTAAATTCTTCTAATTTTATACTCCAACGGGTTAATTTAGAATTAGGCTCTTTGATGTTGCGAAGCCATATTAAAGGTCTATGGTCTGTAAATATAGTAAAATGTACGCCATATAGATAAGGTCGAAAATGTTTGCAGGCCCAAACAATGGCTAATAATTCTCTTTCTATAGTGGGGTAGTTTATTTCGGCTTGGTTAAGGGTTCTTGATGCATAGCTGATAGGTCTGTTATTTTGTGATAATACTGCTCCAATAGCAAATTTGCTAGCATCAGTAGTTAATTCAAATGGTTTTGTAAAGTCACGATAAGCTAATATAGGGTCATTAGTTAACAAAATTTTTAATTTCTCAAATTGTTCTATGAAATTTTGATCGTGTATAATTTTTAAATCTTTCTTTAAACATAAAGTCAGGAATTTTGTTATTTTAGCATAATCTTTTATAAATTTACGATAATAGCCTAAAAGTCCTAGTAAGATTTTATATCAGTTCTAGTTTTTGGTAAGGGAAATTTCATAATAGCACTGATTTTATCTGTCCCTTCCCTTTGCAAAGAGTTTTGCCTCTGGCGTGGTTAACACGTTGAGTTACCGTGCTCTTTTGCTTTTTCCTCCTGATGAAGCCCCTTACGAAAGTGGGCGAAACGTTGAGTTCTTCGATCTCAATTATGACACGGTCCAATCCCGGAAGTCGTTTGTTACTTAATGACAATGGCCGTGAAAGCCTCAAAAATCATCGATTTTATCTGGGTTTGGTTTTACACCATCTTTGGTAAGTATGTGTCCTAAATAGGCAATGGATTTTTTTAAGAATTCAGATTTGTCTAGTTGTATTTTTAGGTTAGCATTGCGACATTTGTCAAAAACACGTCGTAATTTAATCATGTGTTCTTGTAGGGATACTCAATACATAATTATGTCATCAAGGTTAACCATACACTGTGTAGGCGTTAGGCCAATCAATGCCTGATTTATAAGACGTTGAAAGCTGGACGGACTGTTTTTCATTCCAAAAGGTAAGCGTTTAAACTGGAAATGGCCCTCTTCAGTAGAAAAGGCTGTCTTTTCTCTATCAGCTTTGTTTACTTTAATTTGATGAAAACCTGAGGCCAAATCAAGGGTAGTAAAATATTCAGATTTACCTAAATTGTCAAGCACTTGTTCAATGAGAGGTAATGGGTATTTATCTTCAATAGTATTTTCGTTCAGTTTTCTATAATCAACAATTCTCCATTTTTGTTTGCCTGAATTGTCTAATTTTTTTTTAACGATCCATATAGGTGCGTTATATGGTGACTCTGAATGTTCAATGATTCCGTCAGCAAGCATTTTATTTATTTGATTTTTTACCTCCTCGCGATGAACATGAGGGTAGCGATAATTTTTTGTAAATATTGGGATGTCATTCTTTGTACGTATAAAATGTCTTGTCAAGTTTGTGTAAGTCAAGGGTAATTCTGGGTGATAAAAAATATCTTTGAATTCGTAACATAAAGTTTTTAATGCATGAGCTTCTTCAGTATTTAGATGAGTTGTATTAATGCTTTTTAAATTTTCATTTTGAAGTTGATTTCGAGATTTAAAATTTAAATTTTGATTTTCAGTATTGATGTTATTTATTTCTATTAAATTTGAGTGTTTATAATCATCTAATAACAGTGGGTTATAAATGTGAAATTCTTTTGTCTGATTAGATGTGTTGATTGCTGTTGTGTAAAAATAATTATTATGGACTTTAACTATAGCTCTAGGTGTTCTACAGTCTTTGTCAAATAGTATTTTGTCACACAAATATGTACCATTACTATTTACAGTTGGTAAAATAATTTGTTTTTCTGATCTAGGGGGTATATATATTCGTTTGATGGGCTGCAAGTGTTGATTTATTTTAGAAAAATTGCATTCGTTTCTCTTTTGTACTTCTTGTTTAAGTTTAGATTGATTATAATAAAATGGTATAATGTTTTTCTCGGTTTGAATGTGCAACCATTTAAAATCAATGTTTGCATTTATATTTGCTAATAAATCAGATCCTATTAATCCAACATAATCGGGACTGAAATTAAACATATAGCACATATGACTTCCGGGTTCTAAAAATAATGAGTTTATTGGAATATGGGCTACTTGATTATGTGTAGTAGTACTATGGGGTGTAGTTATTTGAAAATGGTAATTGTGAATTGAATTTGGAAAATGTTTTTCTACAAATAAAGGTGATATTAGTGTTTTACTACTGCCGGTATCAATCAGTATTTTATTTTGTGTACCTGGTATTAAAATGTAAGGTAAATTAAATTTAATTGTGTGTAAAGTAAATGTTTCAATTTTATCCGAGGCTCTATTTAAAAATTTACGTTATCACTGTCGTTTTCGTGGTCAATGTCAATGTATTCTGGTGAATAATCAGCATAAAAATTCTGAGAGTCATCAATTGCGTTATCTTCAGGAAGTGGGTTATCACATTCTGAATAATCTGTGTCAATGTCCTCGTGATGTAATTCTTCGGGATTATAATTATTTGGTTGAGTTACTTGTAAATGATTAGAACGATAATTTGGTCTTTTATTTGAACTTAAATTTTGAATGTTACTATTTAACGGTCTCTTTGGGATGGCTGCATGTATAGTAGATGTTTGCATCGGTTCAACTGGATTATTTGGCATAAAATTTCGTTTCCGGGCGAAAACATTTCTTTCAAAAGGTTGATATCGACCTGGAGATTGAAATTGTGCAGGGGGTTGATAAAAGTTACGTTGTAAAGTGGGATTTTGGGGACTTCTAAATATATTAGAAAACTTTTGAATTGGTTGTCGTTGAACATTTTGATTAGGTATAAAGTTATTGTGTTTAATACATGGATTATTTTGGGTATTCTGATGATGATTCATTATTGGTTTATTAGTACTTTCAGTTTGTGAATAATTATGATAAGCATTTTGAGAATAACGGATATCTAATTCATCTCTAACAATTGCAATAGCATTCTAAACTGTTGGGATTTCTAGCTCGTAACAAAGTACCAAATGGTTCATTTAAACCGCTCAAAAAGGCTATAAGGGCTAAATTTTTTGAATTTAATAATTTATAATCAGCTCTAACTTCAGCACCAAGAGAAATTTTTGAATTAAAAATTGCTAAATGTGTCCTAACTCTATTATAAAAGTCAATAGGGGATTCTTTTTGATTTTGTTTCATTTTAGCTAGATCTATGGTTAAATTTAATTCTGATCGCTGATCTCCAAAGTTATTAATTAGTGTCTGTTTTAGTTCATTCCAGTTATTAAATTCATAACCGGTAACAACTTCTAATGCTTTATCTCTTAATTTATTTCTAATTGATGAAAGTAAAACTTTATTAATGTAAGCTTCTGGCTGGGCTGGTACTAAAAATTGAGATAAAATTAGCTCAGCAGACCTAATAAATTCTGATAAATTTAGTGGATTACCATCATACGTTGGTATTTCAGAAATCATTCGTACAGAAAAACCTGGTGGGAATAAATCTGCCATGTTTTGATTTGCTGGTGGTTGATTTAATAATAAACGTGGTGGTCTAAGCATAAAAATTCACTATTATTTTTAACGATTGATTTTTATGTTAGTAAACAATATTATTCTAGGGGAAATTTAATACTAGGGGTGTATAGAAACCTACGCACAGAAACGCAAGCACAAACACAGATTAAGCACACAAAATATGTGCGGTGATTGGTCAAGCTTACTACGTTCTGCCTGAACTTATAAATAAATATTTAAAACTATGTTATTGGGTTTATAATTTGTTTAAAAAAACACACACTTTAATACGTGAAAGGTTGCTTACTTCATATTTGTAGTTGATGAACGTGTAGACTTCCTCTGGATTGGTCGTACAGGTGATCTCGATGATCAGGAACTCCTCGATGGAGCAGGTGTCTTCAATAGACTGATGTCTTCAATAGACTGGACCAGTAGTTGGCGGTGCTTCTCCTTGGCGATGTTTGTCCTCAAAGTTGCGTTGCTTCGTACCGGTGTTAAGTTTGTTTTAGGAATACTTGGTTAAGTATTAAAATACACAAAAGAGCGAAGAAAAAAATTTTTTTTTTCAAAATTCGTAGTGCCCTTTTGCCAAGTATCCTACCCACTGCGCCAGTTAAGTTGCCTGTCGTGGACTTAACGAAAAAAAACTTTATTTGTTTTACTACACAAAAGCTTTAATTAAATGTAGGAGTTACAAATTTTAACAGAGTAACGCTCTACAGGACACAAATCTATGAACGAACTCGAACAGGCTAATTTGAACTAACTCTAAAAACATACAACAGCAATATTTATAACATTTCTTATCTAAGGATGGAAATTACTGGTTTCAATTGACGTCATTGGGATTTTAGAGAATACGGCACATGACACGTTATCAGGGATGACACATTATATCAATAGCACATGACTCGTTATCAGAGATGACACATTACATTACTCGCGGCGTGTAGAACCAAAGCCCCTTCCACTGAGTTTTAGCCGGTCAACTCCCTGTTACAGTACATTTGAGGTATAATTAGGGTGAGCTTTGACTAGTGTGTATTAAAGTGCCTTAACGGTCAATTTAAACTATTCCCGATTAAGTGTCTATCCGAAAGTGTGGCCTTTAAGGTAGTAAGTATCGTTTTATACTGTAACAGAATAAGTATCCACAACACCCTAGTGAAATAGTATATTACACAACGAGAGCTGTAGGAAGCATATTACACGCGAGTTGGAAAAGTTACGCACAAGCCGCGTAGCGGCGCGTGTGTAATTCCACGAGCGTGTAATTGCTCTATAGCTCGAGTTGCGTACTATACTTTTTCTACATTCACACTCATTTCGTTAAATGAAAAAGAAATATTTTATTAACTGTCAAATCATCTGTCACACCATCTTAAAAATTAGGCGGCTGCAGTCACATCCCTACACCGCTTCGTACAAACAACAGAAACTAACTGTAACGTAATAAAAAAAATTACGTGTTAGTCATTACGTAACACTGTTTGTAACAACGAATTTACTAATCAAGTAAACAGTGCTTAATGAGCAATTTACTAATAAAGGAGTAGAAAAAGTATAATAACGTCTGGTTGCGAAGCATGTCAAATAGGTACCTACATACATAGAAAGATGAAAACTTTCTACATAATGGATTTCCTCACAAGATTGGCGCGAAGATCTGGAATCGAAATAAATAAATGAAGGTATAAAAAATATAGTTAGAAGAGAAATCACGATAATAGAAAAATTATGACAAAAAAAGTTGATGTGATATGGCCACGTTAAAAGAATGAGTGAGGAATGACTTTCACAAATCTTAATGGAGTGGCAACCAACTGAAAAAAAATATCACAGAAAGCAGAGTATAGACAAGGAAAAATGTAGAAGACATTTTGGGAAAATTCGATTGCATGGATAGGAGAACATGAAAGTTGAGAACCGGTGAACAACCACATTCACTATAGTACCGACATCTTCAGCAAGGCGGGCTAACTTCGTTCTGACGTGTCATGTTCTAATCTTTACTATATGCTTCGTCGTTTGACTTTAATGGGGTTTTGATTTAGAGCTTCTTGGCCAGCGAGTTATGGATTTTGATATACATTGGCCAGTACTATCTCTGGACTTCAGGAGGTCTTTTGTAGGAATCACAGCAAGGAGTAAAGAAAATGGAAAAGAAGTAGAAGAGTTGTAATCAGAGATGTGAGGGAGTACAAAGAATAAAGAAGAAATATAAAATTTTAGTAAAAGGATTAAAAAATCAATAAAACAGATATAATAATATGCCGAGAAAAGAAATGTAAAATTAAACAACATCCACATACTCTAAATCAGTTCGTAAACTTATGTACAACAATATGCGTGGTTGAAATGAACAGCTTCAGAGAAAAGCTAAAGTAATGAAATAAAAATAAGTTACGAGATATTAATAAAACGAAGGCTTTTCTTGACATGAGCCTGACAGTTGGGCAGAAAGAAGTGCAAAAAAGAAAAGGGATGTAGCAAACGTTGAAAAAGAAAAAGCCGAAGGGGGAAATTATAAAAGAAGATTCCGATAAAAAAACCGCATTAACAAGAAAAGAGCTGAACAAACAAAGAGCACAACTTTATAGGAATAATACAAGTAATACGAACAGAAAAAATAAGACAAAACAACGAAAAACATAGACAAAAAATGAAGATACCGATGGATACAATAATATACACCGTAAGAATCACATAGTGGTGGATCTTGAAAAATATTGCGAGGGTTCTCGATAACTTATGTTGGTTATAATAAAATCGTTCAGTATTGAAAGTGGCTCAATTGAAGGGTGTCGGGAGAAAACCATTAATGTCACAGCATTATCAAAATTTAGTGAAATAAGTATGTGATTTTGTAGAACTCGATGAGTAGACTATTGAACCATAGCTGAAAAAGGAGAAAATGGTGCTTGTGTCACGAGGTTTAGGTCTTTTAAAATATACGAGGAAATGGAACAAGCCTGTGCTTCAGCTTCTTAATTCTCTACTTATAGAAGTCAACACTCTGACCAACTCACTATGAAGTCACCTCAGTTTTTAAGTTGTTGTCGTCTTTGATAGTTATGTGTTCCACAACAGTTAGCTTTCAATTTCCTGAATAGAAGAAACCCAGGATGCGAGATACGGCGAATAGGCTGGTTGTGGAATGATTTCGAAGCCCAATTTAGCCGCTTTTCATGTCGCTGCAAGGCAGTTGTGCGACATGCTTTGCAATGCTGTAGGAGCACTCCTTTTCGCCGTTTCCATAGAGTTTGATATTGATTTGGTTTCGCAGTTCGGTCAAAAGGTCACAGTAATGCACACCATTGATGATATGTCCACTATTCAGACAGTTAATAAGCAGGACGCCGTGGAAATCCCTGAAAATCGAGAGAATTCTACAGTGTCGTTCGTAATTTCATTGAAGGCGGAGAGCTGGAACGCTGACATTTCATGCTGGCTTGTTTGATAACAAGATCATAGCAATACTTGGGTCTACTTTCGCCTATAGCGACGATTTTGTCGATAGAATTGTCATAATCTCCATCCAAAGGGGTCAAAAACTCACGACCAATGTTTACTGAAACTTGTTTGTGCAAGGGAGTCAACCTTTGAGGCAGCCATCGGCTGAGAACTAATTCGTATGAGAAATGTTATGCAGCATAGATTTAACTAATTTCGTCTTCGAAGTTCTCGCCATGCTACGCTTAAACTCATTTAATTGGGAAATATCCTGGTAAACCGTTTTTATCATTTTAGCTATTGCAGTAAAATGCCTCCCTAGTAAAACATTTAATGACTACCCTGTGTTCAATTTTCTCCATTTCCAGAAACTATTACAACACACTACTAAATTGACTATAAAATATAAAGTTTTCACGATTCGGGACCAAACTGACTTATGGCAAAATAGATAGATACACACATAGAGAACGGCACATGTTTCCCCTTCCCCAGTACTTTATTGGAAGAATGATTGGTGTTAGTGTAGTAAAAGAGAGATACATAAATTAGTATCGTTGACGTTTGTCGTCCCTATATCTACCCCTAGAGGTAAGTAGAACAGTGGGGACTATAGCGGCCATTTTGTGTTGGGACATGGCGGCCATCTTGTTTAATCGGATCAATTAAAAGTCAATTAAACCGCGAATTAAATCGCGAATCAGATGCTCTAATTAATGTCGCGGATTGACCTAATTATTTTTGATGTGTGCTACTGATTTTATTACGCATTAGCTTCCGATTAAATTACGCATTAGATTTTTTAATTTGCTTCTGGAATTACGCGGCGGACTTCGGCGGCCATCTTGGATTTCTGGCGGGAATATTTGAAATTTGAATTTTTTCCGATTTTTTTTCTAAGTTCCATTATTTGAATTTTAAACTTCCCGGGCGTCGGCCATCTTGGTGCGCGCGCACTTCTCACGGCTGTCGTTTTTAATTTTGAATTTTCGCGGAAATATTTGAAATTCAAACTGATAGATCTATTTCGCTCTTCGAAGCTGCTGTCTCTCTCTTGCATTCACTCGCGGAAATATTTAAATTTAAAAAATCTATTTGCGGCGGACCCGAGTGGGAATCGAACCCTAGTTTTCTGGTTAACAGTCTTAGCACCTTACCGCTGCGCTATCGAGGTCTGTTGAACATATAGGAATTGAACAAGACGTCATTTCGCAGCTGTGCCGTCACACCGTTCGAGTTGAAACAAGCTATTTTTCAAAAATTTATATTATGAGAATAGGGAATGTTTAACATATTGTGTTTACAGGCAGACACAATTTTTAAAAAAATTATATATGTAACAGCTCTGCTACTAATAATAATTTTATAATTTGCAATATAGTCGTTGTCCCAAGTTTCTGGTTAATTTCCATTCGACCGCGCATAATTTGAAAAGCTATATGAAATAATTACTTTATTTTTATAATTAAAACAGCGAAATCCACGAATAAATCCGCGATGTTTTACATAGCTTAATTTCGTTCTGGCATATTGCCTGATTTAATTATGTATTGTTATCAGTCGATAGGCCTTTAAAATAAATATTTGTTGATATCTGTATCGATTTTCATTCAATTACAACAGAACATTCCGTGCTTGTGAGCAGTTACGCTTAAGTTTAGTCGTGTTAATATTTTTAATTAACTCATCGGCGTGTTTATGTATCAATAACTTGTTTTATGTAATTACAATTGGGTCATTTTATATTAGAATTTAAATAAACGATAATATTACGCGGCGTCTTTATGCAGGAGTCGTTTGAATTTTGTAAATGTCTTTTAGCACGAATCGATTCCTGGAAAAACATACTGCATCGTGTAACTGTATTCGCTAATTATTCAAAATGTTTTATTGAGTATGAAAAGGTCTCATAATTTTGATCGCTGTTGGTGTAAAATGCCTGTCAAAACCTGTCTGGAAAACGCAACGGTTTTTGCAAAGCATGTTGTGACGAACAGCGATGATGGGATTTTTAAAATATTGCCCATCGAACAGCGGAATAATTCTAGAACGAATCGAAGTTTTTATTTGTATAAAATGGCGGTCCGAACACGACGCTGCACAAAACCTGGATTTATCGAAATTTTAAAATAATATAGCTCTGTAATTTTAAAAACAATATAAAGTTACATTTTTTAATGTCTCCTTTGTAACTGTTTGATTTTTGTGTGTTGTTAATATGCGTACAATTTCTAAACAAGGCCTCGATCTGATATTTCACGTCAAAAATTACAGTAAATGTTCAAAGACAGAAATAAATAATTTATAAGATGATAGACTATTATAGCTTTCTCTTTCAAAGTTTTGACGTCATTGCATTGCGGGCTGTAAATTATCCGAGTCTCATTGTATAAGAATGGTTGTCCCCCATAAATTTGAATAAAAACAGACAATTTCGTTGAAAAAAAATAGCTTTTCAATATCGTTTGCAAATAAGACAAGGGATACTTGTAAAAATATAAGTCAAACCATTTTTCTTGTAAAAAATTTACGAAAAGACGTAAGTGTTGGCGGCAAATTAAAATAAATTTGAATAAAAACACGTAAAATTACGAAAATACGTACAAAATTTATAAAAATCGGCATCTTGTCACATTAAATTCTGCAAAAACGACAAAAAACAATATTTTTATACAACTTTTATCGAAAAAATAGTAAAATTTTACGAAAATACGTCTGCGTTGACGACAAATGAAAATAAATTTGAATAAAAACACACAAAAATTACGAAAAGACGTATGTGTTGGCGACAAATTAAAATAAATTTGAATAAAAACGCACAATTTCGTTGAAAATCTTTACAAATCGTCTTTATAGTACCGAAAAATGATGTAAAAAAGTTTTAAGAGTTATTTCTAAGCATAATTTTGCAAACGTTTAACAAATAAACCGTAATTTTTTAAAGTACATCACACAATTATGAAATCGTAGTTCAATTTATATAAATTTTCGATACTTTGTATGTGAAAAATAGCTTCAATTACTAATATATGAATAAAATCATGCAATTTCCAAAGCATTTCGTTTAAAATGTTAGAAAATCGAGAGCATCTCCCATGTAAATTTATAAAAATCGGTATCTTGTCACATTAAATTCTGCAAAAACGACAAAAAACAATATTTTTATACAACACACGATGAAAATTGAACAAAAATCACGCAGTCATACAGCATCTCACATAAATTTTTACAAAAATCGACATCATGTCATATAAATTATACAAAAACTGTCATCATGTCACTTGAAATTATACAAAAAACGACATTTTTACTAAACACACGACGAAAATTGAACAAAAATCACACAATTACACGCCATCTCACATAAATTTTTACAAAAATCGACATCGTGTTACATAAACTATGCATAATTTTGCAAATGTTTTACACTTTTTATAAAATGCACCGCTCAAAATTAAAAGAAATAGCAATTTCATTGAAAAAATCTACTACCACAATCATTTCGATAAACAAAATTCAAAAAAATCTTATACTTTTGACGGAAATATATGTATGTTGACCACAAATTAACATAATTTTTAAATAAAAACGCGCAATTCGTTGAAAAAAATATTCTGACACCACCAAAACACGCAATTTCATTGAAAAATATATATATGTTGTCCACAAATTAACATAAATTTGAATAAAAACACGTAATTTTGTTGAAAAAATGTTCTGGCCCCGTCATTTCACTTAAAATTTTACAAAACTGCCATCATAACACTTGAAATTATACAAAATATATGTATGTTGATCACAAATTAACATAAACCTGAATAAAACACACAATTTCGTTGAAAAATTTGCAAATGTTTTACACTTTTTTATAAAATGTATCGCACAAAATTAAAAGAAATCACAATTTTCTAAATTATATCACGCTATTATGAAATCGTAGATTGATTTTTTGAAATTTTACACTTTGTAACTGTAAAATAACTGCAAATACTAATATTTTAGCTTTAGACTTTGTAATTATTGCAGATTCGAGAAAAAAACAAAGCAGAGTAGAAATAAAAAACACAAACACTTTGTAATAAACAAATATATTGTTCTTATTTCGTATAATACTTAATAATATAAAAATAAATGTACAGCTGAATGTCTCATTTTTCTAAAAATCCGCTAGCAATTTACAAAACTGTAGTTGGAGGTGTACAACATTTCAAATTAAAAAGGGTGCAAGTAATAAAATCAGAAGTTTAAGACGCTCCCAAGCCAGTCGCACAATTCTTGTAGGAAGTTTGATCAGAAGCAAAAACAGGGCGTTTCACATTCAACAGACTCGGGCTTGTTTGCAATATTTTCTGAACTTCCATTGTATTCATTGCGCCACCAATCGGATAAAATTAGTATGTTTTCCAATGCACACACCGGCGAACACATATTGTGATTAAGACAGCGTACGGCAGTAGCAGTTTTTCGCAGAACTTTTAAAGATGGGCACTCGAGATCTTCCAGATTCACGACGATTTTATTCAGAAAACTTAGAACCTCCTTTTTTTCTTGACCCTTAACGT
This sequence comes from Agriotes lineatus, assembly GCA_940337035.1. Lineage (NCBI taxonomy): Eukaryota > Metazoa > Arthropoda > Insecta > Coleoptera > Elateridae > Agriotes > Agriotes lineatus. The sequence goes on along the minus strand of OW679200.1, from coordinate 2,207,307 downwards.
ACACTTTTTCAAATTTTTTGAGAACTCTTGCTAGCTCGGTTTCAAATTCATCAAAATGTATAGAACCAGTATCCCATGCTAGACCGTGGTGACTCTGCTCCAGATAGTTTATGCCTTTTTTAACGAAATAGGGCAGAGTGACATAATTTGCAGGAGGTTTTAAAACGAAAATTGCTAGCTGATTACCATCTGCGGAAATAACAGCCACTTCTTTCGGAATAAACTGCTTCTGCTTGCCACGGAACCCTTGTAGATCTACGAAGGCAGTGTCCATACCGACGTTTCGTCTGGGGCCCATCTTCAGATGCACTAGGTAACAGAACACAATGACTTAAAACGAGGGTATCGGTTTGGACAGCTGGTTTTACAAATTTTAAAATAAAAAGAGGTGGAAACACTGCGTGCGCCGCATAGCAGACAGGTTGTCTCGAGCACTCACTGCATAATTAAGAAAACATATAGTTTAAAAGTCTTCTATTTGCAATTTCATACAATATTTCATATAAATTAAGCCATGTACAAATTTATAAATCGGTTTTGATATATATTTTCTCGAAAGACTTGATCCTAAGCTACCGTTTTATTACTATTTGTCGTGATTCGTCATCGATGAATTTTACAAGAGCCAACCTGTCTGCTGTGTGACGTACGCAATGTCTCCAACCCTTTTTATATTAAAATTCTATAAAACAGAGGCCCGACTGATGCCGCACTAACACGTTTTAAACCATTGTACTCTGTTACCTGATGCGGCAGCAGTTTGGACCTCTGATTTTATAGAATTTTAAAATAAAAAGGTATGGAAACACTGCGTGCGTCACATCGCAGACAGGATGGCACTTGTAAAATTCAGCGATGACGCATCTCGACAAATAGTAATAAAACGGTAGCTTAGGATCAAGTCTTTCGAGAAAATATATATCAAAACCGATTTATAAATTTGTACATGGCTTAATTTATATGAAATATTGTATGAAATTGCAAATAGAAGACTTTTAAACTATATGTTTTCTTAATTATGCAGTGAGTGCTCGAGACAACCTGTCTGCTATGCGGCGCACGCAGTGTTTCCACCTCTTTTTATTTTAAAATTTGTAAAACCAGCTGTCCAAACCGATACCCTCGTTTTAAGTCATTGTGTTCTGTTACCTAGTGCATCTGAAGATGGGCCCCAGACGAAACGTCGGTATGGACACTGCCTTCGTAGATCTACAAGGGTTCCGTGGCGAGCAGAAGCAGTTTATTCCGAAAGAAGTGGCTGTTATTTCCGCAGATGGTAATCAGCTAGCAATTTTCGTTTTAAAACCTCCTGCAAATTATGTCACTCTGCCCTATTTCGTTAAAAAAGGCATAAACTATCTGGAGCAGAGTCACCACGGTCTAGCATGGGATACTGGTTCTATACATTTTGATGAATTTGAAACCGAGCTAGCAAGAGTTCTCAAAAAATTTGAAAAAGTGTACGTTAAGGGTCAAGAAAAAAAGGAGGTTCTAAGTTTTCTGAATAAAATCGTCGTGAATCTGGAAGATCTCGAGTGCCCATCTTTAAAAGTTCTGCGAAAAACTGCTACTGCCGTACGCTGTCTTAATCACAATATGTGTTCGCCGGTGTGTGCATTGGAAAACATACTAATTTTATCCGATTGGTGGCGCAATGAATACAATGGAAGTTCAGAAAATATTGCAAACAAGCCCGAGTCTGTTGAATGTGAAACGCCCTGTTTTTGCTTCTGATCAAACTTCCTACAAGAATTGTGCGACTGGCTTGGGAGCGTCTTAAACTTCTGATTTTATTACTTGCACCCTTTTTAATTTGAAATGTTGTACACCTCCAACTACAGTTTTGTAAATTGCTAGCGGATTTTTAGAAAAATGAGACATTCAGCTGTACATTTATTTTTATATTATTAAGTATTATACGAAATAAGAACAATATATTTGTTTATTACAAGGTGTTTGTGTTTTTTATTTCTACTCTGCTTTGTTTTTTTCTCGAATCTGCAATAATTACAAAGTCTAAAGCTAAAATATTAGTATTTGCAGTTATTTTACAGTTACAAAGTGTAAAATTTCAAAAAATCAATCTACGATTTCATAATAGCGTGATATAATTTAGAAAATTGTGATTTCTTTTAATTTTGTGCGATACATTTTATAAAAAAGTGTAAAACATTTGCAAATTTTTCAACGAAATTGTGTGTTTTATTCAGGTTTATGTTAATTTGTGATCAACATACATATATTTTGTATAATTTCAAGTGTTATGATGGCAGTTTTGTAAAATTTTAAGTGAAATGACGGGGCCAGAACATTTTTTCAACAAAATTACGTGTTTTTATTCAAATTTATGTTAATTTGTGGACAACATATATATATTTTTCAATGAAATTGCGTGTTTTGGTGGTGTCAGAATATTTTTTTCAACGAATTGCGCGTTTTTATTTAAAAATTATGTTAATTTGTGGTCAACATACATATATTTCCGTCAAAAGTATAAGATTTTTTTGAATTTTGTTTATCGAAATGATTGTGGTAGTAGATTTTTTCAATGAAATTGCTATTTCTTTTAATTTTGAGCGGTGCATTTTATAAAAAGTGTAAAACATTTGCAAAATTATGCATAGTTTATGTAACACGATGTCGATTTTTGTAAAAATTTATGTGAGATGGCGTGTAATTGTGTGATTTTTGTTCAATTTTCGTCGTGTGTTTAGTAAAAATGTCGTTTTTTGTATAATTTCAAGTGACATGATGACAGTTTTTGTATAATTTATATGACATGATGTCGATTTTTGTAAAAATTTATGTGAGATGCTGTATGACTGCGTGATTTTGTTCAATTTTCATCGTGTGTTGTATAAAAATATTGTTTTTTGTCGTTTTTGCAGAATTTAATGTGACAAGATACCGATTTTTATAAATTTACATGGGAGATGCTCTCGATTTTCTAACATTTTAAACGAAATGCTTTGGAAATTGCATGATTTTATTCATATATTAGTAATTGAAGCTATTTTTCACATACAAAGTATCGAAAATTTATATAAATTGAACTACGATTTCATAATTGTGTGATGTACTTTAAAAAATTACGGTTTATTTGTTAAACGTTTGCAAAATTATGCTTAGAAATAACTCTTAAAACTTTTTTACATCATTTTTCGGTACTATAAAGACGATTTGTAAAGATTTTCAACGAAATTGTGCGTTTTTATTCAAATTTATTTTAATTTGTCGCCAACACATACGTCTTTTCGTAATTTTTGTGTGTTTTTATTCAAATTTATTTTCATTTGTCGTCAACGCAGACGTATTTTCGTAAAATTTTACTATTTTTTCGATAAAAGTTGTATAAAAATATTGCTTTTTGTCGTTTTTGCAGAATTTAATGTGACAAGATGCCGATTTTTATAAATTTTGTACGTATTTTCGTAATTTTACGTGTTTTTATTCAAATTTATTTTAATTTGCCGCCAACACTTACGTCTTTTCGTAAATTTTTTACAAGAAAAATGGTTTGACTTATATTTTTACAAGTATCCCTTGTCTTATTTGCAAACGATATTGAAAAGCTATTTTTTTTCAACGAAATTGTCTGTTTTTATTCAAATTTATGGGGGACAACCATTCTTATACAATGAGACTCGGATAATTTACAGCCCGCAATGCAATGACGTCAAAACTTTGAAAGAGAAAGCTATAATAGTCTAGCATCTTATAAATTATTTATTTCTGTCTTTGAACATTTACTGTAATTTTTGACGTGAAATATCAGATCGAGGCCTTGTTTAGAAATTGTACGCATATTAACAACACACAAAAATCAAACAGTTACAAAGGAGACATTAAAAAATGTAACTTTATATTGTTTTTAAAATTACAGAGCTATATTATTTTAAAATTTCGATAAATCCAGGTTTTGTGCAGCGTCGTGTTCGGACCGCCATTTTATACAAATAAAAACTTCGATTCGTTCTAGAATTATTCCGCTGTTCGATGGGCAATATTTTAAAAATCCCATCATCGCTGTTCGTCACAACATGCTTTGCAAAAACCGTTGCGTTTTCCAGACAGGTTTTGACAGGCATTTTACACCAACAGCGATCAAAATTATGAGACCTTTTCATACTCAATAAAACATTTTGAATAATTAGCGAATACAGTTACACGATGCAGTATGTTTTTCCAGGAATCGATTCGTGCTAAAAGACATTTACAAAATTCAAACGACTCCTGCATAAAGACGCCGCGTAATATTATCGTTTATTTAAATTCTAATATAAAATGACCCAATTGTAATTACATAAAACAAGTTATTGATACATAAACACGCCGATGAGTTAATTAAAAATATTAACACGACTAAACTTAAGCGTAACTGCTCACAAGCACGGAATGTTCTGTTGTAATTGAATGAAAATCGATACAGATATCAACAAATATTTATTTTAAAGGCCTATCGACTGATAACAATACATAATTAAATCAGGCAATATGCCAGAACGAAATTAAACTATGTAAAACATCGCGGATTTATTCGTGGATTTCGCTGTTTTAATTATAAAAATAAAGTAATTATTTCATATAGCTTTTCAAATTATGCGCGGTCGAATGGAAATTAACCAGAAACTTGGGACAACGACTATATTGCAAATTATAAAATTATTATTAGTAGCAGAGCTGTTACATATATAATTTTTTTAAAAATTGTGTCTGCCTGTAAACACAATATGTTAAACATTCCCTATTCTCATAATATAAATTTTTGAAAAATAGCTTGTTTCAACTCGAACGGTGTGACGGCACAGCTGCGAAATGACGTCTTGTTCAATTCCTATATGTTCAACAGACCTCGATAGCGCAGCGGTAAGGTGCTAAGACTGTTAACCAGAAAACTAGGGTTCGATTCCCACTCGGGTCCGCCGCAAATAGATTTTTTAAATTTAAATATTTCCGCGAGTGAATGCAAGAGAGAGACAGCAGCTTCGAAGAGCGAAATAGATCTATCAGTTTGAATTTCAAATATTTCCGCGAAAATTCAAAATTAAAAACGACAGCCGTGAGAAGTGCGCGCGCACCAAGATGGCCGACGCCCGGGAAGTTTAAAATTCAATTAATGGAACTTAGAAAAAAAATCGGAAAAAATTCAAATTTCAAATATTTCCGCCAGAAATCCAAGATGGCCGCCGAAGTCCGCCGCGTAATTCCAGAAGCAAATTAAAAAATCTAATGCGTAATTTAATCGGAAGCTAATGCGTAATAAAATCAGTAGCACACATCAAAAATAATTAGGTCAATCCGCGACATTAATTAGAGCATCTGATTCGCGATTTAATTCGCGGTTTAATTGACTTTTAATTGATCCGATTAAACAAGATGGCCGCCATGTCCCAACACAAAATGGCCGCTATAGTCCCCACTGTTCTACTGAGGTACATATTCTGAAGATGAATTACAATACCTAACGAAGGTTATAAGAGAATTTCAGTTATCGTTTGATTTTATTTAAGTTTCTATTATTTGATAAATATATTTCATTCCAAACACTTTAAAGTTCATCAAAACTGGCATTTTTGTTTTCTTCTATTTTCAAGGAAATGCATTTTACATATTTCAAGCATATTTGATTATAAACTTTATATGCAGACTAAATAACGTAACAATTATGAAACATGCGAGGTTATCGCTATGGAAAATATTTGAATACAATTGTTAACATTCAATGTGTCACATCAATAGCACACTGTTGGATGTTGCAAATACCATTAGTGAAGTCGAAAGTATTAAAGTTAAAAACTAAATCTTAAACGTAGTCGAAACAAAAGTTGTACTAGTGGTTGTTGTGTTGCACATTTAAAGTTAAAGTGCGTACTAAAAATCATGTAAAACCGAGCGCACGAACAATTTCAATCAGAAGTACCTACACCTAAAATGCAGGAAATGCTTTACATTGCAATACCAATTTAATAAATGAAATGCCTGTTTCACTGCGCAGTTAATAACTTTTGTATGCTCCAGTAAATATTGAGTATTAAAATCAGTGTTTAAATTTTATGCTCCATTGGAAATTAGCGAACAATATTCAAATGTGCGTTTATCTCTCCTGTAATGGGCATTGATAAAATAATTTCATATCCAATCAAGGTTAGTTTTCACAATAATCGTCAGTCCATTACTGGCTTAGCTGCAATAATAAGATTGATTATTAGCCTCAACGGTTTAATTACTTCAGGTAGTTTTATTGAAGAGGCCGTAAATTGATAAATTCGCGCAGTTTAAACTTTGTGATTTGTAATATTTGGGATTTAAATGTGTAAGTTAAAATTAAAATAAGTTTTCACTGACATGTCAGAATCATTTTTGCCATTTTCTATCTTCTGAGCCCTGAAGACAACAGCTTGTAATCTGAAAACTTTAGCCTTCATCGTCGATTTAATATCATTAGTTGTGATTGTTTCTGGAAATTTGAACATTTGGTAGCGGATGATTAAATTCTTGACTAGGGACGGAGTTCCTTTCACTAAAATGGATCAAAAACACTTTACTTGGATGTTTTCTTGCCATTGTTGATCTTCTGTCGATGGGCAAATGAGTTTAAACGCGGTAGAGAGAACTTTGAAGATGATACAAGGAGTGAAGGACCTGAAATTATGGCCGTAGTGGAAAAGTTCGTGACAACAGGTAGCTGAATTACTGTTAAAACGATAGTCAAAACTGTAACGATTAACGAATCTACTACAGCCGTGTTTCCTCTGTTTCACTCAGACATCAAATCACTGTTGTCTGAACCGAAGTTTGGTATAACCTCAAAATCGGACAGGTTTTGTATTTGTAACTTGTTGGAGGTTGACTCAATTAAAGACGCAACTGAATGAAACGCTTTAGCCTTTATTTACACTGTCTGTGACAACCTTAAGTGACTAAAAGAGCACGTAATTAACTCAAAAACCATCTGCTATAATACATGTGGTAATAAGCATTAGATTACGGCGTTGTCAGTTCTCTGAACAACACATTATATAAAAAAATTTGTTAGTCTCGAGCTGAATGACTGCAGTCTCGTTCTTACTATATAGGTGGAAGTTTGGTTCTTCAGACATTCCTATTCAACTTTTTCATCTTCTATCCGAATCCGAAGCCAACATTTACAAATTTCGAAAAGACGCACAGACAAATACAATTCTTGCGGGAACATAACTCATTAATTATTACAACATTAAATATAATCTTTATTAAGGATTGTTAATAGCGGATTAAAAAAACCAGCAAGAATGAAGATCTAGATATGTTTCGTCCACCGTAAGCAAGTGAAGACTATAGAGAGTTAACTTTTAGTTGCAGCACATCAAAGCCGATTCTCAAATTCATCTGTTTCAGGAAAAGGCAGAATTCCTCAAAAGAAAGGACTTCCGTTTAGCAGCGTAAGTCGATTCCCGAAACCTGCTTCCAGAGTTGAGTCACGGTAGCTCTACCTGCTCTATTGCACTCCGTGCACAGATAAGATAGTAACGCGGGCCCCCCATCGCGGTGCCCCAGGGGACCTGACGCGTTCTTTGTCGTTCGAAAACGCCACTTCGCAGGTCTCACCTCATTGTGCCTTTTGTGTTGTCGCTATTGTCGCAGTTTGTCTACTACACCACTGTCTGGACTTGTATATTTGCTTGTTGACAACCCGAGATATATTTCCTCCGAGCTGTGGGGCACTCGGTTTTTATCTGTTGGTGCAGGGGCGTATTCAGAACAGACGGGTGGCAAAAATGGGTGTAACATTAACATTACTCGAAGTTTTCTCATTCAAATTTAATTTGAGGTGGTTAAATTTTGGAAATACCTTCCAGAATTACCCTGGTTTACAAATTTACGTTTGTTGGCTGAGGTTTGAATTTTAATAGGTTCTACTGCCTAAGTATTGTTATGGTATTAGTACAGGGGTTTAAAATCAGATTAATAAGGTTAAAATAATACAGTATTGAAAATTACAAAGATGAATTTAGGTATGAAATGGATATAAAAGTTATTCAAATGTACAGTGAGCGCCAAAAAGCATTGGTCAGTTTCAATTTGACATAACAATTTATTTGCTTAAATTACACAGTTAATCAGAACTATTTCTTAAAGACTAAGAATGGGAGATTCACTTATGAAAAATGCTGTCGGTTAAATGACTCCCCTCTTGTTGAATGCACTCTTTTAAACGGTGGCCGAAATCTCACCACGTTGCAGCATATCCTGCACTATAGCTTGAATATTTTCCCGAATAAACATTTTAAGCTTTTCCAGATTTTTTATCTTTCTTGTAAATACTCTGCTCTTCAAGTAATCCCAAAGAAAAAATCAGGAGTGCGGTTATGTCCTGCGATCTCGAGGGCTAATGAAGGTCACCATAGCAAGAAATCAGTTTATTTGGACACGATTGTCGTAGGAGATTCGTATTAATTCTTGCGGTGTAATTTGTAGCATCTTCTGTTGAAACCAATATTCATTTACTATCTCCTCCTCTATTTGCAATAAAAAAATCTTTAAAGCATGTAATGTCTTTGAGATGTAACCGTTACCGTTTCACCAATTTTTTCGAAAAATTGAGCCCCGACAATCTTTGACGGTGAAACAGCACACCAAACTGTCACTTTCGGAGGATGTCAAACATTGAAACAAAACTCCCAAGTTTCCGATTTATGAAGAAATTATCATTGATTCCATAGGTGAAGTGTATGGGTTTTTATTAGGTATTGAAACTGACCAATGCTTTTTGGCGCTCACTGTATTTGTCAAAGAAATGAAATAGAATTTAAAATTCAATTAGTAAATGAAGCTACATAAGAAACAGCAGGATTTTAACATAATTAAGTTTGTTCTCTGAATCTCATTTTTTGGCAGTGGTCTGTTATGATGTTTTTTTTTCGAACTTTTTCCACTGTCTAGGGTGTATATTACATGACGTTTCGGGAGTTTTGATCTATTCCCGTCTTCAGGTGTTCCTGATTAGTCCTGAGAAGAACTGATTTTGTACTTCGTTATACTTAAACTCGTGCCTCCGGGGTTTGAACCCGGGACCGCTGATCGCTGTGATTACTAGTCTGTGACTCTTACCACTAGCCCACCAGCGAGGTTACATATTTTAGTTGTAAACTTATATATATCTTACCGCTGTATGCGCAGTAGACTTTTTTGTAATTGTCTGAGCAGTAGTCCACAACAACTCTAAGAGGCATGATGACGCATACCAAGCCTCAGAACGAAGATCAGAGTTCAAAGAACTGTATCTACAGCGTACCGTGCAAGTGTGGAAGACAATACATAGGGGAAACACAACGACCTAACGAGTGAGATTATCGGAACACCGCCAAAATATTATAAAGGGCGAAACCATCAAATCAAGATCACGACATAGTGGGTATTAGACAAATATAATGAAGCTTCTATAGTTTATTGGACTGTAAAATAGAGGCTAAACTAGATCACTAAGGAGATATTTATTGATTAGTATAATAAAATTTGATACAAAAAAATGTAATACAATTTGTAGCGGTTGAACTTATAAAAATAAACTCTTTATAAAAGTTTTAAAAAGTTATTTGATGTATTAGAAGGTTAAAAATTGAAATAAAATTGGCGTGATGTAAAAATAAAAGTAAAATGTTAAAATGATAAAAGATGTGCAGACTATATGGATGAAGCTAAAGGATGTGGTAAGAATGCCAAAGTAATACAGTTATAATCTACAAAAACAAATTTCTGGAAGGGAATGCTGAACTGCGTTTATTGTCAAATAACATTGCATCATCTGAATTGGATAACAAGGAGTGGTTTCTACTGAAAGTGGTTTACATCGAGATCTCTAGCAGAGTGAGCGTTTTATGGGATGGATAGGAGATTTTCATCTGAAAGGGTGCTAATTCGAAAAGCTTGTCATTGAAGTGACATCTTATAACTTGCATCTAGTCGAGGTTTGTGATACTAGGTCGTCGGTGGCTTGAGGATTTTGGTGAGACGACGTGGATGGTGATTGCTGCTGACATTGCTGTTAAAAATGGTTGGTAGGAAGTGTTTGAAGATCGAGGTGTGTTTATGGCGGAGTTCGTGCAGGCATTGTTTTGAAAGTTGAGAGATCTTGGTGAGGTTGCTGGATGCACTGGGCTTGGTAGAGGAGAGTATCGAGTCCAATAACAGGTGACATAATAAAGGTATATAAATAAAAACTGAAAGAAAATATAGAAAGAGTGAAGTGAGGTAATTTTAATTAAGGGAGTACTTACCATTTGATATTGTTGAATGACAAAAATGTAACGAGAAAGTATTTGTAATTAATTTTGCACAAAAATAATTTGAAGTGTCAGGTGACAGACGTAAGAGTTGGCTTAAAATAAAAAAAAATAAAATTTCAGATTAGAAGCAGTCTAGATTATAAAGAATCCGACCTGTGTTTTCAGTCAAGGATTTTCTACAGATGCTAGCAGACGATTAATCTTGATCATCCACAATTAAAAAAAGGCAAATAACTTAATTGAAATTTAGTTTCAAAAAGAATTGATTGAGAATAAACTAAAGTAAGGTCTAAGTCAATTATAACATAACATAGGCGTTACAACGTGGTAGAGTCACCCTAAGAATATATTGCTGCGATTTCGAATATCACTTAGATTCATTTATCAGATCCACAATTAAAGAAACAAGAAAGTAGTAATTTTTACGAAGATATATAACTTCAACAAATTTATAGAATTACATCTTCATGTATATATAAAAAAATGCGTAAATACTAACATATATTAACCAATATTTCATTAATAAGACCTTCGTCTCTTTGTTTAAATCGTTCTGCTTTTATTGACAGCGTCAGAATTCTCTCTTTTTAAACACCAGCTGTAGTAGGCCACCTATTCTGGTACCTTTATTCCATTTCCTTTATGTATTGATTTAATATCATATCTTGTTCTTCGCTCATTTCTCCAAGAATTTGGAAAAACAATCACAATCAAGTAAATTCTGATGCTCATATTTCAACCTATATTGTAAAGCTTTAGAACGTATTTTGAACAATTTCCTCACAATCCTGTGATTTCTGATTTCCTAGGAAGCTTTTCATTACACTTCAAAAAACAATAAACAACATCAGTTATAATAGTTTTAAACTGACCGTCTAAAACCAAATTTCCAATTTGGGGACCAACGAAGATATTCTTCTTAAGTTTTGCATCAGAAACAAAGCCACCCACCCCATATGCACAAAATATGTCGGGATGTGTATACACTTTCTGGTTGTCATACTAAAATGAAACTAACACACAATGAGAACTCACGACGGTTTTTACAGGAGTATTGTGACCGCGTAACAGATATGCCACTTATACGAGGGTCACTATATAAATTTCCGTAAAGTAGGCTTAGAAATTGACTTCACAATTTTTTACAAGAGTGCTATGAAACAACAGCAAGTCAGTAGACAACTGAAGTTGACAGATTGAGAAAATTGTTTACGCTTCATATGTGATAAGTTTTTAACGGTTGTGAGTTGTATGAAAAATGGAACTAAGTCGAACAGATTATCGCGCAATGATTTTTTACGATTTTAAATCGTCTCTCACTCCAAAACAGTGCATCGAACGACTTCGCAATGCTTTTGCGGATGAAGCACCATCAGACCGCACCGTCTACGAGTAGTTTGCGAAATTCCGCCGTAGCCGAAATTTTCTTAACGACGAAGTCGGTGAAAGTCGTCCAAAATGTGCGGTTACTGAAACAAACGTTGACGCTGTACGCCGCCTCGTGGAGCAATACCGGCGAATCACCTATGGTAAAATTAAGGCATCCTTAAGCATCTCGGGGACTGCAATCAACACAATTCTTCACCAATATTTGGGTGCCAGAAAGCTATCCACGCGTTGGGTGCCAAATAATTTGGATGAAGCTCAAAAACTAGCCAGTGTGGATTGGTGCAAGAAAATGCTGAAGAGGTTTACAAGTGGTTAGTCAAAACATGTGTATGACATCGTCACCGGTGACAAAACATGGATGTATCGTTATCAACCGGAAACGAAGCGACAATCGGCACAGTGGATTTTCTAAGGTGAAGCAAAGCCAACAAAATTTATGCGATCTCGCAGTGCTAGTAAGAAGATGGTTGTTTCGTTCTTCAGCCGATCAGGCCATCTTGTAACAATTTCTTTGGAAGATCGTCGCACAGTAAACGCTGAGTGGTATTCCACCATTTGTTTACCAGCAGTAGTAAAAAAAGTACGTACGTAACGTCCTCGAAGTCGCCTAATCCTTCACCATGACAATGCATCATCCCACACCGCTGCTCAAACAATGGCCTTTTTGGCCTCTGTAAATGTGGAACTACTGGGTCACTCACCTTATATCCCCGACTTGGCATTGTGTGATTTCTATTTATTCCCCACAATCACGAATAAATTGCGTGGACAACGGTTTAACTCCCCCGATCAGGCTGTTGAGGCATATAATAACATGGTCGCTGAGGTGTCTCCAGGACAATGGTCATACAATGCATACAATGTAAAGGCAAATATTTTGAAAAACAATAAACTTAAAATCCCTCATTGTTTGTTATCTTACGTATATGTTTGTGGCCCTCGTATAAGCTCTGTGGTTGAGTGGACTGTGCAAACAAGTCACTGCATGTTCAGATAAGTTTAAAAACCAGATATTTGATAATGATTACGAATATACAGATACAAAACCTGTAAACCATTTCCAAAACTATGGTTATGTGCACATTTGCATATAAGGCTTTGTTAGTCTTTGTTAATGAATTGTGAAAGATCTCTACGTTATAGAAACAAAATGACTTCGGCTTAGCAATTAGTAAACATGCATAAATAGCTGACACATACTTTTACTCAAACACCGATACACTGTAAATCAGTGTTATCATTCCCTCCCCCATACATTTATGCCTCTTGGTAAGTAAATCTTCTCCATCTGAAACAAAAAAAGGGTCAATTCCAAGAAGAACTTTATTGGCTTCATGTTAAACATTTTCTACACTTTCGTCATAAGTAAAATACCATCTAAGTACACAGTATTAAGAGCAATAAAAATATTAAATCTATGGAATATCAACAATGTCGAATAACTTCAAATCCAAATTTTACAAGTATTGTGTAAATATTTATCAAGTAATAGGGACAAAGCTTTATCATGTTGAAAAAGATAATTACTGATAAACATGTCGTTGTGGTTTTATGACTGGCTTCAATTTAGCTTAAAGTAAGCTATAATATGAATCACTAGTTAGTTGTGCTACTTTTCATCATATAGTTTTTTACAGTTACTTTTTTCTTTTTCCACAACACAGTTGACATTCTCATTCGATCCTATGAAGTAGGTTTACTTTTTTGTTTGTTTTGATGATGATAAAGACGGCTGTTTGCATTATAGTTGTAAATGGTGAACATTGAAAAGCAGTTTCCTCTTTTTTGCAGGGTGTTGTAACTACATAGAAGCAAAGTAAATTTCACCACAAACTTTGCGGAAGTTCAAGGTATTGCAAACAATAGGTTCGATGATCATATAAATATTATAATTAATGTCTTCTTAACTTCTATGCTCGTTTTTTTTTTCAAATAAAATTTAACGAGCGGTTCAGTTCCTTCATTCGCTATTTCATAAAGTAAATCAGACAACATATTTTTCCGATGGTATAATTTTAAAGCTACATCAAAGCTTCCAACTGATAAAATAACGTCAAATAATATTAACACATATTTAATAATAATTAGTCCAGGTCTCTCTAAATAAGTACATATATGAAGCAAGTAATAATTTCTAATATTGTTAATATGAAATTAATTTAAATGCTTCCTATATGTTGATATCAATCAAATTCCATAGTCTTCTGGGCTAATAAATCATTGAGTTTGTTCTTGTTACGCATCCTTTTCTTCCTTCTTCTTCAGTGCATTCCGATGTGGAACTTTGCGAGTACGTCGTTTTCATACCCCTGTCTATCTTGGGCTAGGTAAAACAGTTGTACTTGACCGCCATCCAGTTGCGTAGGTTTATCAACCATGAAATTGTTCTTCTTCCGACACAGCTTTCGTCTCCAACTCGGCCCACCATAACTAGTTAACTGAATAAATTAGATAGCGCATAATCTGTTTAGATATTAGGCCACCCTTAATTTAATTAAGTTTTATATTTGTCTAAGTAACACGACAAAACTAAGAGTATACAACACCATACACACACCGACTTTGATGTATGGTTCTGAGAGTTAAGTTTGGTAAGACAAAATAAAAGTGAAATTCTCAACAGGGGAAATGAGATACCTAAGAAGAATAACAGGAAGTAAACAGGGTAGCATTCAAAATATACTGATAAGAGAAGAACTAGAAATGAAACCCTTAGTCCAACAAGTATAAGAAAAAGCCAATTCATCTGGTGGGGTCGTATGACAAGAATGAGAGAAGAAAATAGCTAAACGAACTATGGAAGCAAAACCTGAAAGAAAAATATAGGTAGGAAGGCCAAGAGAAACTTGGGATCGCAATGAAGAGAGGGAAAAGCATAGCACAACTAAAGAGGATGGCATCCAAGCGGGACCGATAGCGGAAGTGGACGAGCGACACGATGCCGTAGACAACAGGGCAATGAGAGAAGAAGAAGAAGAAGTAAGAGGGTTGTTCAATAGAAACACGCTTGGATCAAGTAAGCACGACTTGGTCATCATGGCACATGCATGAGGTTATTGAAAATGTTTATTGGCATATTAGTGAGGTATCTGCCAAATTTCTTTTCAATTGTTTCTTTGTGACCATTTTTATAGAGGTAAGAAATGGCGTTCACTATAGAAAATCCGTCCAAAGATAATGTGCAGTGTTATTCAATTTTTAGCAGCCAAAAGACGTCAACCACTAGAAATCCATGAGAGAATGAAAACTGTCTATGGTGACTATAGTTATTCTCGCATAGTAGTGGTTTAGCGATGCAGAAAATGTCGACAAGGAAGAGACTTGACAAAGACTTCGCTCATCCAGGACATGTTCGAGTTGCAACTTCTGATGAAAATGTTAGGCGTTTGGAAACTGATTTACGTGAAAAATGGACGCATTAAAGTTACATAACCTTCTCAAATGATGTCTAGTCTTGTGGGCAAGGCGGATTTTTTTTGTTAGCTTCCTTGAAAGGATATGCGGTTTTCCAACGAGTTTTATATGTTAAAGGTTGCTTGTATAAGAGACTTTCTATTTTTATGAAGGCTGGTATAGCTACTGCTATGCGACTCTTTCTTTGTTGGTTTGTTTCGGAACCAACATCCCATATTCTCCTTAGATCTCTCAATTTTCCTTAGGTTTTAATATTTTCAGTATTGATCGTGATCTTTAGTTTGGTATATTATCTATATTTAAGTTCCAATTGAAGATCAATTACTACCAAGTTGTGGTTGAATTGAGGAACGACTCTGAGATAAGTTAAAGAATCTCTATACTACCTTAGTTTTGAAGTGTTAGTTTATTTAAATAAAGTCCATTGGCTTTTTAAGGTATTATTGTAGTTATCTTGCTATAATATACACGTTTAAAGCCATCCACAGGGTTGTTTAAACCCTGTATTATTAACTTCTAAACTCATTTCTTGACTAGAAGATCACCTTGTTCGTGTCTCTCTCTTAAATCGAATTCAGCAACTGCCTTTCCAAATCTTTCGGTTGAAGTCTGCCATTACAAATTTTATCTCATATAACTGCTCAACTTTATTATCGTATCTAAAGTCTGATAGATGATTGTTGTGGAAAACCATCCTTTCGAAAAGATTTCCTATTGATAGAGCAATATCCGGTAGTGTGTTGAATTTTTACTTTGCCATTTTCTGAAGAATGAGCTTCACTAATACCTAACACGTTCAGCTTGAGCCTGTAAATTTCTCTTACGGAATTGTGTTTTGCCCTGCCTCGAAAAGACTACAAACACTCCATGTACCAATTTTAAAGGTAGTTTTCTAAATTTCCAGCACGGAGCTTCTTCGCACCTTTTCTCTATGTAACGGGCCTGGTACTCAAGGCCATTATTAAGTTCGCTATTCATAACAAAGTTTATTTTTTGGAATGTGGTTTTCCGGTGCTTCTGCCATAGTATGAATCCGGGTTGAAGCGCTTCTACTAATTCTGCGAAGGAATTACTGATGGAGCTGCGGCATTTCGTTAGACCTACTGCTGTGCGTGAGTTTTTCTTCTACTTTTCGTCTTCATTTCTGAGGAGCCTCCTCTGGTTGGCCACCTGGGCACGCGCCTTTTAAGGGTTACAGATTCCTCCGAGGGTGTGCTAATATATTGAATACATGCTAATATATTCAATATTTCGCAAGAGTTTGATTTCATCAGCATGATGCCATACCTACTGCAAGTATTTGTATGAAGACTAAAGTCTGTTGTTTTCACGACGATCGATTTAATGAACCAAAACTACACATTTCGTTGGTATAGATATGCTAATTGCGTATTTTTCATTTCATTTTAAAAAAACCCAAATAAATCTAAGCGTTCTACTCTTATAAAGAAAGTTCCAAAATAACTTCAAAACTTAAACACGCTGCATTTAGAAAATTATAGAAGATTTTAACATTATTTATGTTACAAACATCCTGTATGTAATACATAATTTAACATTACATTACTATTCTACACTCAAAATAATTATATGATATTAAGAATTAAGTTTAAAAGTTTGAAAAGGGACCTGACAGGTAAACATAAAGTTCTGATGTTACCTATCGACTACTTCATAAGTCTATATTATTGAAAATCAATATCGTGTTCACTGTCTGAAACTTTACAACAGATTTCCTATCAATTACACGAGATTATAAGAACTGTCTGGTTGCAGAATCTCCATTCAGGAAGGAATTTCATTTTGCAACGCTGGCGAAGAATCGATAGCAGGCTGACATGCTGGATACTAAGAGACAGATTTGTCAATGGGCTAATAAAACCGGGAACCATATTGAACCCCGAATAGAGTGCTATACAGCTATTAACATATAAGGTCAGCAGCGCAACTATTTACATTGCTACTTTAACACTGAGACCAAAAGTAGTATGTATAACAAATTCATACCTTCGGTTGCACGTAATGTATTGAAGAGCTTAAATATTGAGTATTTTACATAGAAGTAGTTATGTTGCATATTTTATATACAAATGTATTAAAACAAAGAAAGTGTTCATCACAGCACAAAAAAAAAATTTACCTCAGGAATATCGAAAGCGAAAATAAAAGCACGAATAACGTCAATGAGAAATGGAAATACATAAAAAATGCACTGGTAATGGGAAGATTTCCACTTAGAATAAATCATAGAAATTTTGATGGCAGAAGATGTTCTAAATCTGATAGAAGGAAGGTGGAAATACAGTTAAGAACATAATAAAATGAGAAAGGTCTAAATCAGATGCCTAACCTAAGTAAAGTGGACTAACAGAATAATTGAGGTTCAAAGATTAACACAAGGGGTATCGAGAGGTAAAAATGGCATAGTAATCACCGATATATAATGCAACCCGGAGAGGTAGATAAGATACATAGAATAGTTGTTCAAAGATGATAGACCACGATTGACAAAATTTAAACCAAGGGGAAAGGACCGGCAATTTTAAGAGATAAAGTTCAAGCTACTATTGAAAATGCTCAAAAGATAAAACCCTTGACGATATTTTTACAGAGGTGTCAAAAGTGTAATAATGAAACAATTGACATAGTAGTAAACCTTTTAATATAATCTAGATAACAAGTGTTATTCCAAAACTTTGTTCTCTCTCATTTTTGTTCCACACTAAAAAAGAGACGTAAAATATTGTTTTAAATACACCACTGCGGCGTTAATTATTAACATTGTGGAAGCCTTTCTGAAAGGAACATTTGGAAAACTTGAAGAAGACACAGATAAGATTTATAAATAAAACAAATGTAAGCATATTAATGCAAAAATGTTCAAATATGTCCCAAGACCTCTACAGGTATGTTTCAACGACTCCGCAAATGCTTTTGAAGTCCACCCTAAAATGTTATATCAAATACTCAAACGAAACAACGTCTATAGCTGAGATCATCAAACAGCAAAGATTTTCAGAGAAAAATACTGAAGTATAAGTATATTATAATACACGTAATACGAATGTGTAGGAATACAACATTGATTATACAACACTGTTTAGTTACCTGTGAAATTAGAACGCGAATAATAACGAAAGATAAGAAGAATCCATCAGTAGCGGAAACGAAGATAAGGACTGAGTCGCTTTCTGACGAATCAGTGAAGAAAAGTGAAGCAGGTAATGACAAAAGATAGAGAAGCACTAAATAGAAGAACAACATGGCGTGAAACTGAACTAGAGAAAAATTAAAACCAATATAAAAGATGCCAGACAAAAAGCACTGGCATGAAACAGCAATTTGACCTGGCTCATCTGAGTGTTTTTGCAGTAGCATTTCAATATGCTGGCGATTTAAACATGTATACGCTATACCGTCTGTTTGTAGAGTTTAGAACTAGAACGTGAGTAAAAAGTATCGTGCATGCTGGGAGCGATGGGGTTTCACAAAGGGCGCCAAAAGCTGGATTGAGTTACCCGAAAGAGTTGTGTTTTTACTCGCGAGCACAAAAGAACGACGGGAAATCTACTTTTCAAGGAGGCTCAGCGCCAGCAAAGAGATAAAATATCTGCTTTCCTGCTTACCTGCGAGAGCAGAGACAGCACTGAAGTAGCTACATAGAAGGTGCCCAAGTCCTGCAGACATTCCTGATTGTCAATTCAAAGGGTCAGTCAGCCATCGAATGAAACGGCCGCGACATCAAATGAAGCAATATCGAAAGCATCGCTTTTAAGTCTGTGAGGGCCAAGTCTAGGTATTACGCAACTGGCATTCGTCAATCAACACTTAAGGTGGGTGAAGCAGACCACATTTGATCATTTGAAAACAGCCATCGAAGTAGAATCAGAATGAGTTCTTGCGCCAAACAACACATGCTTTTTAGTTTTTGGTAAGCATTGAGCTTGAGTATATTTATTTATTTTTTTATTTATTTATTGTGGTACTCAGCCAACAGCCGTTAGGCCAATTATAGGCGTCGATGTACATTTTGTGGTGACTTCCAACCCCACTAACGACTGTCACGATGTTATTATGACATCCGGGACCAACTATTTCCGTGACAGCCGTATCACGAGTCTCCGAGAGAAGCAGCCATGGAACTCCCATCCAAGTTCTGACCAGAAAGAGCGTTGCTTAACTCTGCTGATCGAACGTGGACGCTTATTCAAGCTACACCACCCGGACCTTTTATATGCACAGTAGGCTGACAACACAAAGGTATTTTTACATCAGAGCTGCTAGTTATTTAATACCATTGTTCACCGCGCCAACGCTGTGACGTCTGCGCAGTAATCTAGCAACATAAACATGTTCTACAAACGGGGGTGTATATTAATTGTTGTTACCATATAAGTGTAGTAGCAGCAATTTTTTGCACGTTAATTTACATTATTGTAGTTTAAATGCAGCGTAGCACCAGGTACTTGATTTGCGGTTTAGTATTTAGATCTATCGTTAGTAAGAATTTACAACAAATATAGATACTTATTGTTAATCTATGTTTAAATAAATTGGCTTTTTATTTGAATAGGTTTTTGGAGCTACGAATTTCGGCTGATCACGAGTCCAGGTTCTGTCTTCTAAAGGAGATTAGAAGCCATCATGGCGATTTTCATCTTATTTGTAGCAATTCTAAAAAGTTGTGCTGATGTTGCGCCGAACCATTCTCTGAGGTTTTGAATCCAAGACATTTTTCTACGCCCTACATTTCTTTTCATTTAATTTTCCTTTCAGTATCAGCCTTAGTAAGTCGTATCTTTCTCCCCTTATTGCATGTCTGAAATATGAAATCTTTCTTGGTTTGACTGTTCTTATTAATCCTTCTACTTTGCCAATTCGCTGAAGGATTGTGGCATTCGTGACATGATCCACCCATGAAATGCGTAGCATTCTCCGGTAACACTACTTCTCGAAGGCCTCTACTTTTTTCAATTAATTTATTCTTAAGCTCTAAGCCTCGGCCATGTAGTAGGGTTGAAAAACATAACAGCGGAGTATACTTATTCTAAGATGTAAGTTAAAATTTGCTAAATGTTGCTAAGCATCTATATGTATCAAGCTTTTCTATTACTATGTTAGGTATTTATTGTAAGGCTTGCGTTGGTCTTTGCTGTCTTTAAATATCATAAGTTTGGCCTTACTTAAGTTCCTATTCAGTCTGTAATCCTTACATTTATTGCTTAGTCTTGGGACTAGATTTTGTAAATAATCCATGTGATTTGTAACTAACGGGTGTTCATAAACAGTCGTCATCCAGTTGCTTTGAAAAACAAAATGTTATGTCTTTGATTAATTCGTGCAACACAATGAAACGTCATTGAGTACTGTCATAGCGCATTTTTTCTCAATTTTAATAAACATACGTTTCTGAAGTCAAAACCTACTGGAATAACGACTGTTTATGAACACCCGTTATAACTACTGTATCATCTACAAATCTAAAATTATTGACGACTACACCTTGCTTTCTTCAAGAGTGTCTTGAAAGATGACATTGAAAAAGAGGGGCGACAACACAATAACCGGCCGTACTCTCTGGACAACTTCAATCTCCTCTGATGTTTAGCTTTCAATTTTAACTTTCGCTGATTGGTTTCAGTACAAATTGCAGATGATATTAATGTCGTTGTCATCGACGTATTTTGATTTTAGAGTTTTTCATGTCGGCCTATTTCAAATACTTTCTCGAACTCCACACAGAGCACATCTCGTTTCCATGATATTTCGGAAGCCAAATTGTGTATTAATAATGTCTAGTCAAGTTTTTTAGATATTCTATTATGTAGTATTCTCAGAAATGCCTTTAAAGTGCGACTCATTAGGGTTCTGTAATCGGAGCATTTGTTTGTATTTCTCTTTTTGGAGGTGTTCAAGTTAAATTCCATCAATATTTTGATATTTTACCTGTTTGGTATACTGAGTTGAATAAACCACTACTACATCCACTGTTTCTTTTTCAACCAGTTTCAGAAGTTCTATATAGGGGTTTCATCCGGTTCGACTGCTTTGTGTCGCTCTTTACTTGTTTAAAAGCATGGTGCACTTCGTTTTGGAGTATTCCGGGACCCATTTTATTGTTATCGAACTGAGGTGTACTGGGTTTATCGTGATCAAATAATCTTTTATGTACTTTATCCATGTTCTGAGTTTCTGATTAATGTCCGTTAAGATGTTTCCGTTTGCATCTCTAAAAATGTATGACTGGCTTGTTCGTATTATTCCTGCTATCTCCTTTATATGTTTGTGGAAATTGAAGGTATCATATTTTCTCTCGAATTTTTCTATTTCTGAAAATCTGTCAGACAACCATTTCTCGTTGGCTTCTTTTATTTTTCTCTTGATAATTTTATTAATGGTTTGTTATTGTATGGGGTTTGTGGTCTTGTGCTTCCGCTGTTCTTTCACTAATATCAATATCTCTTCACTCATCCACTCTCACATCTGTTACTGCTGTTTGTATGTGTTTCCATGTCTCGTTGATGTTGTTCTTTTGTTTAATTTTAGATTTTACATTGTGTAAGTTATTATTAACTTGTCATCCTACTTTTTGTCTTATCACTGGTTCTTTTAGTTTTATGGTATCCATTTTATCGTTTTTTTTTGTCTTTTTTATTTTCTTCAACTAAACTCATGTTGCTACAGTTGGATTGTGGTTCCTGATGGCGCTGTCAGTAGAAAGGGGAGTGCTATCCGCTCCACTTAAAATTGATTAAGTCGCGAAGGCATAATAATTAAATTGATAATTGCGCAATAATTAAATTGCCTGCGGCTTTTTAATAATTAAATTGCCTGGGGCACAAAGAGGCGGCCATTTTGGATTTTGATTTCGTTACGTGCTGCTAGGGTGCCATTTTGTTTTAACTGAAGCGACGGCCATTTTGGATTTTGATGTCGGGCGCCATTTCGTTTTGCCATTTTAAATTTTGATTTCGCCACGTGATGCTCGCGCAATTTTGGATTTGAATTAGTCACGTGATACTCTGTATTCGTCACACTACACACATTTTCTCTCTCACAATCATGCTATATCTCTTGCATTCGTTGAAAGCGATTCTTATCTTTCACGTACTAACTCTAAGGTTCTGTCTTGCAGGTTCTAAGGTCGTATTTTATTTAAAAAACTTTTCTGCTCCAAGCCGAACTTGAACCTGATACCATTGTATTGCTATCCTCGCACGCTAACCATTAGTCTACGGAGACTGCTTCATACTTTCTCTTCTATGTCCAACTCTATAAACGACTGTTTAAATGGTTGCCTACCAATCCTTGTCTGATTTTAATATATATTCTTTTAAATGAATAATATAGTAATTTTCATATAGGTAAGAAAGATGGGTTTCGTTGCTTTCAACTACCATACTTTCAACTACATTTCGAGGTTGAATCCGAAGATATCCGATTCTTGTCGTATATGGCCGATTAACTCTAGAATTTGAATTTAACAATGTTAAAAAATCAATTCCAACTGTTATACTGAGAACTATTTACTATGTTACGTGCAAATAATTCGTATAAGGAGCATAGTACAAAAATACATTCTAAAATAATAAGAATATAAAAGCTAACATCCATTAATTCGTCCTGCTAACTCGTCGTTCAAATTAAAAACAGTTCATCGATATCACAAGAAGATAAAAAGTGAAATTGTAGAAAAAAAGCTAAGGAGGCTTGTTGGTTTCAAATGTGTTTGCGTTATGCTATGCTGTACAGCCAGCGATTTTCAAATTTATTTTAACGTTTTTATTCTGTAATGTAAATCTCTTGTATTTCTTTTAGATTATACTTGTTTCATATAGGTCACCACATATTTTGTAAGCTTTCCAGAGTCTTATGAAAAATTATGGAATTTTGTAGATCCGACTTTGATATTTAAAAAGTGATAGACCTGAAACTGCACCAAAATGTCTTTTTGTGATTGCACTTAGCAAACTTCTTCTGTCTGCGAACAATTCGAAAAAAAGATGTCGATGCATTTGTGTTAGAGACAAAACGCTATTTATTCAAAATTTTGTAATTTAACGAAATCACAGAAGGGTTCCAGTACAAGGTATATATATATATATATATATATATAAAGATAGTCCCTCTCACAGCTTGTGTGGTTACATACACAGTAAAATGTTATTTCTTGACTGGGATAGGGGTTTGGAATAACTCCAATCTCAGTGCTACGCACAGGTACCAAGCTTTAATGGTTAGATTGAAATAAAACCACTTGCTATGGACAAACTTTACAAATAAGCAACGTTGTTATAAAAATTATTGAAAGTGAAGGTCTTACCTAACAACTTGTGGAAACCAAAACACATGTTTTTTTTAAAGACATGTGACGATATTCAAATTTGAACAAATTCATAAAAAGGGCAGTAGGCCACCAAGATTACAGAGCTGGGTTGCATGTGATATAACTACACTTAGTCATACATCTAGCCGGTTACACATTAAAACTTACTAGCACATTTAAAATTGGATTTACAATAATTTTATTAACTATTTGGCCAACATGGCCGTCAATTAGATAAAAATCGTGACATTGAAAGTTATTTCTAAGCAAGCAGCAACAGGTGTCTGAAAAGTTGTTAGAAACGCGCATGCGCGGAGCGCAAGGCGTCCAAATGTTACGAGGGACGTTCAAAATGGAATGACCAATTAGCTTGTGCAATGCAATCTAACATGAGACTAGTCAAAAAAAAACGACGACAAGGGTTATGTCTGAAGGTTATAAAAGGTGGAACTACAAAAAGAGTCCTAATTGAGCACCTAACTTGTAAGTCTACCAGGGGAAAAAAGACAACTGAGAAAATATGGAGGAGAAAAGACCCTAAATAGATCTAAATATAACTAAATTTATTGTGGGACCGTATTGAGTTTATTAAAAATTTTTTTATTATTAAAGAATTAGTAATAGAATTGGGGCAGTAAAAAGAAAATATTATAAGATAGAAGTTGCTACCCATTGGGCTTTCTTGGTTGGAGAAATTCTAAGGAGAAATCATTGTTGGACATGGCTAACAAAAGGTGGTAGGAGACACTAAGATGATCAATGTCAGTATTTGAATTTAAGGTATTATTTGTACCAAAAATGTGGCACATTTCGATGAAAGTGCGGTGGATAGAATTTGGTTCAATAGTAATAATTTTTGTATTTTCAAAATCCATACAATGACCAGTGCTGTTGACATGTCCAGCAAGGGCGCAGGCTTTGGGTTTAAGACGAGAGTCTGTTGCCTGTTAGCTTGAACAATAAATCAACCTTATATAAATATCTTGCTCAAATTGAAGACATTATTAATAGTTTGGATAATAAGGAAAGCAATAATTATCGCTCCTTAGTAGATTTCCACATTACAGATTTCCTTACAAATCATAAAAATACAAATAATCCTTTATCTTCTATTGAAAAGAAATGCAACATCTTTCTTAAAAATAATCCGAATGTTGTAATTTTACCATCAGACAAGGGCAATGTCACTGTAGCCTTAGAGCGTGATGATTACAATCTCCAAACTGCAGACCCTTTTGCAAGATAACCCGGTTTATCAACCCTTAAAAAAGGATCCCATAACGTCTATTGAGACTAGGAATAATAAGTTAATCAGAGATTTACATAATAATAATTACATAGATAACCCCACATATACACGCTTAATTTGTCATAATTCGGTTTCTCCTAAATTGTATGGTTTACCCAAAATACACAAACCCGACACACCTTGTCGACCCATTGTGTCCTCGACACAATCTCCAGATAGAAAACTGTCCAAATATCTGGCAGAGATTTTAGGGCAAGCCTTTAATGAATATAATAGTTTTCGTATCAAAGATAGTTTCGCCTTCAGCGAAAAAATCAATAATTTTCAATTACCACCTGATTACGAGATTATTTCACTAGATGTGGTTTCTCTTTTCACCAATATCTCTGTAGATTTGGTTATACAGGTTGTTGAAACCAATTGGAACTTAATAGAACCACTAACTAGTATACCCAAATCACAATTTATTAACCTTCTTAAATTCATCTTTGACTCAACATATTTTTCCTTCAATAATAATTTTTATAAACAAATCTTTGGATCCCCAATGGGCTCAACTCTTTCCCCCATTTTGGCCGAAATCATAGTCAATACCATCATAAAGGAAAGCATCCCCAAACTGGCTTTTTAATTTCCGTTTCTTTACCAGTATGTTGATGATCTAGTTTGTGCAGTACCGGTCGACGACGTTGCCAGTGTGCTGAGTGTTTTCAATGGTTTCAACCCTCACATCCAATTTACAGTGGAAAGAGAAAAGGATAGGTCGGTCCCCTTTCTGGACACTTGGTCATCAGAACGAATTCCAACACTATTAAACTGGATTGGTATGTTAAACCAACCAGTTCTGGCCGTTATCTGAATTTCCATTCTATACACAACATTCGACATAAGTTGAATGTAGTGAAAGGGCTCAAGCACAGAATCTTAGCGATCTCGCATCCGGATTTTCACCCAGTTAACCTCAATAAATAAATTAATACTCTTAAATTAAATAATTATCCTATTTCTTTATTAAATTCTATCTTATACTCCACCCCCAAGGGCAGGATCATTCCACCAGAAAATTCTGATAATAATATAAATGATAAACCTCCACTTTACAAAAGTCTCATTTACGTCCAAGGACTTTCTCATATAATTAAACAGGTCTTTCTTAAGTTCGATCATATTATCATTGCGGACAAACACCATCATATCATAAAAGATTGTTTCTCAAAATTAAAGGATAAAACTCCGGCTCTCCTAACCCCTAATGCCGTCTATCAGATAAACTGTAGTGGTTGTCCTTCTACGTATATTGGTCAAACTTCTCAGAGGTTGAAATCAAGAATTATTCAGCATAAAAGCGACTCTCGTCTTAAACCCAAAGCCTGCGCCCTTGCTGGACATGTCAACAGCACTGGTCATTGTATGGATTTTGAAAATACAAAAATTATTACTATTGAACCAAATTCTAGCCACCGCACTTTAATCGAAATGTGCCACATTTTTGGTACAAATAATACCTTAAATTCTAATACTGACATTGATCATCTTAGTGTCTCCCTACCACCTTTTGTTAGCCATGTCCAACAATGATTTCTCCTTAGAATTTCTCTCAACCAAGAAAGCCCAATGGGTAGCAACTTCTATCTTATAATATTTTGTTTTTTACTGCCCCAATTCTATTACTAATTCTTTAATAATAAAAAAAATTTTAATAAACTCAATACGGTCCCACAATAAATTTAGTTATATTTAGATCTATTTAGGGTCTTTTTCTCTCCATATTTTCTCAGTTGTCTTTTTTCCCCTGGTAGACTTACAAGTTAGGTGCTCAATTAGGACTCTTTTTGTAGTTCCACCTTTTATAACCTTCAGACATAACCCTTGTCGTCGTTTTTTTTTTGACTAATCTCATGTTAGATTGCATTGCACAAGCTAATTGGTCATTTCCATTTTGAACGTCCCTCGTAACATTTGGACGCCTTGCGCTCCGCGCATGCGCGTTTCTAACAACTTTTCAGACACCTGTTGCTGCTTGCTTAGAAATAACTTTCAATGTCACGATTTTTATCTAATTGACGGCCATGTTGGCCAAATAGTTAATAAAATTATTGTAAATCAAATTTTAAATGTGCTAGTAAGTTTTAATGTGTAACCGGCTAGATGTATGACTAAGTGTAGTTATATCACATGCAACCCAGCTCTGTAATCTTGGTGGCCTACTGCCCTTTTTATGAATTTGTTCAAATTTGAATATCGTCACGTCTTTAAAAAAACATGTGTTTTGGTTTCCACAAGTTGTTAGGTAAGACCTTCACTTTCAATAATTTTTATAACAACGTTGCTTATTTGTAAATTTTGTCCATAGCCTTTGAAAAAGTATAAAAATAAATATACGAAACGTCAGGCGATACATACAAGTGGTTTTATTTCAATCTAACCATTAAAGCTTGGTACCTGTGCGTAGCACTGAGATTGGAGTTATTCCAAACCCCTATCCCAGTCAAGAAATAACATTTTACTGTGTATATATATATATATATATATATATATATATTGCGATGGTATTTAGCCCTCAAATCGGCTCTGATTGCAGTACAAGCAAATAGCAAATTAAATCATTAAAGCACAGAGTTGTAATAATGCAAGCATCTGAGAAAAGTCACATAAATTGCCAAATCATAATAACACTGGTATAATTCGCCAATGACATTGATTATTTTTGAATGGGCACAGAAATATGGAAGCTCAAATTCCGTGTATTGGGTTTAGCAATATAATTTTAATCGTAATATAATAGATTTGCACAAACTAAAAACCGAATCTAAATTAATTAAGAACTGGCACAAAAAGTTCAAGTTAGACACAGCTTAAAAAATGGAAGCGTAGAAAGTAAAGTCATTAGAGAATGGGTAGCAAATGAACATTTTAATAAAAGGTAAGAACAAGAATGACTAGAAGAATAAGGCAAAGAACATAGAAAAGCCAGGCAAGTCATTTATTACATGAAAATACAAGACTTGGGGATTTGAAGAGATTGAAATAGCAAGAAATTAGATGGAATTCAAATAAGCAAGAAATTAGACAATGTTGGTGGATTAAAAAACTAGTCAGTATAGTGATAAACAATGGGCATTAAAGTGTGGTAAAAAAATCAAGTGAGTGGCGTACCATAAAATTATAACTAGGATTGAGGAACCCAGACCTGAGATTTTGAGTTTATTTTCATGTCTCTGTATGTAAATGAGCTAGCAAAGTTAGGAAATCAGATGAATGGATTAGAAAAAGGGCAAACTACCATAAGAGTAATTCTCAATTTTGGCGTACCCAACGAAATAAATTAATCAGTTAGTTTGATTTTGCAAGTGGTAGAACTAAATTAAATATTGTGTGGTGACTCTTTTTATTTATTACACTAATTATAAACCTACTAATATTATACGTATAGGGTCATTGCAATATATGGAGCCACAGTTATTTAATAATAGCGTTATGTCACACACTAAACGTTTTCTTTCTCTCTTGCTAAATGTTTCCGAACATCGTCATGTACTTTTGGTGTAGGTTTTGAAATTATTTAATACTTCCTCTATTTCTTTTTCGAGTCAGAAGTTGGTTACACACAAAGCTTCTATATTATCGAACTGTAAACTATAAAGATTTTTTGTTTCTGTAATAAATGTGTTTAATTCCAGTTACAACTAGTTCTGTTACTTCCTGGAGTTCCTCCAAACGATGGTATTGTGCAATCTTAATCTTGCCTTTTAGTTGCTGCATGCGAATGTTGGAAATTTGGCTTTTACACCCATTTTTTACTCCGACATATGGATATTTTCCATATTTATTATATGCGCTATTATTTACAGTAAATGCAGAAATCGTATAATATCCAGTTAAATCCAAATTTTTCTATGAATTTTTTAAGTAATTTTCTCTTTCTCTGTAAAGGCATATGTCTATCCCCGTCTACACAACAGTGTAACCAACATACAGTAAGCGAAATGAAGCGATATTTTAGGGATTTACAATGCTTTTCATTTATTTAGTTTGTTACTCAACACATTTCTAGGTTTTCTATAGTAATATATTTATAACATAAGTTACAGATGTTGAAAATATAAATTATACAGAAGACTAACTACTCCTTACCGTCAGCAATTTCAATTTACCTACGCCTCTTACACAACCGTTTTGTGACAATATAATGTTGGCTAAAATTATTGATCTTTTAGATTCTGAAGAAAAAAGTGATCTTATATTAACAAGGAGATATGCGGTGTTTGTAATAGTCACTTACGAGAGAAATTCTCTAAATTTATTTCGGCTAGACATGCTGTAAAAGCAAAATTACCTTATCTTCTGCAACGTGAGAACAGGATGGCAAGAGGAATTATACAAGTTATTGGAAACTGGAAAATATTAACAAAAATATTAAAATCCAGTAGTAATCCCGTACACAGTAGAACTATCCGACGTTAATGTGCAGACCCTGTTAGATGAGAAGCATTATTTGACTACTAACCATAACTTTTGTTACCAAGGAGAGTCCAAGGAAAATTGTAATATTTTTGTCGATAATAATAAAACAGTTGGAATTGATTTTTTAACATGGTTAAATTCGAAAGCTAGAGTTAAAATATACAACAAATTTGTTTGTCAAATGACAAGTCCAGGAGTTCATAATCTAAAAACTTGTTGTACTTCTTGTAAGACTAATGTAGGAAATTTAAATAGTAATTCATACAAGTGATGGTCCTAATAATTATTATCTAAGATACTTAAAGGATTAAAAAATTGTGTGTAAAAGCCAAATGTCCAACATTAGCATGACACATTTATTGCAGAAACAAAAATTCGTTATATTTTACAACTTTTACAACTTTTGACTCGAAAAAGAAATAGATGAAGTATTAAATAATTCCAAAACCTACACCAGAAGTACGTGACGATGTTCGGAAACATTTAGCAAGAGAGAAAGAAAACGTGTAGTGTGTGACATAACGCTATCATTCAATAATTGTATCTCCAAATATATATATCTTGTACTGGAACCCTTCTGTGATTTCGTTTAATTACAAAATTTAGAATAAATAGCGTTTTGTCGCTTTTTTTCGAATTGTTCGCAGACAGAAGAAGTTTGATAAGTGTCGAGTTTCCTGTTTGGCAGTTTGAAAAACGTGTTTGTCATTACAAAGTTATTGCTTTGCCAGAACTGTACTAGTCTTTCCTCTCTGTAGTTTTGTACACAGAGACCATATTCGCCTACACATGTATCGACGCTTCCTTGTCGAACCTTGGCATTGAAATCGCTTTGGATTATTGTAACTTAGTGTGTTTTGTTAATTTTAGAGCTGAATTTGGCTGTTCATAAAATGTCTCGATGTTATTTTCGCTTTTTTGCACTGTTGGAATTGAGTTAAATAAAACAAAAGAGATCTTATTGTTACTAAGCTAGGTGGCAACAGGAAAGGGTAAACGTACTTAAAACGTTATTAAAAAGGAGGGTACACCATAAGTAACTATAAAAACATAAAGCAAAGTAAACTATCTTGCCGAAACATTATATATGATAAATGCTTTATCATGAATGTACTGTTGGCTGTGTTAAATTTTAATATAATTTGAATACAAAATATAATTTTATATCAAATTATGTGTGCATACGTACAAAAATATGTAAGAAAACTACAGGTGCAAACAGGTCGACGCGTTGTCAATCGACGTGATTTGACGAAATAAGTACTGCTGATTGCAAATAAAACTCTTGAGACTACTTTTTGCGTTTTTAATAACGTGTGAAACTTTCTCTAACTTATATTTCCGTAGGTGAATACATAAAATATTATTAAAGATAGAAGCATAAGAAAAGGAACATAATTATGAGTATTTAATATGTTATTGTACTTCATATTACAATATTACATATTAGCTGTCCCAGTTTTATTTGCAATCAGCGTACATCACCAAAAATCTAAAATTGGTGTAAATTATTTGCCCTTGCCCGAGCTAGCGCAGTAGACATAAAGCTGTTTTTTTGCGTCAACTGATGGCTAGGAATAAATAAATAAATCTTTTGACGTTTTAAACACAAACACGTAAAAAATAAAGAAAATTAGGATTAAACTGTAGAATAATTGACCACCTCTAAACACATCAATTTTAAATGATAATGTATCATTAACGCTCAATAGCTCCTAGCTACTCGTATATTTACAAGTCAAAGGCTGTTAGAATAACTGTCTCTGCAATACATTTATATTCAAATAACATTGAAAAAATGTTAAAATAACTGTCTTTAATACTCGCATATTAAACTGCATCAAACTCCGCCATCGGGATTTGATGTATAGAAACCCAGCTTTGCGATTCGCAATCCGTTACATTCACAAAACTTTCTACAGCCTGAAGCGAGCGTTTATGGCTCGAACTGCAAAAATGTCTTGTATCAGATTACTGTCAGCTCAAAGCCTCGGAACTGCTGAGTAGCCGTCGGATTGGATAACGTCATTCCTGGAATGATTCGTTGTATGAAATATTTCCACAAGTACCGCGGGGGAACAATCGGGACGTCTTTTCTTGGCGGCTTCGCAATTGTGTACTTACTTTGTATAATGTTAAAACGGCGTTGACTGAAAGTGGAAACACGACCTGCTACACACAACCACTATTGGCAGTATATTCTATTTACTGCGCTGCTTTATCCTCTTTTAATTAGCTCGCTGGAAGTTGCTCCCACTGACGCACGCCTTGAGGCTTGGCACAACCGCGACTTACTTAAGTAGGTTTACTTTGTTGTTTGTTTTGATGATGATAAAGACGGCTGTTTGCATTATAGTTGTAAATGGTGATTGAAAAGCAGTTTCCTCTTTTTTGCAGGGTGGTGTAACTACATAGAAACAGAGTAAGTTTCACCACAAACTTTGCGGAAGTTCAAGGTATTGCAAACAATAGGTGAAACCGATGATCATATAAATATTATAATTAATGTCTTCTTAACTTCTATGCTCTTTTTTTCTAATAAAATTTAACGAGCGGATCAGTTCCTTCATTCGCTATTTTATTTCATAAAGTAAATCAGACAACATATTTTTCCGATGGTATAATTTTAAGGCTACACCAAAGCTTCCAACTGATAAAATAACGTCAAATAATATTACCACATATTTAATAATAATTAGTCCAGGTCTCTCTAAATAAGTACATATATGAAGCAAGTAATAATTTCTAATATTGTTAATATGAAATTAATTTAAATGCTTCCTATATGTTGATATCAATCAAATTCCATAGTCTTCTTGGCTAATAAATCATTGATTTTGTTCTTGTTACGCATCCTTTTCTTCTTTCTTCTTCAGTACATTCCGATGTGGAACTTTGCTAGTACGTCGTTTTCATACCCCTGCCTATCTTGGGCTAGGTAAAACAATTGTACTTGGCCGCCATCCAGTTGCGTAGGTTTATCAACCATGAAATTGTTCTTCTTCCGACACAGCTTTTGTCTCCAAGTTTTTTTGTTCCCCAAGAATGCCGTTGAATTTTCTTTTATTGCTGCACCTACAAAATTGTGTGCTTCACACTCCAACAGGTATGTATTCGCGCACTTTTTATCATGCTCAATTACAAGAATTCAACCTAATTGACCATAAAAAGAATGCAAATACAAACTGGTTACATAAGTAAAAATTAAAATATACCTCTAGGCGAGAGGCGCAGATGCCCGTTTCAAAGTTGAAAAGGTGAGTGAAAACTTGAAAATGAGAATGGAATGAATATATCAAAAGAGACTAATAAGAATAACGGCAAATGACACCTTAATAAGATATGAAAATATAGACCACTAAGAAAATTAATCTAGAAAAACGCACTGAAAGAAAAACAGTAGTGAAACATGTCAACATGCAAGCGGCAAAATTAAATTCTTTAGATCTGTCAACGGCTGTATACGACAAGACCAAATTCAATATACACCACGAAAAGAAGAACTTGAGATTTACAAACAAAACGACGAATAAATATAAAAGTTTATGGAAGGAACACACGGACTGGATGAAACGTGAAAGCATTGAATATCCAGGACTCGGATATTCAATGGTGAAAGATACCTAAAACAAACCTACCAATACGCAACTCGAAAGAAAAGGGAGGAAGATTGAGAATAAGATGGGTCCAAGAGCCGGAAGGCTGCACAGCGTAATCCTTGAAGAAGAAGAAGAAGCAGACAGTTTACGAGAAACAATATGGAATAAAACCAGAAAAATCCTTGAAAATAAATCTTTGATTCGTCAAACAAATTATCCTGGATATCTAGTCTTGAAACTAGACAAAACCAAAAGCTTTCGTGATTTTCTGGACTAACTTAATTTTCATCTATTTATGTTACTTGGTGAGTGGAGGTTAGTGGTAATTGTATTTGAGGGATTCTTAACTTTTAATGTTAACTAAACAAAAAATAATACTAGTAATTAACGACTCACCTACATTCCGTGGATGTTTTAATCCAAATATAGCCAGAATTTTTAATTTTAACAATCCAAAAGAAAATGTCATATGCACAGGACAAAAAGTATTGAAATACAACACAAAATGTACATAAGCGTTATAAGCCGAAACTTCCAACTTTATTTAGTAGGTTGAAATTCAATATTGGTGTAGGTCCTCGTTTTAGCTAACGAAATGTTTTCAAAATGTATGTTAAGAATATTACTCTTAGTTATGCTATCTTTCCCGATTTTTTGTATAGAACTGAATAAAATAACTCAAATCACCCAAGATAAATAAACACGCTTAAACTGCAACCGATAATACGTCTAAACACGGCCTACAAGAATACAAAAACTCCTTTGTACACGGCTGCTTTTACCCTTGGATTGCATTACATTTTGGGAGCACAATATTTGTAAATATGACGATAAGCTTGCGAGTTTACAGCGGTCTCAGCTGCAACATTGTGACTCTTCGTTTGAAATGGCTATATCACCGATTCTGCAGCAACAGCGTTTTTTTTTCTGTAATTGCCATATAAGTTTGAAGTCCATTTAGGAGCGCCCCCAGCAGCTTCCACCTGCTTGGTGCATATGATACGAGGGAGTATGTTGACATCCTCCTTAAAAATTGTTGTTTCGTGTTTTAAGCGGCATAGATAGAATTTCATTACTTAAACCTTGTTATATTATAATAGTACGATCGACGAGACAATATATTTTCAATTATAAAATAGTTACTTTTTGTAATGACAGATAGGCTTTTGACGGCTGGGATGCTCAAGCCCCAGAGCCACTAATGGGGGCATGTATAGCTCTACCTATGCAATAAAATAAGCCTAAATAATATTGGAAGTTTACTACTCAATACATGAATTCACTCGGCAATATAAAATATATAAAAGCTCGACGATGAAGTGATACGAGAATATTATATCAACCCAAGAGTGATTTAGCTATTCTTGGAACTTCCTGCCATTCTTAATCTAAATATATGAGTGTCACGTGTCCGGCATTATTCTCGATCTTATTTTATTGGAATTACGCGAACGTCATACAATACTTCTTGATTGAGGCGGAGGCAGTCGGCACGGCATTTTTGTATTTGCGCTCGATGTTTCCTCGAAGAGCAATAGCAGGGGCCGGAGGCAAACAACAACAATAAAGTTCGGTAAGGGTGTAACGTGACGTAGGAAGTTAGCGTAGCTGCGGCGCTCTTGATAAATGGTCGCGGGGCGATTACCGCCATGTTAGATCAAACGCGACATGTCCTGAACAATAGCGGCCTAAACGACCCGATCTTAATTCTGAAATCCTATTGGCAAGTAGCTCGCAGGGATTTCTGACACCATTGTAACCGATTTCACAACGGCAGCTGCGATTTCCCTCCGATCTTTATGGGCTTTGCTGCTGATTCTACGGGCTAAGAATAAATGTAAATTTGGCGGAACGCGAGGAAGTGATTCGATTTTATGTGCTTTGGACCTGCCGCGTAGGACGCAGGACATGTGCTCACTTCAAAGACGAATTTGGGAGAAAATTTGCCGGAACTAAGCGGCCGACATGGATGCTTTTTGCAACTTTTGGTTGAGGCAGCTGCGATTACCGATAAAGTTTAGCCAAGGATTCATCTCTTTGGGCTTTATGTAGTAAATTTACTACGAAAGCCCTTAGTCCGAATTATTTTCAATTTTGTCAAAATTCTCTTCGAGATTGTAAAATTTGTAGTGTTTGGAAAGAGATTAGGGGACACCGAAACATAATAAATAATAATTTGAACCCATTTGAACATCGTGATACATATTAAAACACCACAACGAACGGTCAGAGCCTATATTAACGAAGCATTTAATACAATAAATCAGACCACCTGTTGAATTGTTAATTCCTTAGAGTTTGATTTGCCAAATTATGCTTCACATGATTACGTCTGATGCCGTTCAAACAGAGCGATTTTATGTTACTGTATAGATTTTGAACTCATATTCAACTTTAATTATTTATCTAAGCTTAGTCCTTAGTGCTTATGTTGGGATTTCTTCTTTTGATTGCAATTTCCTGCTTTGTCTTAGTTATCCCCTACTGCATGCATTTTATTTAAAAAAATGTAAAGCGAGAGCATCATGTATAAAAACAATAAAAACGCAAAGTTCAGAGCCTAAACATTCATAAAAAATGTTGCTTACTAGAGCAATTCCATTGTGAAACATTCTAGAAATAATGGAATATATAATCCTGCAAAGAAAAACTGAAGTACATTCATGACAGGCACAAATGTATGCTCAGTGCTGACTTTGGTGATTTGGCGTAGGGCATATCTTCGGTCAACCTTGTCGTGTTAGTTTCTCTCCAAAGTTATTGAAAATGACAGCTTAGCTGTCGAAATACGTATTTAACGTTTGTTTAATATTTGTGTCGTTAGGGCTTTCTAACGAAATGTGTCATTCATGTACATATCAAGACAGAAATATTGAAATACAAGGCGAGATTCAGGTCAAAGCAAAGGTAGTGAGCTGTTCTTCCACTTAAAATATCTAAACAATACTAAAAATAGTCAGGCCTTGTTTTCGCTTTTGTTCCAAAACAGCTACGCATTCAAAAGTAAAAACATTTAAGTTTGTTTTGAATGAAGTATTTTGCTTAGCTGACATCTGAACGCAGATAAAAAATCTGGTGTGATACACGCACACAACTTCCTTTTACAGCGATCTTATAATTAGCCAAAAATTTGATTTTAAATTCTTAAGCATTTGTCAAAAATTTTCAAAAATTACAAATTTTACAAAAACGGTACAAACTAGAGTGTTAGTTCAAGAGACAATTTTTTTCTAGAATTTTAAGCTGAATTCAAAAATGTAATAATATACCGGGTGTTCTATTTAAAATAGGAGTTAATAAAAAGAATAGAAAAAAAAACAAAAGAAACCCATTTTAGAAGTATTCAACTGGAAAATCACCTATCTCACATCAATACACATTAAAAATGTAAAGTTTAAAAAAATCGTTAGAGCCTACTTTCGGTTATGCGATTTTCTTCAAAAGCTTGCTGTCGCATCTACATAGTACACAAAACTTATATATGAAGTTTCAACGCCATACCTCTTTACGTTTTTGAGATATTCTGTTCACAGACAGACACACAGACACACACAGACAGACAGACCAATGAAAAAAAATATGTTTTTTTGGATCAGGGGACTCTAAAACGTGAAGATCTGTTGAAAACTCAATTTCGAATTTTTGTGGTGAATCCAATACTTCCTTTATTGTAAAAGGAAGTAAAAAAGAGTGTTTGTACTTTGAAATTTACAGGAAAGTCACCAAACTATTTCCCAATGTTATATAAATTCCGTCGTTTTCCAAATTCACTGTAACGTGATGTTATATAATTACACTAGAATTTTAAACAGCAAGATTGTATAATATAAGATGCACTGATGAAAGAGCTGCCTATTACTCATATTTAGCCACCCAACATCTTTCAGTTTATCATGTCACATTTACCTATGTGATAGATAAATCACAAACCAACATTCTGTAGTTTCTGATCCTGATAACCAAGACACCAATCGTACACTACGTCGCAGTAGTCTATCTATGATAAAACGAAATTGCGGCATAACCTAGTCTTCCCCTCGGTGCTACAAAACATGCCGGTTTTGGTATATAGATCGTAGATTACAATAAGCTTTTTGCAAACATGTAGAGACATATTGCTTAATACGTTGTGAGGAGTCGAAAATTAATTCCAAGTTTTTTATAGTTTCAACAACTGATAATAAATTGCCCAAATATCGAATGTTTATATGAAGGTTTGCAAATTCAATATCTTTTTCTAGCCGAAATATATTACAGACGATTTATTAGCATTTAGTATTAAGGAATGCCATTGCGAAATCATAGATAAACCTTCCAAGTGTTTATTAATAAATGTATTTGCTGGATTGGCGCTTGTAGCATGAAAAGAATTATAAATTTGTGAATTGTCAGCATAAAGTGGGAATTACAAGAAGCAATCGTAAAAGAAAAATGAGAAACGTCAATCGTAAACAGAAGTGGGTCAATAATTGAGCCTTGGGGAACTCCCCTATTACTAACAATAAAGTTTTATATCATGTATTTCAGAAAAACCATTCGCAGCATGCCATGACTAAATTGAAGTTTGCTATAACTTATACATACCCATTGAAGCAAATGAACTACCATAAGTCAGAGAGAACTAAATTACATCTTGATATTGAATTATTTTCCAACAAATCTACAAAACCCTTAGTAAAAACAATTTTTATTGACTGTTATGATTAACACACTCGTTGTTGCGTTGTTATGTAAATGCCATCTTTTTTTTGCTTGATACGAGTATACTTAATGCAGTGTAAACTTTTGCCTGTCACAGTAACAAATGTTTTCATAAACAAAATGCAATCTGACATTCACCTACAGACTTAAGACATGACTAGATTTTTTATCTTTCTTTCCAAGGCCTGCCCTAAATGATTTTTTTTTTGAACACACGATATATTGTTTCCAAACCTAACAGCTTCTAACCGCACACATAACTAATTTTATAATAAGGAAACTACAGAAGGTTTTAGACCGATATACTTAGTGTAAAATCGATAAATAGGTTTTATAGCGAACTATTTTAACAAGGCAACGTTATTATTACACGTCGGTATGATCAATCGTATCTTAGCAATTAACAAAACATGTTTATTTAATAGCTATTTACGTTATTAGACCGGTAGCAACATTTTTATGGCCTTGCCAAACATACAGGTCTCGTCCTACGGCCTCGACCTGTAATGTATTGGCGCGGCCATAAAAATGCTACCGGTCGTGTATCGTATAAGATTTTTTAGGATACTGCATTGGTAACTAGCGTTTACACAGTTACAGTTATAAACGTTTGTAACTATGTAAACGCTAGTTACCAATGCAGTATCCTAAAATAGCTATTTACGTTATTAGACCGGTAGCAACATTTTTATGGCCGCGCCAATACTTTACAGGTTGAGCCCGTAGGGCGAGACTTGTATGTTTGGCAAGGCCATAAAAATGCTACCGGTCGTGTATCGTATAAGATTTTTTAGGATACGAGTCCGGTAGATAAAATTTACCGGCCGGTAGTTCTACTACTGGTCTAGGCCGGTAAATTTTATCTGCCGGACTCGTTTGTAACTATGTAAACGCTAGTTACCAATGCAGTATCCTAAAAAGTAATATAATTATAAAAATATCCTTCGTCTTGAATAGAACTACTATTGTCAGATTGTTGTACTCCTAGGTTGCTAAATGGTTCCAATAAGGAAAAAATATACATAGGAAGGTAGTATAGAATTTTATTATATTATGTTCCCGAATGGAAACATTATGCAAAAGATAGTTATTAATAGTGGGTAGTATTGCACAAGATGAGACCAGACGAGATTTTACCCATCACGATCTCGATCTCAAAAATTCTAGAAAGTTAATTCTCGATCTCGAACTCAAAGATTCGTCGAAGATTGCGTAACGCCCAAAATAATCAGTTGCTCCATATATTAACGTTCTGGGTTTCCCATGGCGATAGTTATGGTACTCTAGAAAAGCAGTAAAACTGGCTCAGAGATAAAAGCCTCTGGTTCTATATCAGAATATGTGGGTTTCATTAACATGGACTCCAACAGCCACAAAAGAGCTCCGAACCTATTGCAATTTTCCAATTTGGCTTTGGCAACCTCCTACAACAGGAGAGGTCAATTCTGCTTCATTTTTATGATGGTTTTAAAAATGCTATTGAAAAACTATCACGATCGAGAACTTAATTAATATTGTCCGGAATGTTCGAGAATATTCGATGTCGAAAAATTCCAATCTCAATTCAAGACGAGACAAGATGACATCGAAAACTATCTCATCTGGGTGGCATCACTTGCTACAATTGTGAAATCATTTAGATGCAGTTGAGGAAATGTTTCGAGTGTCCTGCAGTTCCTAAGTGTATATTTGGTTGCATACTCATTTTTCATTTTTGGGATGTTTTGAAAAGACCTTGATTTTTAAGGGATTATAATAAATGTTGAAAATAGATTGAGAGTATGATTTTCGGCGGCCATTTTTATGGCTCTGATTTTCGTGACATTCTTCTTTCTGGGGATGTGTATGTAATCTGGAATTTTCACTCCATGTGGATAATATAATTTCAAAGTTATTGTGCGTCCTGTTGATCAGCCATAGGAACTTCGGTGTGGAATTGCTAGAATCAAGCCAGTTATACTGGGATAATAATTTATTTCTGCAAGATCACTTACGTATGGCCACCTTCCAGCTTTGGTCTTTTTCGTTTTACTCGTGCTATATTCTGCATGTGCTCCCACTTCGGCTATGATGTCGCTTGATAAAACACCCAGTTCTGAGCCCCCCCCCTCAATTCGTGTGGCTACTTCCAAAGTTTGGACCGCAAGCTCTTTCCCCAGTGTGACAGTTGGAGGAAAGTCTGCCACACCTAGTTTTTCACGTGCTTGGACAGCAGCATTTCCAAGTCCACCACCCTGCACAGCTACTCTAACTAAGCTGCGCTGCTATATGCATCACCAGGTATCTTCTGCGTGTATAGATAGCGATTTAGTCATCTGATTTCTCAAAACGGAAAATATCATTAATGCTGCTCTTATGAAATTTCAAGCATTCTGCCTACGATTTGTCCCGGTGAAATTCCTAGCCGATGGTGCCGAGAAATTAAGAAATGTGTAACTGCGATATGTTCACCTTATGCATTTAGTTATGCGAAATAGATAGTTTCACTTTATATGTATTTATTATTTCCTAGATTGGCTACTCTGTTAGCGTGTTGGTCACGTTCAGCTCGGGAACTGAAGTCAACGTTTTAAAATTAATGTATTCCACGCGAAGAT
Organism: Agriotes lineatus; assembly: GCA_940337035.1. Classification (NCBI taxonomy): domain Eukaryota; kingdom Metazoa; phylum Arthropoda; class Insecta; order Coleoptera; family Elateridae; genus Agriotes; species Agriotes lineatus. The sequence goes on along the minus strand of OW679200.1, from coordinate 2,167,303 downwards.
TTGCGGGAGCCTAAACATTAAAACAAATCCTCTTTAACATTGAAAATACACAATTACGTGCGTAACGCCCTAGGCGTATGATACCATTCGCCAAGGCTTCGTGTTTAAAAATTAATTGATCGTTGACGCAATTTGATGAGATTCCCGTTTATTGATATCGCAGTACTTTATTTTTAAGTTGAGAGACGTGTACTCGAGCGAATTGCGAGTTTCAGAGAGCTTTGTTTTTTACTTCAAATTGATTAAAAACCACAACCTTGTACATCTTACAATTAAAACTAGATTAAGTCTACGATTCCAATTACAAACAAGTATCCTATCACAGATTTGTTTTGCCTTCTTTGAGTAGGGTACAGAGTTTATACGTGTATATACTGTAAATAAACAATTAGGTTATTTCGGGCTCTGGTATTTTCATCCTTTTATTATTTTTATGAAACAGCTAAGTGGATTAGGAACTTATGCGGATACCTGTAGGTTTTGTAGTTTGGCAAGTCTCAAACCAACGGCGCATCCGGACCCCCCCCCCCCAATCCTGCTCAGGAACTAGCTGGAAAAAAATTGTTACACCACGAGACAATGCCTGAACCGCCGTGTTGTAAATTATTTAATTGCCTTTTCTGTTGCAACCTCTCAACCTATCTAAATAGTATTAATTATATTAAGACACCACAGAGATACTTCAGATGTCGCCTTAATGAAAGGTAATGGATCTAAAAAGTAAATTGACAAAACTAATACTACTTTTATAAGAAGTTAGCCGACGAAAAATGCTGCAACTTGTTATGCGATTGTAAAAATTACTTCATTGTATTGTATTTTTTAATACGAAAAAAGCTACTGCAGCTATAATTAGAGATATCTGGAACACAATTCACCAAGGTAACAAAGTAATATTGTAACTGTAAGAGGCAATGAAAATGACAAACAGGAAGAAAATTGCAACCGTATATACAAACGTATTCATAATAGAAGAGTGGATCATTCTTTTTCATTTTCTTTCTTTTCTATCATCATCATCATAATCTATAGCCTCTTTTACCTTTCGTTGTCGAGGACCATTCATACCTCGCGGGAAGTGCGACTTACACTACGCTCCCCCGCATGCATACATACCACACCCACAACAACTTACATCTAACTTAACTAATGGATTCAAATCCACTGCCGCTCCGAGAAAATTCTCGGCTACGGCCAGATTTGAACCCATGTCCACCTGGTTGCTAAGTAGACTACAAGACCACTCAACCACCGAGGTAGCCCTTTCTTTTCTATAAACTATTTTATTTTCTTTATTTTTTTTTATTTTATTCTATTCCGCATTCCGCCAACAGCCGTTAGGCCAATTATAGGCGTCACTGTACATTTTATGGGGACTTCCAACCCACCAACGACTGTCATGATGTTATTATGACAACCGGGACCAACTTTTTTCCGTGGCAGCCATACCACGAGGTGCCGGGAGAAGCAGCCGTGGAACTCCCATCCAAGTTCTGACCAGAAAGAGCGTTGCTTAACCCTACTGATCGAACGTGGACGCTTGTTCAAGCTGCACCACCGGGGACCTTAGTTCACACATATGTCCTTCCAAGCCTAGATTAACCATCAAATCTATAAAGAGGCTTTTCTCTACGCTTCCGTCTAGAAATAATCGACAAACACCTGCACACTTTCTGTACATTTTTTTCCTGTTTATATAGCTCCTCATCGCTGACCCCCTTCGTCCTAAACCGTATACGACTTCATGTGACGCCTCAAAAACTAAATCCTCTAATGAACTCACTAATCCCCCAACAGTACTAGGTACGTTTTTGTTGCTGGCCGAGCGGCCTCAGCATAACACGTCTACATGACTTCACTCTCAGCTGTCGACTAAGTTCGTCAGAACAGTCCACTATACCCATAATACACCTAAAATACGGAAAACAAAAAAGGACAAGTTAAAAAAATTACAGCTCCTTACAAAAAAAGCACTCAGTTGAACGAATAACTAATAAACTTGATTTCTGGAATTTTATTGCAAATACAAGCTGGGGACTACGACTGTCAGTTTTAGAAAAAGCCAGAACACTTAATCAAGCAATTCTAGCACTAAGACTTGGAAACCTATCAATATAAATTTTCATGACTACCTAGACTTCTTTGTGACGAAAAAAATTGCACAGGGTTATTTGAATATTGAGCCAAACGATAATATTATATCTGACCACATTCTTGTAATCATCACAGTTGACACCATAATAGTGGAAAAAGAAAGGCAGGTGACATTACACAACCACAAAACTGCTTGGGTTATTTTCAGAGAAGTAACTGAGTCATAAATCATCTTGAAAGTTTTTTTTTATTTGATTCATTTATATTACAACCTCATCTTATTTTTATGGGTATTTCACCACACTACAAAATGAAAAATAATAAAACATGAACGTTTCGGAAGACAAATTTACTTCCGTTACCAAGATTAACTAATTAAATTAAAAATCAACAATAATTTAGCTTTTTTATTTTAGATATATTAGAACACGACTAACCTCCCCAACAAATAACGTGACAGTGACAGGCGACTGCTTACATTTTTTTAAATTGATAGCCAACTGGTATTTAAATCAGCTGAATGTGTGGACACGCATTCGACTTTGCTTAGTAAAATATATGCAGTTTCTTTGATTTTACGTCTGGTTGATATCGATTCTTTAGATAAAATCTTTGTGTTATGCCAATGTATTGTGGTTATTATTCCAAGCATGTTCTACTATCTTAGATTTCTCAATCTTGTATTTTGTTATCTAATTTTGGTCTTCTTTAACTCTAACTTCTAAAGGCCTTGATGTTTCACCGATATAGTATTTTTCGCATTCACAAGGAATAGGTACTATATATACAATTCTTTGAATGTTGTTCTTTGTTGAACGATTTCGTTTTTGTAAGGATCGACCGCAAGGTATTCGCAGTTTTGAATACCGTCCCAACGTTAAACTTATTTCCATTTCGTTTAATTTTATCAGACATGCCTGGAATATAAAGTATAGTAAGAGTGTTGTACTTTTGAGTATAGACTTTTTACAACACTTGTCTTTATGTTTTTGTACTGATTGGAGTTAAAATCTAAGTACCTATTGGTGTTGGTTTTCTTGCGGTATACTGATGTTTCAAAAGTATTTATTGTGCTTATGATTAGTGTATCAAGCAGGGCTGTGGAGTCAGTAAAAGAAGTCCGACTCCGACTCAGACTCCGACTCCGACTCCTGATATTTAGTAGTTTGAATCCAACGTCGACTCCCGACTCCGACTCCGACAGTACAAAAATATTGATAACCCCCCCCACCCCGTCATACTTTTTCATCTACCTGATAAACTAAATTACGTAATTATAATCTTGTTTAATATTGTTTAATATTCTGTTTAATCTCATTTAATATTTGGAAAAGTATGATGCCAATGTTTAAAATTAAGAACAAAAAATGAAAAACCTTTAAGTAGGTAAAATATAAAATCATAGTTTATTGAAAGTGAAACCCAAATGAAAAATAAGATGCACTACAAACCTTAGAAATTATTGTAATACATATCTTTCTTGTTCTATTTTCAACCACCTACAAGGGTTACTGGTAAAATGCCGGGCTTCATAGCTCAGTGGGTAAGCATTCTGGCTACTGATCTAAGGGTCGAGAGTACGATCCCCCATCCCGATGAGGTTTAAAAAAAATAAAAAATGCTGATGAAAACCTTTACAGAATGCCATCATTCGGAAGTGATGTGAGTTCAATGTTACTACTATGTGTAGCATGTAAAATATTCCTTGTAGGGTTTAAACTCCTTAGTCTCGGCAAAAATTTAAGTAGGACTAAGGTACCTGGTACTCTGCATGCCTCGACCTTGTCCACGGGGTTGGGCAAAAGGACCTATGAAGTTCTACTTGCTTGACATCAATCTCCCCACAACTAATACTAACTAACTAACTACTGGTAAAATATAGAAAAACCGAAAATTTCGCTGTATAAGGAAAAAGTAGGAATTTTTAAATAGTTTGGTAGAGATTTAAATAAATTTACATACGGTGGAAACACTGATTCTAGAACACACTCGTTCATCTTTGAATAGAAACTTATTTTATATTGCACGCACATTTTCATAAAGTATCATAAATAAAAAAATGAGAAAATACATAGATTGATTTAAATCAAAAAATCTGATTTAAATCAATAAAAAGCGTGTTTTTATTTTTTCAAAAAAGTTATTTTTGTCAACCCTAGGTCTGAGTTCAAATAGCTTTCAGGTTTCATAATTTTTACAAAAAAAAATTGTAAAGGTAGAATCGGAGTCGGGTAATTTATATTGACTCCGACTCCAACTTCGACTCAACCCAAAAAGTTTCGACTCTTCGACTCTGACTCCCGACTCCGACTCTACAGTCTTGGTATCAAAGAAAGGTAACTGATTGTGTTGCTCTGTTTCTAATGTGAATTAATGTGACGGTTAATATGTTCAAGAAATATGTTTACTTCATCAATACTATAAGGCCAAATTGCAAAAACATCACCAACATACCTCCACCAAACTATTGGTTTGTTTGTGTATGTGAAGACATGTTGTTGTTCAAAGTCTTCCATAAAAATGTTACTAACAATGGGAGATACAGCGGAATCCCTTACCATCCCAAAATCTTGTTGGTATTTGTGTATTTGAGAATATGTTGTTTTAATGCAAAGTGTTAAAAGTTCCATAACGCTGTCAATGTTTAATGTTGTTCGTGTCTGTAACGTGTTATCGTTTTATAGTCTCTGTTTTATGATGTTAACTGTTTTGTCTACTGGAACATTCGTGAATAGGCTAACTACATCAAAACTAACCATTAGGTGTTGGGTGTTCATTTGTTTCTTTAAAATTTTCCAGATCATGCGGTGTGTTTTTAATGTATGAGTCTGTATTTCCTGGTAATGGGTGAAGTATCTTAAGTAAATATTTAGCTAACTTGTGACATGGTGAACCCATAGAACTAACTATTGGGCTAAGTGGTACATTTGTTTTGTGTATTTTTCGCAATCCATAAAAGTGAGGAGGTTTACTATTAATAGTGTGGTGTTAGTGTGCGTCTTACAAAATCTGTGATTTCGTCTTTGTGCTTGTAAAGTGTTTTGTAGATTTTTGTTTCTATTGTACGTGTTGGATCTTTCTTAAGCTTAGTGTACTGTCCTTCACTGATGAGTGTCATGAGTTTGTAGTTGTATGTGTGTGTGTCGAGTATTACAGTGGGGTTACTTTTTTCTGCAGGTAGAATTTTAATTGTATTATCAGTTTTTAACGTGTGTAGTGACTGTTTTTCTTGTTTGGAGATGTTTTTCTGATTGGGTAAGGTCGTTCTACTATATTTTTGTCCTAATCCTATATTCTTGTCTAACGTCTTCTGGAAGTTTCTGGCCAGTTTCTTCTATTGCTGTAACTAAATCAAGTTTATTAATTGATTTTGGCGCCACTGCGTAATTCAGTCCTTTGCTGAGAACCAATTTATCAGTGGCGTTTAATTATTTAGAAGACATATTGACTACAGTTTTACTTAGAAACGTGTCACTGGTTAGTCAGGTTACCTAGTGTATTTAGTTTTTGCTCTGTGTATGTTTTGATGTAACTATTATGAATGAAATTGTACATATGATTGAAATCCTTTTCCTGTACTTCCATTTGAAGTACCTGTTCCAACCTGTTTATGTCAGGTACAACCTAACTTGAGAAATTAGTTATATAGCCGAACTGAGCTCACTGAATTTAAAAACAAACTTGTGCGTGAGCTACTAATGTATTTTTAGGATATTGTATTGAGTCAAGTAGCAACAAAACAGCAGACAAGAGACAAATCATAAGTAAAAACTTTGGAGAGAGACAAAGAAGAATGAAATGACATTATTAACTGATTATGTTATCTATATATTTTTTGCGTCTATGAAGTCATGTATAGTGTGTCTAGGCAACTTCAAAGTTCTCCTTAAATCAATAAAAGAATTTCATTGCAAAACACAGCAGTGATACAAGAAACTGCTTGAGAAGTAAGACCAGTCCAAAAACAAAGATGGAAGAAAATTAACTGACCACTAATCATCAGGGAACAGATCGTCGAAAAATCTGGAAAATGTCAAGACACCCACATGACAAAACAAAGTGTAGGTATCTACAGTCAAGCAGCAGGACAATTAGAAGGAGTTGCTAACAGAACTCAAAAGTGACCACTTCAAACAGTATATTGAAAGCTTGACTCCATCATCTCATACTGACTATGCTTTGTGGAAAGTCACAAAATGCGGTCTATATTGGTAATGTTCAATATTTTATCTTCATCAATAAATTATGGTTCAATGTATTTTTTATATAAAAGAGTACGGTAAAATCCATTACCGCACTCAGTGCCGTAATGAAGCTCTTAACGATACTTAAATTAATTTGGTTAATAATCTGTAACACCAATGAAAATAAAATACTATCTGTCAGAAAATTGAATAAAATATAAATTTTAAAATAAAAAATGTTTTCTTGCAGACGTGTTTTGGAGGGTCCATTCCTAATATCTGTAATAAAATAAATAACTTGTTTTTCAATAATATATTTTAGTGACGATTGCTCTTTCGCAGTTTTTGTATAATATAATCTATCAAATAGCGGACGAGGTTGAATTTTGTAATTCGAGGCGATAACCGAGGTTTATATTCAACCAAGTCCGTTATTTGCTTATCGGCAGTGAGTCGTTCAAGATTTTTTGTAAGAAAAATTTCTACATTTTAAGGACAACTTATAAAACATATTTTTTTTAAAACTCGCGTGATACTTAATCCTTAACAGCTGATGGTCTTTATGAATGACGCCATTTGTTTTTAAATCATATACTCTTTTATGGTCGGCCGCTGTTATCATTATTAACAGTCGGCGGCTCTTCAGTTTTCATGTGTTTATTTAGTATAGTTAAAATACTCGTACAATAACGGTACAGTATTACAAAAAACTATTTTCATACTGCCATAACTATAATATTTATAATAAAATAAGATAAATAGCAATAATAATAATTCTATTCCAACTATTGAGATTTACTAGTGTAAGATTAAGAAATTTAATTTAAATAATAATAATAACAATAATATCAATCATTCTTAAAACAACAACAATAGTCAGAAAAATTCTACAGCAGTATTAGCAGAACATGTGACTTGGTAAAGACCGATCAAAAAATTGTGAGACAATAATATAATAATAATAATAATAATAATACTAATAATAATAGTAATTATAACAATTTAATTAATTAAGTGTAATAACACATCCATCCCATGCCTGTGGCTACAGGATCAACTGTAAAGCTGTAAAGCAAAACAATACGGTAACAATAATAATAACATCGTCACTCCCCTTTCCGAATTTTCTAGTATCATCTTCGCTATTATCACCAATGTTAGCAGCAAGCAGCTCAAACTCATTTTCGATTACATAACGAGGCATGCTGACAACCAACGACAAACGAAAAAGGCTACGTAACTGGTAAGGTTTGGTTTGTTGGCCATCCCAAGGAACTTTAACAATGACAGTAATTTTTTATTAAATAGCTTTTTATACTGGTATGTGGTCCTTCCTAACTTAGTCAAATACCTGAAACAAGAAAGTTTTATTTAATTTATAAATATATAGTTTTTATAATAACGGAAATCTTAGAGCGCGAAACACCTTACGATACCAGTTGAGGGTTACCCAAACGTTGATGAGAACGATTTGACCATCGATCAATATTATTTGGTTAGAATCTGTCTAGGGATTAGAGAGAGAACTTTTCCCATAGGTTTAGCAGAAAAAAGTCCGAATAGAACAACCTTGCTCTTGGCTAAAAAGTACAAACCGGCTTCGAACATTATTTATGCAGGGGTGAAAGTAAGCCGGAACCCTTCGGAAGGCCCTTCAGGTAATGCATTTGGAAACGCAACGCCGTTTCGGTATAAAACAAAGGCAACAAAGATATTGTTACGATTTGCGTTCTTTAATTAAATGAACTATACGCGGTTGTAGGAAACTGTACTTTAGTTAGCTATAAGCCATTTGTATCATAAATATTTTAAGGTAGAATTCGTAGGCAAAATGTAATATTAAAATTACAACAAGCGAATGTTAGCCGGTGTTTAGAAACGTGCCTTTCTCTGGGAAGCTAGAGATAGAATAGATTAGAGTAAATTTATGCAGGGTTTACTTCGTACGCAGAAAAATTAGGCAAAGGTATATGGCCAGAACGTGATCAGAAGTGCAACTGTTGGAACTCGATCGTAAAAATTTCGTGCCGGTGGAAGCAAATTCTTGTAGCAGCATTGTAAAACTTTATTAGCAATAATTTGCGAAGGATTGAGCTTGACAAATTTCATCGTGTGAAAGCTTCAAATTTGTCAAATTTATAGAAGTATTATGAACTGTCCCGTCCATATGTACTTGCCAAAAGTTAGAAAAATTGAAACTGCTCTGATAGGCTTATTTGGAAATTTGTAAACGCCTACCGGGTTTTCTTGGTCAAACTGGACTTAGAATTTAGTTAGTTAATAAGAGAAAGTTAATAAGTAAAGTTAAGAAGCAACGGTATTAAACTTAAGTGTGTTGTAAACGGCAGAAAAATAAATGCAAGTATTTGTACTTATGTGTTCTTATTAATCTCGCAACAGTAGCTTTAGTCTTTGCGTCCAAGTGTATTTTAACTAAAAGGATTGCCAGTTACCCCACCCCGACTTTAGGCGTCCCGCGACAGTGGTGGTCAAGCGGTGTGATTTATAACTTATTTAAATAAAGTCGGTCCAAGTGCAAGCGTTGAAATATACAAGGGGAAGCACGTGAACAGGACGGAAAAAGCATATAATAAATTGAGGCGGTACAACGGTAGCGGGTCATTGCGGGGAGCGGCGTTGAGGACTGGGGACGGCGTCACGTAAGAGTGGACACGTTGGAAAACCAGCAAGCGTCAAGGAGGTGACAGCAAGGAATCCGTGGAGGCGGCCAGACAACAGGAGGGCAGTCATTCGAAGAGGCGGCGAGGCAGCATTCTGGGAACAACGTCAGGTAAAACTGACAACGAAGAAAAACCAGTGCAGTGCAGTGAAAGCCAGTAAAAGTGTCGAAGTAAGTGACGGCGGAAACTCCAGGAAACAAGACAGAGAAGCGGTTTCAGGACAAGGGGGCGGGGCATCCAGATCTGTGGGAATAAGACGACAGCACAGGGGGGAAGCAGAAAATTGCAGTGGTGTGTAAGTAATGCTTGTTGCTTATTTCGGAATTATATGGTCTTATTATGCGATTTAGTAAGGTTGTGTATATATATTTTTTGAAATAATAGAATCAGGTATTGCTCGTAGTTGTCAGTAATAGTAAATTTTCGACGGGTTGTGAACTGGTTAAGTTTTTACAGCAGAGATAGGTAGTTTACGGGTTACGCAAAATTCCTGGTTTACAGAATTTAAATTTATCAAGTGTTTAATTAAAAAGAAACAATGGTTTTCGAATACAGTATTTTTACGGTGAACAAATTAAAATACGTTGCTAATCTGTTGGAATTACCGGAGAAAAAGAAAAAGGCAGACATCATAGAATAATTGATTAATGCTCAACATTCGGTGGAGGACATTAAAGTAGAATTAGGTGCCTGGTAGGAAAACCCTCAGAAAGATAAGTGGGAAGAATTAGCTGAAAGGGAACAAGAGTTAGAATTAGCTGAAAGGGAACGAAGAGAAAGGTTAGAATTAGTTGAAAGGGAGCGAGAAAAAAGATTAGAGGTAGCTAGATTAGATGCTCAAGTGAAAATTGCTCAAGCACAAGCTCAAACGACAAATGATAATAATGTACATGATGTCAATGCAATTAGGAACATGTCATTAAATATGACAAAGCAATTGCAACCTTTCAAGGATGATGGTGACATGGGTTTGTATTTAACGAATTCGAGCGGGTTTGTGTGCAATTAAACTTCTCCAAGGAGTCGTGGCCAATTCGATTGACGAGTGTGTTGTCACCAACAGCGAATGAGGCCGTGGATCGATTAGCAGAAGAGAACACCAAAGATTACGACAAAGTCAGGGCTAGTCAGCTCAAGAAATATCAGCTAACAGCAGAAGTTTTTAGAACAAAATTTCGGTACGGGAAACGGAAAACTGACCAGAGTTATGCGGAATTTGCATACCAGCTAAAAACCAATTTCCAGGAATGGATCAAGAGCGAAGAAGCGGAAGGAAACTTTGACAAGTTAGTTCAACTGATGTGCTTGGAGAAATTCTTTAGTTCGTTGCCAGGGGAGATGAATTTTGGGTGGAGGACCGAAAAAAGTCCAAGACGACGGAGGAAGCTGCAGAGCATGCAGACAAATACGTCACCAAAAGAGCACCGGGTACGGAGCGGCAATATAGTGGAAACTTCAAGACATCGAAAAATAAGTTCGAAACTAAGCCAACGACGCCAAAGTTGAAAAATGACTCGAGTAAAAGTCAGGTGCAAACGGAAAGTGTAGTCAAGGAAAACTTAGACAAACGCGGTTTCGACAGATGAAGGCCGGGGAAGTGCTTTGGATGTGGTTCAGTAGGTCACTATAAAGATTCACCGGAATGCCCCAAATCACAAGTCGTTTTAGCAACGATAGGCCAGAGCAAGAACGAGGACGGGCTGCTAGAGCTTTATACCATCATAGCGAAAGTAAACGGAGTTGAAGCAAAATTACTACGTGATAGCGGAGCCGGCTATGATATCGTGCACAAAAATTTCATCAAAGGAGCCGATTATACAGGGAAATATGTATATGTGCAAGGACTCCTGAATGAAGAATGTGTGGCGTTACCAGTTGCTAAGGTAAAATTAAATTTTCCAGAAGTTCAGGTAGAAACTGAAGCAGCTGTAGCGAGTCGTTTGCCTCGCGATTATACGTATCTGCCATCAAATAAAAGGTGGGAGATGCTGCCGAAGGAAAAAGATGTGGTGATTCAACCAGTGCTCGCATTAACGAGAGCGCAGGAAAAGGCTATAATGGAAAAGGAAAAGGTCCAAGATGAAAATAAAGAAACTAATGCCGAAGTAAAGAATTCAGAAGACGGAAAAGATTACGACGACCAAGGAGAAGAAGCGGAAAAGGAGATTTGGTATAAATTACCGAGCCTGGAAAAGGACGAACATGTTTCAATACCTAAATCGGATATCAACTACTCGGACATAACACAACTTACACCGACAACCTTAAGAATGCTGCAATTGAAAGACCCAAAATTAAAGGATTAGTTTGAGATGGCAGAATCAAAGAAGGAGAACAATGGAGCAAAATTCTACATCGCTTATGGAATACTGCACAAAAGAATTACCGACAAATTGGGTCAAAGCTTTGAGCAGGTGATGGTGCCACAAAAATTACAAAGCAAGTTGCTGGATATCGCCCACGATAACATGTGGATGGGACACTTGGGTTATAACAAAACCATTGACTGGATCAAGCAGAATTATTGGTGGAATCAGATGGGAAGAGACGTGAAATACAAGATCAAGTGCTGTGACGTTTGCATGCGCGTAGGGAAGCCCACTGGTAGGAAAAAAGCTCCAATGTGTAGAGTGCCAGTAATCACCGAACCGTATAGGCGAATAAATGTGGATACTGTAGGGCCTTTAACGAAAACCGTGAAGGAAAATAGATATCTGCTGACGCTAATTTGTAGTGCCACAAAATTTCCTGATGCGATCCCATTGAAAGTAGCAGATTCTGAAGCGGTGGTAAAAGGGTTATTAAATATATTTTCACGAGTAGGATTTCCATCCGAAATTCAGATGGACTTGGGCACTGTATTTACCATCAATCTAACGACCGAATGTCTTGACCGATGTGGTATAAAAATCATACACAGTTCAGCATATCATCCGCAATCAAATGCAGTAGAGCGATTCCACGGCGTATGCAAGCGAATCCTAAGAGCTTTGTGTTACGAAAACGGAAACGAGTGGGTTGAATATATCGACCAAGCGCTTTTCGCTTTGAGATGTGCACCGCACGCGGCACACGGATTTAGTCTCGCAGAATTGGTGTATGGACGTCAGATTAGATCGCCATTAAACATGATCAAGGAGTTGTGAATTGAAAAGGAAACCAACGAACCGGTAGTAGTGTACATATTAAAGCTACTCAATAGGCCAAGGCAAATGCAGGAAAACGCGAAAACAGCGACTTTGGAAGCGCAAACCAAATGAAAAGGTTAATATGATCTAAAGGCGAAGGCTTCATCTTACGAGGTTGGCGAAAAGGTTATGTTGTCACAGCAAGCCAGGACCAACAAAGTGCAGATGCAATGGACTGAACCCAAAGAAACTGTGGAGAAAATTTCCGATACGAATCATATAATTAAAGAAATTTCAGGAAAACGTGAACAAACTCTTGTTCATGTCAATTTGTTGAAACCTTATTTCGAAAAGGCCGAAGTCATTACAATGGTAATCAAACAACCTGGGGAAGAAGGAGGAAAACTCGATCTTCCGAAACGGGAAATAGAAGACGCCGAAATTTTAAGTGCTTCGGAAGTGTTGAAACAAGCCAAAGGGGTAGGAAAACTCACGGAAATCCAAATGAAAAGCTTTGAGAATTTAATCCGAGAATTTCCAAGGTTATTTTCAAATCTACCCGGAAGAACCAACTTAGGGGAACACGATATTACTTTCATAAAGCAGAAAATCATCAGAACTCGAGCATATTCACACTCACAAAGGGTACGCGAGATTATCGACAAAGAAATCGATAAAATGTTAAAATTGGGAGTAATTAGGCCCAGTAACAGCGAGTATTCATCGCCTATGATGACTGTGGAGGGTAAAGGAAAGGATCCAAGGCCTGTAATCGACTACAGAGCATTAAATGCTATTATGGTGCCACACCAACATCCTGTTCCTAATATAGAAGCATGTGTGGAAATATGCAGCAAGGCTAGATACCTGAGTCTAATCGATGTAGTAAGAGCCTACTGGCAAATAGGGATGACTGAAAGAGCAAGTAAATATGCTGCTTTAATAACTCATCGTGGAGTTTTCAAACCAGTGAAGTTAGCGTTCGGGCTGCAATCGGCTCCATTTTCGTTCCAGCGGCTAATGGACACCATATTGGAGAGAATGGATGATTTCGCCGAACCAGTTTTGGACGATGTGGCGGTGCCTCTACGTGCGGTATTCAAGGCCATGCATCAAGCAGGCCTAACGATAAAGGCTAAGAAGTGTGAGTGGGAAAAAGCCGAGGTGATATATCTGGGACACCAAATCGGTCAGGGATTTAGACAACCGTCGGAGGTAAAGGTAGCGGCCATACAGGAGTTTCGACGTCCCGAAACCAAACGGAATATTCGAGCATTTCTTGGTATCACAGGGTATTACAATCGTTACATCTCGAACTATGCAGACATAGCTAGTCTACTTACAGACGCATTACGGTAAAATGCGAAAACAAGAGCAGAATGGGATGAGCAGAAAGAAGTTGCATTCCAAAGATTGAAGGACGAAATAATGAGCGGTAAGGTGTTGAGAGCTCCTGATTATTCCCGCGAATTTATCGTACAGACCGATTGTTCGAAACGAGGAATGGGGGTGACTTTATCGCGACGAGATGCTAATCAAGAAGAGCATCCGGTACTGGAGCTGAGCAAGAAACTCACGGATAGGGAGCAAGCTTATAGCGCAAGTGCACTCGAATGTGCAGCTTTAGTCTGGGCAGTCGGAAAATTAAAACCTTATTTGTTTCTGAGCCATTTTACCGTAGAAACGAATCACTGTCCTTTGACCTGGTTACGGCAGATGAGCAATAAGGATGGTAGATTACTGCGGTTGTCATTAATTTGGCAAATGTTAAATTTCACTGTTCTCTATAATCCGGGAAAGAAATGCGGAAACGTGGATTCCTTATCTAGGTATTTTGTTTAGTTAAGCCACCGAGAACCAAGATATTACTGACAATTACACCAGATAACTGATGTTAATTCCCGTAGGTTAGTTAAATTAGGGTAAGCATTAGTTCTAAGATTTATGACTGGTATTGCTTAAAGTACGAAAGAAAAACGTCTTGTATTGTAAAAATCGATAGATTTAAAGCCCAAAGACTATCTTAATTTGGGGGCAACTGTTACGATTTGCGTTCTTTAATGAAATGAACTATACGCGGTTGTAGGAAACTGTACTTTAGTTAGCTATAAGCCATTTGCATCATAAATATTTTAAGGTAGAATTCGTAGGCAAAATGTAACATTAAAATTACAACAAGCGAATGTTAGACGGTGTCTAGAAACGTGCCTTTCTCTGGGAAGCTGGAAATATTTCCATCTCACGAATAGATTAGAATAAATAAATGCAGGGTTTACTTCGTACGCCGAAAAATTAGACAAAGGTATATGGCCAAAACGTGATCAGAAGTGCAACTGTCGTAAAAATTTCATGCCGGCGGCTGAAAATTCTTGTAGCAGCATTGTAAAACTTTATTAGCTATAATTTGGGAGGGATCGAGCTTGACAAATTCCATCGTGTGAAAGCTTCAAATTCGTAGAAGTATTATAAACTGTCACGTCCTTATGTACGTGCCAAAAGTTCAAAAATTAGAACTGCTCTGATAGGCTTATTTGGAAATTTGTAAACGCCTACCGAGTTTTCTTAGTCAAACTGGACTTAGAGTTTAGTTAGTTAATAAGAAGAAGTTAAGAAGCAACGGTATTAAACTTAAGTGTCCTGTAAACGGCAGAAAAATAAATGCAAGTATTTGTACTTAAGTGTTCTTATTAATCTCGCAACAGTAGCTTTAGTCTTCGCGTCCAAGTGTATTTTAACTAAAAGGATTGCCAGTTACCCCGACTGTGGGAGTCCCGCGACAATATATAGTAGTTTAGTTTCGCACACAATTCACAACCTAAAAAGTAGTTATTTATGTACCAAGGGCATTATGAGGCTGTTTAAACTCGCTCGCGGGTGACAAGTTCAGAAGCCCGAGAAGCTATGGCCCAAGGGTTTGAAAGTCGCCGGAGGATATAAATATCAAGTAATGCCAGTAATGCATACACAATTTTACGTGTTTCTTAATAATCTAAATAATGGTTTAGAAAGCTTTTATTGGATGACCAACTATTGCTGTGAACGTATTGACGCATCGAGGTCCGTGACCATTCATGTATTATAGTAACTTATTGTGCCCGCCAGAGTATTATGTACTTCATAATATGCCTTCTGTCCTAGTTATTAAGAAACAATAATGTACTAGTAAGACATAAATAGTATACTATGTAACAAGTTTTATAAACATCACTTTAGTCACGAGTTTTTTAGGCACAAGTGAGTCGCAGCGGAAGGGGTGTTTAATAAACGAGTGTATAGTACAGTTTGTATAATGTGTTACATATTATACTTTTTCTACGACCACAAATTTAGACAATATAACATCATATTATTTCAATAAAATTTTGAATATTATGGTAAGTTAAGTTATGCTCGACAAATGTCGAAGATGACTGTTGAAAACTAACTTGATTTCAGTTTTGGCTGAGGCTAATAGAACAAATACTGTCTGAATCTAACTTTACCCCGTGACTAAAACATCGTTGCCAACTCCAGCCCTTGACTAAGAGATTCTTTGGCCATGGGTTATGATGACGTGATTAAAATGTCACTTACCGACGTGTATGTTACTATGTTATGTCACTTTAGTACAGGAGTAGGAAAAAAAATTTAAATTTTCAAATTTTCTATCATTAATAGAGTATTATTTACGATACACATATGATTCGCTTTCTAGCATTCAACCAATTGCGTTTTGGAAAGACTGTTTTTCTACTTTTAGCCCTAATTATATGTGACAACGAAAGATCCGTTTGAGAATTTACAAGTTCTTACTGAATTTTTAATAAAAGTATATTAGAAAATGTGATTTGAAATAATAACGTAGCCACGTTTATTACAGACTAGAACGACATTTATAATGATAAAGCGTCACCACAATTTCATCATGATAAAAAATAATGCACAGGTAAACTCACCTTTCAACTTTAAATTCGGCAGTAATCTGGCAAGCGAGCCGGTTCAGCACCAACGGACCTACCTTTTTAAAATCCACTTGGTCCACTGGCCAAACTCCTCTTCAAACTCTAAAATATAAACACACAAAACGAATGCACAATAGCCAAGAACACCACAGTTAAATCCACATGACAAGTATTGACGAAAATATTTGAATAAGTAGAAAAAGGCATATGTAAGTATAAAATGTATATACAGCAGTTCCCTAATTTGCGCAACGGCTTAAATCCATTAACATAATACGGAGAATTTTACATTAACTCTGTAAAACTATATGAATAGTAAACTCTAAACAAATATCGGTAATAAAGGCGAGATTCAGCTATATAAAGTAGCGGTTACGACACATGACAAGGCTACTGTGTAAAGCTAAATAACAGCCATGTAAACTGACGGTATATGAAATATAATGAGAGGTACACAACTGTAACGGTTTGAAAAATGCAAAAAGGTACCGAGACGTTACACCAACTGTCCGATATTTTGATGAAGCACACTGAATGTATGGTAAGTTGCACACTAAACGTTAATAAACAATACAAACGATACTTGTAAGGAGCTTGGCTGTGCGATAACTGATGTCCTAAGCTGCTGCAATCAGTAACGGTACCCAGATACTGCAGGGTACGAAACGGAAAGGAATACTGCAACATCTCAACGGGCTGCGGAAGATGCGGGCCGAGCACATAAGGAATTATTCTCTCATCCGAGACGTAATGCTAAGTTCGCACGAAAGGTAGAACGGTAAAGTGACATTTAATACTGCTAATGAGTTTCAAGAAAGGAATCCGTCTAATCGACGAGATATAGGAGTCTGCTACTCCGCCGCAAAGACGGAAATTCAAAAGGCTTACGATAATCGACCACCCAAAGGGTCACTTACGCCCACACCCAAAATAGTCTCATGAAATGCGTAACGCACGGCCAAATGCTTTGAAGCGACGGAAGGACTAACAAAAATCAAGTCAGCGGCATTCGTACACAGACTGAACAGCACACAACGTTAAACACCCCGCAAGCGCAGCCCCGAAGGGCGCACCGCGAAAAGCCCTCCTCAAAACTAAACCGTTACTTGCAGAAACAGGGAGGCAACTGAACCGAACATGCGGCATCAGACAGCGCGCGATCGATAAAAAAGCGGGGCAGCCGAGGTGTACATGACAGCTTGCTCTCTCGCACTCATGGCCGTTGTCTCAATTCTGTTCCAGAACAAAAGCTTTCTTCAGCAAATATACGACTGCCGCGAAGCGATAAATGATCACGTGTGCGGTGAGAGTACAGGCTGAAGCGATAACACAGCTCCTTACGCTATAAAGCCAATAAATGCGTGCACATAACTCGATATGCTCAAATTCAGGCGGAATAAAACCTACATACAAGTGAGGTCGCAATTCAGATAATACGCTAATAGCCGTACGTTCGTACAATTTAAAAATGTCTTGACACGTTTTGAAAATGGAACGATGCTTTTATGGAAAGCAATTCAAGTTTCAAGAAAATTCTTCAACAATATAAAAATAATGCTATTTCTCACATCCTGAGATTCTCTTTACTACGCTGTTGGCAGATTTACGCTAACATACGAGTATAAGGGAATTAGCCGTTAAAAGAATCATAAGAGCGAAAAAAAGTAATATAAAAAAATAAAATTTTTAAAGGTCATAACATTAATTTTGACGTTCAAGGCAATAGTGACTGGTTACTTCCACTGGTAATAAATATGTCTGTACACAAAGCTGTTAGATATTGTAAAAAAGTACATCCCAAATTTTACTATTTTACTTGTCACACTCAAAGGTCGAAAAACGCTACATTAATATATAGTAGGCAAGCTTCATGTGAGAAAGGACTCACCTAAAACTTGAATATAAAGGACGGGATTAAGCTGCAAGGAAGTAGTAAATTATAATATTGAAGAAGGGAAGGTGGGTGGTACTCGTAGAATAGATTAAAGAAGCATTAAGGAATGGAGAGGCTACTGCCAATCAATGGCTGCCTGTGGAGAATTCGTAGATCCAAATGAACGTAAATAGTAATTTTTGTATTAAGTGCGCGAAATGAGTGTTTTTTTATGGCGCGTGAGAATGTCAATTTTCGCCGAGACTGTTAGGTCGAGGCAGAAAAGTCATTCAAACGCTCCATAAAAACACGATTTTTTTACGAAATACAAACAACGTTTTTTCTACAGCCGTCAAAAAAAGATTAAAAGAATAATTATTGATTTTGTTTATGTAAATTCTAGAAATAAAATACGAACATTAATTTGCTAACATAATATGTAGTCACCTAATCTGTTGTAACTAAGGAAATGCCGCTTTTTCACTGCTAGCCGTGAAGAAATATAATTTTTTCACGTGTTAAAAAAAGTTAAACTTCGCGTATCTATAGCGATGAATAAATGTCACGTTTTTTTGACGGCTGTAGAAAAATACATTTTCCACCCGCTCACGGATAAAGAGAGATTCCAACATCTCGAGATCTCAATATTTCGCATATGGACAAGCAGAAGTTATACCAGTGAAAACAGTTGCCAAACTTTACAGGCTAATAAAATATGATATACTAAATCAGTTATCTCTTATTTTTCGTTTAAATGCATAATGCAGCCAAAAATGCATCTCCATTTTTTGAGAATTAAGTTTCTCTGTACATAAAATAAGTAAATAATATAGTAATAGTACCTTATTGTTAGGTCTACCTAACTGCAGTATTTCAAGCTTGTATTCGAAAGAATACGCATATAATTGTTTATTTAAAATATTGTTAATTATATTTTTCTGGGGTCTAAAACTTTGCAAGGAGAACTGGCGGTCAACCTCACTTTGGGATTCTGGAGAAGGCAAAAACTTAATGGATATAAGAAAACGAATAGGAACGTGTAACACTAAGTCAATGGTAGCTGACAACAAATACGCGAACTAGAGGAAGAGCCGAAAAAGATCAAATGGGGTATTTTCAGTATCGTAGAAACAACGAAAATGGCACCTATAACGGTGTTGTATATCTAGTAAACAAAAGAATAGTTCCCTATCTTGAAATGTATAAAAGCATCTCAGGCCCAGTAGTTTTTTTAACTTGTATTATAAAAATAATAGAAATACACGCATCTACATCATCCAGTGACGAAGAAATAATCGATTTGTTCTAAGAGGATATAGCAGCAGCAATTGAATATTATTATTAAGAAGAAAATACCCAAATATCTGTATAGTGAGTAAGAAGAAAACTTGCGAATAAAGAGTACAAAATTGATATTGGTAAATCAAAGACCACTGTGTGAGTAATATTACTTAATGTACCGCCTTCGTAAATGCAAAAACAAGACAACTTCCTAAGCCTCCTTGATCTACTTATCCAATAACTACTTAGCTTCCGAACTAGATTTAATTGCGACGCTATATATCAAGCAAACTTTGTTCAGAGCAGTTCGAATCTAGTTACTTCCTTAAGCTGGAAAAGATGTTAAACAACGAAAACCGATTATCGCTTCCTTTGTAAGTTCTGCAATTCAAATTCCCATGTAGATAAAGGCACTAAAAATAGAACCAGCAGCTTTGAAGTTGCAAACTAGTTAAATATGTACCAACGTAAAGACGTGTTACGAGGTACATGAGACTGTTTTATCGGTTTCCGTTAATTACCTGGAATTGAAAAATAAATTTAGAAATCCCTCGTTGGCTCGCCTGTTTTCAATTCCGATCAATCAAACAATACTTGGAGATTCTTGCAATGTCTACATCTCCTCGAAATTTAATTAGCGGTCGTCGCATGTAAGGTGGCTTGC
Organism: Agriotes lineatus; assembly: GCA_940337035.1. Lineage (NCBI taxonomy): Eukaryota > Metazoa > Arthropoda > Insecta > Coleoptera > Elateridae > Agriotes > Agriotes lineatus. The sequence goes on along the minus strand of OW679200.1, from coordinate 2,147,457 downwards.
AAAATCGACGAATTTTCCAGGATTGACCATTGGAAAGCTATCTAGAAAATAGTCTCTATACGAAATGGCGTAAAATTTTCTTTTTCAAGTGGATTTACAAAGATAGATAATGCAATTAAAAATTTGATGCATTTCAGAAATAGATACAAATTTAGCTTTTGTAACTTCTGTTGAGCACTCAAAGCTTGAAGTATATTGCAATAGGATTTTTATCTAAAAATATCATGTTCGTATTATGAAAGATTGAAAAGCACAAGTTGGCATGGCGCCCTCAAACAAATCTAATTAAAATAACAAATAATGTCCAACATGTCTCAGGCTCGAGCATTCCTGCCACCCCTTAGCAAGTGGAATCCAGGCCGCGGTAGGTATTTATACGAATTCATTTCGTGTAGCGCCCTTGTAACGACAACTTACACAAACTGGGGCGGCTTGTTGCTCAAAAGGCCAAACCCGCTACGGTGAGTTATAGGTCGGCCATTCGGCATTATTGCCATTCATAGATTTGGCATTTTCATTCTTCACATATTGTGCTTTGGCTCGCAACCTCAGGGCCACCAAGGGCTTAGCCCTTGAAATTTATGTAGGTGGCGGCACGACGAAACGCTCACTTTGGGCAATTAAGTCAGTAATTAATTGAGCTTGATGATTTTGTAGCAGTTCATATATCTAAATTGCCTGTATATGTTGAATTCTAAAGGCGGCAGCTATGCTTAGAATGATACGTAAGAGGGACGTCAATATCGTACAATTTTGAAAAAAAATATTGCAGAAATAAGAATGCAATATATTGGATTCGAAAGTCTACGAATTTAAACAGTTTCTGTTGGTATAGTCTTTAGGGTTACTCTAAAGTCAGATCACATATTTATAATCCTGATATAATGTAAAATTAGAGGTCCTGCAAACTCGATGACCACGGGCTGAGAAAATAGCTCCCTACCATATCATGTATAGTCTGAAAAAGAGATATTTTATTGGGATTTAAATATCTTGCATGGTATTTTGGTGAGTAAAAGTTAAGCAAAGGTTTTCAAAACATTGGTTTTTAAGACAAGCTTTATCAGAAATCATATTTATTATTTTTTTAACTAGGTGATTCTGAAATACAAAAAAATAATTTTTGATGTTAAAATTGGGTTATAATTTTCCAAATATGTTTTAGAAGATTAGACGATTCAACTTAGTTTCAACATTCTTTACACCATTTTTAACAGTAAATATTTTTAAATTAGGACTTCCGAATGAACTTCTGGTGCAAATAATTAAATCAACAAATTTTACACTTTCTACGTGGTTGAATAAATAACTCTTACTGTAATATTTTGGTTAGTTAAATTGCCCTAGTTTCAAAGTTTTTCCCTTAAATAAAATTTTTACAAGAATATATTTATTTATTTAAATTGTATTTGTTAGTTATATAATATTGTAGTAGTTTCTTTAATTTATGTTGTTTCTGTTTCATAATTAATTCACTTTGGTGTTGTGCATTCTAATAGGAGTAATTTTTTAAATGTGATTCTGTATGTAAAATTTTTTAAATACCAAAACTGAAATTATGTAAATTTTCTACTACATGATCTGAGAGTGCAATTGTTGTTTGCTGCTTTGCCTTGACAACGGAACTTAATTATATTATTAAGTTTCTAGGACAATATAAATAATTACGCAAGATTCGGACTTACACGTTTTGTTTATAACTGCAAGTGTTTATGTGACATGTGACACCCACAGATAACACGACTTACAAAAGGGATTAAAATTAACATTAATCCTGGTGGTACGTGACAAACTAAACGATATTTTTAAAAATCTAGGAACATTTCGATAAGTAGCCGAAAAAATATAATAAGATAACTCGGAATGTATCGCCTAGTAACATTCCTTGTTAATTAAATTGCTATTTGTGAACGGATAATAACTCAATCTACTAATCTTGTAATAAAACCTTTTTATATTATATTTATATAGATGAGCTAAATCTAGATACCTATGTATTTGTTTTTACTTCCTTCTGATACCAATTATATTTTTCCATTATTACCCCTCATTAATGCCCTATCTAAAAAGCTCAGTGACTGAGATTGATTTTTGTTTTTGGTGGTAAATTTTAACCGTGGATGGAATTTTGATTTGCTCAAAAAAATTTGACGTCGACATAGCGTTAATAGCGAGCAATTTGTTGATTATTAAAAAACCAATTCTACATCCATGATTATCAGATTTCCAATACTACATAAGAAAGGAGTTCTCACTGGAACTTCAAATTTTTGGCTATAAATGTTATTGTAAGAGAAATTGGTGTTTTCTGGGATGAATTGCAATTGTCTTAGAAATTCTTGTTTTGATATTTTTGTGTATTTAATTTTCATCCAATTGTTCTCTACGGCGTATAAATGGAGGTTTGTTGATATATTGGTGTACGAGTATAATTAAACTACATCTAATAAGATAAAACATAATTTCTTGGTAATATTCAATTGTCAATCTTTTGCTTAAAAGATCAAGAATTATTAACACTGGTTTTGTTTTTACTTGTAATGTTGGATAAAATATTTGAAAGCAGTTTTGATAAGTTTTAAGATGGACTCATATATTAAGCAGCTATAGGTCTTAAAGTTATACCTACCTTGTTTGTGTAGTTTAGGAGGTTCATAAATTTCAGGTGGGGTCCCATTATGGCAAATAAATTTGTATATTCGTCTTAATGCATTTATTTTCACGTAATTGTTTGATAAGTTTATTATTATAGTTTTGGATTGTTTATGTATGAAAGTGTCATTATTTTAGTTTTGTAGTCGTTTTGTGTTAGTATAACTGTTTTTTGTGTTTTATCGGCATCAATTTTAATCAAATCTGAGTTATTTAAAAAAAAATTTAGTGTCGTTTACTTTCGTTAATAATTGTTTTGTTTATCTTCATTAAGTGTTTCAATGTTATTTTCAATGTTTATTGTATACCATTCTGTTAGAAACGTATAAGTATTAAATACAGGTTGCTTAAAATGCTACGAAATATGGCAATTTCATGAGTTGGAAAAGGTTCAAATACTATTTGCCAGAAGAGTAACTGATATAAAGAATACAATAACTATTACTGTTGTAGTTAGGCAACAAGTAGGTACAATAGCTACTTGATGCCTCGCTGCCACAATAATTAGTGCATTTTTAACTCATGGAATTGCCATATTCCATACAATTTTATATATATATATATTGGGATGGTTTTGTGCTCTCAACAATTGTGTTTGCCAATTGAGCTAGGATGCATTAAAAGTCAAACCGAGGCACAGAACTAATTACTTTTATCGGTTGCAGGATATTAATCCCTTGTTTACATATACAAAAGTAGGCTGGTAACTAAGTCATAACTGATCTCTACGGTAATAGTCAATTACCGTACATGCCAACCATTACCGTACATGGCAACCGATAAACTATTGAACAAACCACGGATGTTATGAATCATAACATTCTTAGATATGTTAATAGCTATAATTGTTCCAAGCTTAGCAAACTTTTATTGAGATAAATGCACTGATATGTGCAGCTGAGTTTCACAATTTGAGGCAAAAGGTAACATGAAAAACTAGTTCAAAGGGGTTACGTTCTTGGGCTTAGATTTGACGGGGTTTTGGAAGTGTGAATGCAGTTAGATTGTATCTGACGATTGTAGCATTAACATTTGCAGTATTATGTTTGTTATTATACGAAATGGCTTGCACAAGTACAAAGTATGAGCGTTATAGTGATCAAAAAGTTAGAACCAGAATGGCAAAGTAACTGAAGGGTATAGCAATGCAGTACGAGGCTTAAAAACGTTGCAAAGAAGCAACCGACAAGAAATATTGCAAAAGAGCAACCTACGAATGGCAAAGAGATGTATCGAAAGACATTATAAAGTGCATTTAAAACTATAGAACATAACAGTGCGATTAAAAACACAGTAATACAGCAGAGTACAGTGAGTGCATTTATAACCTAACAAAAACATTTATTTAGCCTGTAATAATTATTAATGTTATCAAAACCTTATTCTATAAGTAACTTTAGGTATCAAACCTTAATTCTTTAAACAATTGTGGTAACATGTTGCTATGATACGAGATTTTCTTTTGTTTAACAACCACACAAGAGAGCGATTAATAATTGCCCAAATTGTTAACATTGTGTCACTTCAGCTCCCGTAAAAAGGTTGAATTTGTTAATAAAACACATCTAGTTTAGTAAAAGTGTTGGTTTTATTTAACCAGTGAAGTGTAGGGCACAATTTAGAACCAGTTTGCCAGTATTAAAGTGCTGGGTTTGGTGTGTAATCGTCTTCGACAAAACCAGGCAAGTGGCGATCCAGGTTCGGCTACGTTTAAGAGTTCGATACCACTTGCAGGAGCGAGTTGGGGCCAAGTTGGTGCCTTCAACACTAAGAGGAGCTCTCTACGCAGTACATCAGGCAAGAACCCGAAACACCAGGTGTTTTGCAGCGGAGAAAACGAGTTGGCGTCCCCTGAGAGGTGTAAGCTGCATTGAAGCTTCGATAAAAACCAGGTATTTCCGCAAATTCTATCGCCAAGAGCTTGTTTATATCGCCGGGGTCTGCAAGATTAGGGTTTCCACTACACATTGCCGCAGTTTCTGATTGTCCAGAGCATCCCAGAACCCGGAGATTAACGTGGCGCCAGTAGAAATTGTAGAAATTACAGAAAAATCGTCTATTCGTTTGCAACTAAAAACAAATTAAAGTTGGCCTCAGTTATACGTCACGAGAGAACAAAAGCCGTTAGGACTGTATGCGAGTTAAACATTGCTTACCTGCGGTAAATTTGCCCATTTTGGGATTGTTTTAAATCAAATTATTGCTATTTGTACGAGGCACACTGTTTCGTGTTAGATGCCAAATTTTGAGGTTAACTGCTGCAGATCTAGTTGTGGTGCTTTCAAAAGTAAAAGAATCTTAATAAATTGGAGCTACTGAAATGAGTTTTCTCTACACAGTTTTTCTAATTTAGCGACCCAACCCGAGAAAGAGTTTTGATGTTGACTGGAGCAGCCTGATATAATTGCAGATAATTAAAATAAAATAAGGGTATCAAAATCGTTCAATCTGCAGTAAAATATTAGTAATTTTTAATAAGCCTAAGATCGGACACATGCAGCACTATTCTGAATACTTGAATTTAACAGGATCCCGTTTCAAATCATTTTTCTTTTATTAAAGGCAAATTCGCCTAAAGTAGGCGCCCTAGTTCATTGCAATATATTAAAATTAGAGCCATTTATACGAACTTCTTTAACATTTTGAGTATTTTAGTATTTGTAAAATGTCCTATCAATTCGTTTTTATTATGATTTTCTGTATTTGAACTTTTATTTGTTAAAAAATGTTTATCGTTTTGTTTGAACTGGTTAATTTTTTAAATATTTAATAGTTAGTTTATTGTAAGAATCTTGAATATATCTAGCTTTTTCAAGTATGAAGGTCATTAATAATTCTGAGTGAATAATTTGGTTTCCAAATACTGTTTGTATTTTACATTTTTTGTTTAAATATGTTTTTGGTTACATATGTATTATTATTCGACTATGCCATTGTTTTTATTGTAACTTCTAAGTATAAGTTGCTAAATCTTATAAACATTTTAAAATTCTTAGAATGTAAGCGTTTGAAATTATTTTGCATAGATTTTCGAATTAGCTATTGTCTATTACTAATGTTAAAACAAAATTGTACGTTCATCTTTACTAGATTAGTTAAATTTATTTAGATTTTTAAAGTTTTCATCCACAGATCTTCCAACAAGGGTCTTCGTGTTATTGTAAAACTCGTTGTTGATGGTTTCCCAAGAAAGTTCAAGTCAAATCAGTTTTCAATGATTTGGTTATAGGTATATTAATAAATTTTTATTTAAAAGGCTGGTGATTTTATGTTTTCTATATATGTAAAATTAAGCAGCCAACGGTTTTAAAAACATTGGATTTTAATTCAGAATAAGAATGCTTATTTAACGTTTCGCTATTTGTGGTAGCTTCATCAGAAATTACATCTATTAAGGTTTCTAAAAATTAGGTGACTTTAAAATACATTAATGGGAGATAATATTGGAGAAATATACACTAATTGGTATCGTACGAAAGTAAAAAATATAAAAAAGTGTTTTCACAGAATTAGTAAATCGAGCCACTATCCTTTCACGTTTCACATAAAAAATACCACAAAACAAATTTTAGATTATTAACCAACATCCCCCTACAAAATAATTATCCTTTAAGTTTTATCAACAGCAATATTACAAGAAGATTAAACACTAAATCATAGAAATAGAAACAATAGTCATTCGTTAATTTACAATCAAAGTTTCTGAACTATGAATTTAATAACAATGCAAAAATCAAACTTGTGAAAAAATTCCATATAGAGTCCTTATTTGTCTGAAAAATAAGAAGAAGAACTTACAATTAACAATAACAAACATCTTTTAAAAATTATAACACCCTTAAAAACGTTTCTACAAAAACCGTAACCATAACAGGTTGTAGACGGACTTTGGAATTTCTAATATATACGACATTTTTCAAATGACAAAAAAAATTGTAAAATGTCAAAGAAATTGACAAAACCTCTAGCAACATGTTTCTCCATAATTGACTAGATGTACTAGAGTTACTATGTAACAGAGCGCATTATAAGTTTTTCCCAAAACTTATGTAACAGGTGTTATTACCCAGAAAGAGGGTCAGCTATTAGCAAATACCCCAAAGAAGTTTATTTTAAAAAGCAAATTAGCTATTGCATTTATTTTTTTTAAATTACGAAAAATTAGTAATATTTTTAATTCACCATCATTCAAACAAAAAAAAACACCTTTTTTTAGCGATTTTTTATTAAATCAAGAAGTAATGTAAGTCAATGAGACAGTTGATATTGCTTAGTTCTAACAATTTGTTTAATATTCGGTGCAGTTTCGACCAATGCCCATCGTAAGTCCTGCTCCAAGTTCAATCAGTTCCTTGCTCTTATTTTCTTTGTCACCATTGTCGAAAATACACTTTCACACCCGTAACTTGTGGCGAATGGGAACAGTATTTTCAAGGCTTTTTCCGATAATAATGCATACTCGCCACTAATTTTTTGCCAAAATGTAGCTAGCTGTATGTTTTCTAAATCTATTTTCATTGTCACCATTGTCGAAAATACACTTTCACACCCGTAAGCTGTGGCGAATGGGAACAGTATTTTCAAAGCTTTTTCCGATAATAATGGATACTCGCCACTAATTTTTTGCCAAAATGTAGCTAGCTGTGTATTTTCTAAATCTATTTTCAGTGTGTTGTTTTTGCGAAGTTCAAAGAATTGTGCTTTGCTTCAATTTCAGTATCTGGAAAATTCCTCCATCCACTGGAATCAGGAAAATATTTGCTGATAGAATGTACTACTAATGACAAGTGAAGTGTTATTTCATTTGTGAATAGGCATTTTTCATTTCTTGCTTCGAGCACCATTGCTAGTTCTGGGATTATCGAAACGTCCTGAACTCCAGCTGGTAAAGCTGCAATTTGGGAAGAAAACTAGCGTCCACGTTCGATCAGCAGAGTTAAGCAACGCTCTCTTTGGTCAGAACTTGGATGGGAGTTCCACTGCTGCATCTCTCGGCGCCTCGTGATACGGCTGTCACGAAAATAGTTGGTCCCGGCGGTCATAACAACATCATGACACACCGTTAGTGGGGTTGGAAGTCCCCATAAATGGTCAGCGACGCTTATAATTGGCCCAACGGCTGTTGGCTGAGTGCGATATAAATAAATAAATAAATAAAATAATGTCCTCCCTCTTCCTTTGCATTAATGCGTGGTCTATTTGTTTTCAGTTGTTTTCCCTGGCAGTTTCCATGTTACTTTGCGTTGTTTTTGTGCTTGAACTGAGTGTTCATTATAAACATATTCCTTCCTCTCGCTAAGTTATACAGTTCCATTTTATTTTCAGACATCTCATGTATTGTTTGATACCCAGCTATGCCTCCCCTATAATGAATCTCAGCGTATATCCATAGCCCACGGTAACCTTTACATCAAAAGTCCTTACCCAATTATAGAGTACGAATCATTTCTACACCGTATCCTACAGTTGTGAGTAATAACACCTCCATTCAGTCGAAAATGTGCTTCGTCGGTCGATAGAACTTTATCCTACCTTCAGGGAGTTAGTTGAATAAGTGATAATTCTAATACATCAAGGGCTCATATCAGTTGCCTTAAGCTCATGAAAACTTACATTGTATACGCATACATTTTTGTATGTTTTCTAAAAACTAAATTAATTGACTATTCCTAACGACTCATGTGGGACTTCAGCAGCGCTATTGTCCTTTATTATTTTAGGTTTCCAGATCTTGAGTTACCAGTAACGATTTTAAAGTTGGCTCTAATATTATCTTCTACACAAACTCGAACTTTACCTGAAGTTTAAATCGTGAATCTGTATCGCAATAACAATCCTATCTATGCGCTAGTCTTAAAGTTGCCGTCAAGCTATTTGAAGTTAACGATACAACAAAACTACAACTGTTAAGAGTTTATGGGTTGTATCGGAGGAATTTTGCGTCTTAGGTTTGTTTCAAAGACGAATATGTAAGCACCAAACAGAGGAATTTTAATAAAGTTCCCTTTGTCAGCAGCAACATCACTTTCAATTTTTGTTATTTGTACAAGGGTTTGTTACGCTTTCTGAAGTGCAAGCATGTAGGTCTTAATCCAAATATTCTGAGGTGGGTGTGCTGGAAGTTTAAAAGAGTTTCAAGCTTATATACAAGCAATTCAAATTAGAAACAATTATTTTCATCAGTCAGAAGAATTAGTTGAACGATATCACGTTAGGCCCATGCTTGTTTTCAAGAGAGGAGCAGTGAAGATTGAAAAATTCATTTAAAAATATAAAGAAAAAAAAATTACAATACAGCATGTTTTGACAAAATAAATATACTGTGAAATTAATACCCCAGATCAGTGCTTACGCATAACAAAGGATTTTTTTACGAATGATGCGGCAATAGTGGGCGAATACAGTTGTCACTTTGGAATATCCATGTATAAAGTAATCCGTGTATAAACAAAAACAGGTGGAAGTAGAACAAATTGTTTCTCGTAAAGCAATTGGAAACGTTTATAAGAAATGGCAACTATGTTGCAACAAGCCAAATTCTCAATATCTAAATATTCGTATAGTCAAAATCAGCTTCAAAGAGTGTGGGAATTTATGTACGCCCGCGACTGTAACATCAACTTCGGCAGGTCATAATTTTGGTCTTTAATTCTCTATTTATAGTTTTTTCCAGCAGCAGGTATACTCTATTTTTTAATGCCGCGGACGAAATTATGCAACCCAAAATACTATTTCCAATGCAATCTAGATTCAACATTTTTGGCATGAAAAAACATGTGCCATGAAGTTAAGTTATTTTATGTGACAGTTCGATTAATGTCATATATTTATTTAATGATAATTATAACGTAAGAAAACTAATTTATATTTTATAATTATTTCGACACTTATATTGGCTTGAAGATATTTCTTATCTTATCAATTTCTGAGGTATTTAAATTACAAGTTGACAACTGTCAAGTTGTTCTTTGAACTATGTCATTTTTAACAGTGGTCTATTATGAGGCGTTTTATCGGTGTTTTATCATTCACCTGAGGATGGGAGTAGATCAAAAACTTTCCGAAACGTCGTGTGATAAACACCCAAGACACTGGAAAAAGGCCGATAAAACATCTAACAACTATCAAGCTGAACCTACAGGATCATCATTGATCCATAAAATTACATTTTAAAAAATAGTATCAAGTTGACTAGTACAATTGAATAATGGGTTGTATACGTTTGGCCTCGGCTTTAAAAAAGAGTATAATATAAATATATCAAACAAGTCGATGCTTGAGCTTATATCTAGCACGTGCTTTGATTTTAGAATACTCTTAACATTTTTTATTTGCACACATTTTCCTGGAATATTTAAAGCTACACATTTTTTCTCATAAGAAATACTTTCAGAACTCTCCAACTCTTCTGTAATAAAATCAAATTCTTCATTATCACACTCCCTAAAATATTCTAATAGATTAGTCTTCCATTATTTGTTGTAGTTTCTTGTCTTTCAAAGATATGCAATTATATGCCATTATAATAAAATCTGGTGTGATACACTCACACAACTTCTTTTTACAGTGATCTTATAATTAGTCAAACATTTAATTTTTAATTTTTAAAAATTTGTCAAACATTTTCAAAAATTACAAATTCTACAAAAACGGTACAAAATAGAGCGTTAGTTGAAGAGACAAATTTTCTCTAGAATTTTAAGGTGAATTAGAAAATGTAATAATATACCGGGTGTTTTATTTAAAATAGGAGTTAATAAAAAAATTAGAAAAAAAAAACAAAAGAAACCCACTTTAGAAGTATTCAACTGGAAAATCACCTATGTCACATCAATACACATTAAAAATGTAATAAAAATGTAAAGTTTAAAAAAAATCGTTAGAGCCGTTTTTGAAAAAATCGAAAAAAACTGAAAAATCACAAGAGTAAACACCTACTTCCGGTTATGCGATTTTCTTCAAAAGCTTGCTGTCTCATCTACATAGTACACAAAACTTATATATGAAGTTTCAACGCCATACCTCTTTTCGTTTTTGAGATATTCTGTTCACAGACAGACAGACACACAGACAGACAGACCAATGAAAAAAAATATGTTTTTTGGGTTCAGGGGACTCTAAAACGTGAAGATCTGTTGAAAACTCAATTTCTAATTTTTGGGGTGAATCCAATACTTCCTTTATCGTAAAAGGAAGTAATAAACGACAGTCACGCATTACCAAAATTGTACCAATAGTTCGTAGAATATACGATAAATAACTGGAATTTTAACATACATTCCTAGAATGAAATATAATTGCCTAAAATTTAACATTTCTTTATAAACTGAACTATAGTTAACTGTAATTTTAAGATACGTTCGTATAATAAATGATAACTCACTAAACTCCTTACATACGGTCGTAGACTAAACAACTGACTGTAATCTTTACATTATTTAGTAGAATAAACAACTGCCTAAAATTTTAACAAAAAATTCTAAAATAAACGTTAACTGACTAGAACATCAACGTACATCGTAGAATAAACGATAACTTTGTAAAATTTTAACATGCGTTTGTAAACCAAACAATATTTGATCAAAATCTTAAAACTTTTCCGTAGAATAAACAACAACTGAGTAAAATTGCAACAGCCGTTGGTAAACTAAACGATAACCGACTAAAATATTACAATAGTTCGTAGAAAAATCGATAACTGCGTAAAATGTTAACACTCGTTTGTAGAAAAAAACGAGAACTGAATAAGGTTTTAAGGTAATTTCGTAGAGTAAACGATTCCTGAATAGATTTTAATGTACTTCATAAAATAAACGATAATTGACTAGAATTTGAATTTACGTATTTAGAATAAACCAAAATTTCACACGCTTAAGATACCATTATAGATCATTGACTAAAATTTTACTATACATTCGTAGAACAAACGATGACTGACTACAACTTTCATGTACGTCGTAGAATAGACGGTAACTGACTAGAATATTAACATACGTTCATATAATAAGCGAAAATTGACTTGCATATAAGGTATGTAGTATAATAACCGTTAACTGTGCAAAATGTTAACATATGTTAGTAAAATAAAAGATAACATACTATGATTTATCAAACGTTCGTATAATGAACGATGATAGTGTAAAATTTGAACATACATTTGTAGAATAAACGATAACTGACTCTACTGATAACCTATGTTGGTATAGTAATTAACTGACCACAATATTAACACACATTTGTAAAATAAACGATAAGTGACTATAATGTTAATATAATTGATTGGAATTTTAACATACGTTTGTAAAAAAACTAAAACTAACTAGCATAATAACAAATGTTAATATAGTAAACGACCACTTACCACAATTTTAATGTATGTTGTAGAATAACTGATTACTATAAAAATGTTTAACATATGTTAGTAGAATAAACTATAAGACACCATTATTTAATAAATGTTCTTACGATGAAAAATAACGTACTAATATTTAGCATGCATTTGTAGAACAAACGAGAATTGACTAGAACTTCCTCGTAGAACATAACTCAGCTGACTATAACGACAATAAACGATAACTAACTAAAATTTTAACTGACGTTTCTAAAATAAACGATAACTGACTATAATTTTAACATGGGTTCGTAGAATATACCATAATTGATTAGAATTTTAACTCACGTTCATCAAAAAACCTAAAACTGACTAGCATAATAATAAACAACTTCAATAATAATTGTCACAAGTCATTCCCAAAAAATATGTTTACCCATAATTATGTAAAATTTTAACGTATGCTCGTCAAAAAACAATACCACACTACGATTGAAGATATGTTCGTAGAATGAACGATAACTGACTAACGTTTAACATGCGTTTGTGGAATATACCGTAATTGACTATAATTTGATTGTAAGTCGTAAAATAAAGCTCAGCTAACTAAAATTTTCTATTATATTCGTAGGGTAAACAATAATCTACTAAAATTTCAAGATACCATTCTAGAATAAACAATACCTAACTGAGTAAAATTGTAACATATGTTCGTAGAAGAATCGATTACTGACTAAAAACATTACATACATTCGCATTAGGGCTTATGTCACAAAATTGACAACAAATAAGCTCTGCTCATAATTATAGTACATACTAATAAACACCCAGCAATTTTTAAATCCCTAAGCGGTAACTATTTACACTACATCTGCAGGAACACATATTTGACTTAACGAAATTTGCTAAATAAAGTTTTTTAGTTACGGATATGGTTTAGTGGCACACGAGGCGGTCATAAGAAAAGTGCTAAAACAAAATATGGCACAATGAATCTTACAAAGAGTTGAGGGCTCCTTGGCATGACCAGAGTTAATTTTTTCACTTCTGTCGTAGCAACGGATTTCGAGTCAAAATCGAAAACGGCCGTTAAGTGGAAGGTCATAACAAGTCATTATGCATTTGACAAAGAGGCAGAAGCATTCAGCGAACGGTTGCAGGATTTTACAGCCGAGTCGCAAGTAAGTGATCACTTTACTACCGGGTAATAATTTCGTCAGGACGTCCATAAATGCCTTATATTTCCGAAGATTTAGGGCAGCATAAACCCATCATTGCGACGGCAGATTTACAACGCCCTGTATAGGCCCGGCCTTAATTGTTTTACAGCTTCTCCGGGTTTTTGCTACCGTGCGTTTTGGTGGATTCGAGCTGCCATAAATCGTGCACGTCGATAATCGCCGGCCGAAGCTGAAACCTCGGACATTTTTAATGAAATGCCGACACGTGTGCCCCGGATAAAAAGAAAATAATAAAATTCTGGAATATAAAACTATGGCAAAACGACACGGCTCAATAAAAGACACCTGTACAGCATTCTTTGACAATTATTTGCGCTCGCGGATTCGACACGCACATCGAGGCTGGCCGTGGAATAATACAAGAATACAACACAAGGAGTCGCCGAGTGCGACTGCTACGGAGGTGGACGCTATTATTAACGGCGAAATTTCGAAAAAACGTTTTACGGCCAACAATAAGGAGAAGAAATGCTCTTGTGTTCGAGCATTAATAAACTGGAACTATTTTATGCGGCTGGAATATTTTGAAGTCTGCGACAATAAGAACAGTTGACAAATCCTTACATATCGTTAATATCATTTGTATAGACTGGTTGGAATTTCGTATACCCAGCACCATAACTCCAAAGGTCTGGTCCTTTTCCCAAAATTTTGCTATGGATCCCGTCATCTTTTAAAGGAAAAATTATTAAATAATGCAAATACAAAAATATCATTTACATGCTGTATATCACTTTTCAAAAATATAAAGTAGCTGGAAAACCAATTTCGTTCTGAAAAAGAAATTCGTGATTAAGTTTGTACAAATTAGAAAATTAATATAAGTTAAAATTAGGGCAGATCCATACACACAATTCTCAGATTATATTTTTATGCTGTGCTCAAACTTTTCTGTCAGAAAATTAAGGCTAGTTAAAATGAAATGTAATAATTAATTACACAAATAAATGGTTGAATGCCCCTCTGTCTGTTGTATTTAACTGCAATATTTATTACGTTAGCTCTCGGCGAACACAAAACTGCTTATCTCAGGTTGAGTCTGTAATGGACTATATTGTGAAATTTTAGGTTATTTGGTTCAACGTAGCTCATTTGCTCGTTCTTAGTAGATAATTCACCACTTCGTAAATTGACAGATAAACACAAAATTGTTTGTGCGTACAGCGTGTATTTGAACGTTTAAAATCGTGCAATAATGTGAAAAAGCGTCAGGTGAATAATTAGAATGTTTCCGCTTGCCAATAATTAAAACATTGCTTTCATTACTAGAATGACGTAGACCCCCGCCTTCGTTATTCTCAGGATGACGTAGAACCCACGCCAACCTTTCAACTGTTTATGATGCTTGGAACTCTGCCAATTTTGCAAAACCGGATAACGCCGTTCGATTTTTGAAAATTACGGCGTAGCAGGACCCTTGGAAAAACGCGATTCCGCTTCAGTAAGGTTAAATCTCGAATTTACATAGCTTTCCGAACGGCAACTCTTAAAATTACAGATGGATCCTACCTCGCGAAGTTCGCTTCGATGCTGCTCGCAGATGTCGCTACCGGTTTTCTGCCTCTGGCTCTGCTGGAGTCGCTACCCTGGGTGCAGATGTTGAAAGCTACGTTCTTGCAAACCCCGCTGACTTCCTCGATCGCTGATCTCTGGGTTCTGCTGCTAATTTTAGTCGTAGTCGAAGATCGTAAAGTCCAGCTGATCGGCTCCTGATGTGATGAGATTGGAAAATTTAAGTTTTACGTCGTGGAAACTGCTGCAAACGTTCCCGCAGTTACACTAACACTTGGCCAATAAATTTATCCTCATAAAACATTAGCTAAATATGGAGCACAAATTTGACAAGCTACATTAATTTCTATTTTCAATTGTTCTCCTCGTTAATAACAAAAAAACATCCGGTTGCTATGCTACGGTATTCTTCTACTATTAATTGGAAATTAGTATGGATAATATTAACCACAAATAGAATAAAATATTATTACTAAAACTAAAATATTGTTTTTTGCTTATAAGTAGTATTGTTTTTTAGCGTTGCACTTACAAACGTTTTTAATTTCGCTGCTCTGCACTTTTGCACTTTGTTTATAATTATTAGCGCACTGATATTTGAGTCCACTTTTCACGTCGCTTGCTTCTCTTCTGTTGCCTTCATTCAGGATTGCTCTTTGCAATTTTCTTGATTATCCTTATCTTCAATCTACCCGTCAGATTGCTCATAATTTTCACTGTCCTTGGCTTTTATTGATAACTACGCTCATTTATGTGCACATAACAGCCTTTTGTGTCAATTACTTTCATTTGGTCTGGCTTTAAATATGCACAAACCTATCATTTTAATTAAATTACTTTATTCAAAAGCCCAATTCAAACCTCTGAAATATGCTTTGATTTTGCGTGCCTTTATCCGACTAATTACTGTTTCTCGTATCTTATTACCAATGCATTTAATGCTTTTATTATTGTTTCAAATTGCAATTATATAAAATATCCTAACTCTGTGTTTTATTGACTTGGTTAAACATTTTGCACTGCAAACAGAGCCAAATTTTGGGTTTAATACCATTTCAATATATATAATCTATCCTTCTTATATTTTTAAGTGTAGAGGTATACGCAAAATAATAACCATCATGAGTTTAGAATGGAAGTAAATTATTTTGGTTATTCTGTTTGCAATCAATGTGCAACGTGCATTTTTAATTATTCTTTAAAGCAAATCGACCGATGGACCATTGTCAATTACTGTTACTGGACTTAGGTGTAGCTGGGTCAAATTCCGTTTCAATTTCAAGTAGTTCAGGTGTCTCTGCAGTAGTAGTTACTAAAGCATCATCTGCAATAATTATTGGATACTATCCAGATATTAGTTGCTCTAGTAAATCATTTATAAAGCAAAGGAGTATCAAGCGACCAAAAATGAACGGCTGTGATAACCCTATGCTTACACCACATTTACATGGTTGTACATGAGCCATATAAAAAAAATATAGTATCAACTATTTAATAATTGAACAACAGCCATTTCAGTGTGATGTCGTTTATTATTAACCAATTTCTACACAGACCTTGTTTTATTAGGTGATTTACAAATGTTTCTTAGCATCTAGTTATACTGCTATAATAAAACGATATATGAGATATTAGAGTGAAGCAAAAATACTTTCTGTTAACATATTCCTTAACGGAACCTTGAACAGTCGTAGTAAGTGACATCTGCAGGAATTGAACGTGTATAATTTTATTATATATACAAAGCTTTAAAAATCATAAAAGTCATATTTTAAATGCATATATAATTCAAAGTTATCAAAAAAAAATCTGAAGACAAAAAATCAAACACTTGTTTATAAATATTGTTTAAACATCAATCATTTTCTCTTACGTATATTTATCTTGTAGGTGCACCTTTGTTTGTTTGAAACAAAACCGTGATTGAGCCGGTCTGGCCATAATAATTGTAAACTGCAATTGTCGCGTAAAAATGGTTCGTGTTAGAATGTATTGATGTATTGCTGTCTGCTAAAGAGAAAATTTGATAAATGGATTGAGTGTGAAAAATTATCGCAGATTTATCAATACCCACGTTAAAACCGTTGAAACATAGAAATGGAATCAACGATAATCGTTTACAAAATCAGACGTTAACACAGGCCTTTAAAGCAGCGATACAGAGGAGCATTGAGGATAATAATTTCAATGACAAATGATATGGGTATTTATCACCTTACGAGTAAAATATACAAGGCTAAAGTTTGACGAAATCAATAATTCTATAAAAATATAAATTGTCAACAAATATTTATAGGTAGGTGTATTGAAACGGGGATGTAGAAGATAGAAGAATAAGAAATATTTTATTTTCTTCTTGAAGGAAAATAGACCTTATAAATTATTAAATTATTCAATCTGAGTGAATTGATAATTTACAAATATAATATCAATTTGAAGTAGAAGAATGTATTGTTCTTGACGTATACCAAGGACTGGAATGTTGACATAAAGAGATGTAAGGTAAATTGAGACCGTTGGTGGTTGAAGTTAATTAGCTGTAGCGGAGAGTTGCTGTTATCTAGTGCTGCAATATACAGGGCCTACAATGTCGAAGATTACACTGGTATGCTGTTTCGAGGATATTTGAAAGGAAAGATTTATAATAAAAAAGTAAAACGTTTAATGTCTGATTATCAATTACCTGAAGAGAGTTAAGTTGTGATATTCGTAAGATCAATTAAGCGAAAGGTTACGTTGTCAGCGTACTTTTTAGATAAAAGGAATCTATATGATCGCTATTAAAATCAGAATTAACGTGGGTAAGGAGTTTTTGTGCAAATAATTCATTAACTGAGCTAGTTTTGAAGATTAAATTAAACATACGTCTTTAATACAAGATTACGTAAAGACAATGTTAATAACAAACAATTGTTATATAATAGTAGATTATGTTATTAGGACTAAAAGTGATACTTTATTTGGCGAAGCTGAAGTTTATTTAGCCAAACTTAGTGAAACAAATAATTCAGCTAAGCCACATAAAGTCACTTTTACTCCGAATAACGTATACTATTTTATCCGCAAACGTATTCAGGTAAATTAATATAAATTTAAAAAAAAAGGATTCATCGGCCGGGAATCGAACCCAGGCCACCCGCGTGACAGGCGAGTACTGTACCCCTGCGCCAACCTCTGTTGTTCAAATAACGCGCTACTGTAATGATATATGAACATACTGAATCACCCGAGCTAATAGCACACGGCCACAGCAGCTGTCACACCATAACCCACGGCGACAGATGCTCCGCTCTGCTCAAAGGATTTATTTGAATTAAAACTTTTTCGTGCTATTTTTGAAAATAAAAACCGACCTATGATATAAGTCTAAAAATTATTAAAATGTTAAGTCATCATACAATTTAATCGGTCCAGTATCTTCGAAGGAGATAGCGAACAAACATAGAAAGAAAGAAAGAGAGCAACGATTTTGTGTGCTTAGGCAGATAAAGTGACACTTTTACCTTGTCAATAAAGACACATAAGTTGTCACTTTCGTGACGTTTGCGGATAAAGATTATTTATTTTAAATATCCACTAATGAGAATACCGTTGCAATAGCTTTGCCTTCACAACCAATATTAACTGGATAGAGCACAAACTTGTATTAGATTTAGATCCATATTCTGCAGTAGCAGTAAACTACTGCCAGGGAGCCTTCAATAAAAAGGGATTGGTAAAAGCACTAAATTTTGTTAAAGCATACTTTACGTGTTTTGGCTAGTAGGTAGTATAACTAAGTTAGAAGAACGTGATCTTTCTCTTGAAGAATTCCTGGAAACTACAAAACTACGCAAAATCTACGAAATGTAAAAATAAAAGTCGTCAAAAGATTTTTAATACACACATGAAAACTCTGAATAAAAACCCGGGTTATACAAAAATTAGATAAAACATGCTCCATAAGACAATTTTGACGTAATGACTACAATAAAAAATTCCAATATAATTTTTACTATGTTGAAAGCAGTTTCTGTGGGTATAACTTATACTGAGTGACAAAATACTAAACTTCTGGTTGATAACATCGAAGTACACTTGGTTATTAGTTCCTACACCATTACCAGGATTTAGTATTTCTAATGTTCGCTATGTTTAATAGAGTTGTTATTTCTTTTTCTTTTTTACTATTTTTTCAATTTGTATAAAAATAAAGAAAACCATATTTTATTCGTTCAAAACTTATTTAACTTATATTTTGTGATCTATTGATAAGTAGTTCAATTATTTTAAATTTCTTTCTTGTTTTTTATTATTTCCCAGTTTATGTAAAATACATACCATATTTTGTTCAGTAAATACATATTTAAGACATATTTTGTTAATTTCTTACAGCATAAAGCCAGCATACATTGCCATTTCTTTAAAGAATAGTTTCCACACTTTAATGATCATTAATTCGTTTATAATCATAATTAGTTTCTATAATCAGTACCAGTAATTGAATTTTTACACATTTATCCTTGTTGGTTCCAGACACACAAGAACCAAAAGAAAGAATAAAAAATGTCTACTAATAAATTAGGGTCTCTATACTTTACCAGATATTAACATTTAGATCACCAATTAGAATTATATTTGAAGAGATAAAAAAGATTGATTTAATATTATTGATAGTGTCATAGTGAAAAGCTGCATGTTTTTACTATATGGATGTCTATAAATACTAATTATAGTCTATTCACTTGACATCTGCACTGTCAAACTGACATTATGTTGGCACCACTGCTATTTTTCACATTTTAACAATTAAATTACTGTACGTGTACAGTCTAATAAAAAACACATTGTTTTTGAGGTATAGTCAAGATTTTTTTTTAATTTGACACTGACAGTGCAGATGTCAAGTAAATGGACTATACTAATACTTAACGTTTTGCCAATTGAAATTTAATTATACAGCACTCGATAATATTTTCTATAACGTACTCACTCACTTTCTGCAGTTCATATACCTCAAATTTCGCTTTGGAGAATGTTAGGGTTAAACCATAAACGGTATTCTCTCTACAGTGTACCGCTCCCTTAGACCAAGGGTGGACACGGCTTGGGCTAGCTCATGAATTCTCGGTAGAATATGGCGTGGTGTAAGGACTAGGCAAATAAATGCTTCGAGCTTTAAAATTGAATAGTGGAATTGATCACAACATAAAAACAAATCTAGCTAATAAATAACACACCACCTACCTTTATCGTTTCGCTGCACACCTATATAAATTGTACAGGTGAAGAGGTTGAGAAAAGGATACAAGAATATTATCAGCAAGATGGGCATTTAATCAAACCCAAATAGTCGCAGTAAGATATGAATTATATGCATAAGTCATGAAGGTTAAAGAGATAGAAACTTAAAATTTGTAGGACAATTGACTGACAAATAAATAAACCGTAAATAGGAATCAACTTGCAATTATAGTTCATTCAAATTCAAGATAGAGCAAAATCTGCAACCCAAATTACAAATATCAGCAGTAAGTTGATTACTAATATGATTTTATTAAAATTTAGATCAGAGAGATATGGCTTTGTTGCCGTCTTGATGAGTGTCAAAATCAAATTCGAGGTTAGCAGGTTAGGTTTTGCGTCAGTTCGTGTCAAAATTGACGCAAAACCTAACCTGCTAACCTCGAATTTGATTTTGACACTCATCAAGACGGCAACAAAGCCATATCTCTCTGATCTAAATTTTAATAAAATCAAATTAGTAATCAACTGACCGCTGATATTTGTAACTTGGGTTGCAGATTTTGCTCTATCTTGAATTTGAATGAACTATAGTTTAGTCACAAAATATGCTAATTAATAGCTAGGGGTTACAACTCACGATCGCCACCTGTGAGTATCGCACTTGAAATGTGAGCACAGCATTCAAGGGATG
>OW679200.1:1955062-2126704 GCA_940337035.1 Agriotes lineatus | reverse complement strand
TAACGATGTGGTGTCAGTTTCTGAGACATCATTTGAAAAATACTGGGCACGGCAACGATGCGGGGGGTGGAAGATATTTCTAAAACTATGAGAGTTACATGAATATTGTGTAGATAAAAGTTGTAGGTACGAAGGTGGTGCACTTTTTTAAAATATGTTTGATTAAACAGGGTAGATCAAAAAAGCGTGGCGAATCAAGCTTACTTTTTTTAAATGGCATGCCCTATATTTGGGCAGCTTAAAAGTGTTGCATTTAAATACTAATCAGTTTGATATCAAGTTGTATTGGTCTAACGTCAACTGTTTTGGAGATATTAACGATTTTATTAAAAAAAAAATGCTGAACTTCAGGCGGCTGCTGTAAGCAAGAGAACACAATTGAATGAAGCAAAACGTTTTTTTTTATTTTCTTTTATTTCGCACTCAGCCAAGAGTCGTTAGGCTAATTATAGGCGTCGCTGTGCATTTATGGGGACCAACCCCACTGACGACTGTCATGATGTTATGACCGCCGGGACCAATTTTTTTCCGTGATAGCCGTACCACGAGGCGCCGCGAGATGCAGCCGTGGAACTCCCATCCAAATTCTGACCAGAGAGCGTTGCTTAACTCTGCTGATAGAACGTGGACGCTTGTTCAAGCTACACCACCCGGGACCTTATTTTATTAAAGAATTATGATTTTCGTGAACTACCTTTCAAATGTAAAATGGCGGATCTGTACATTAATGCTATACAGGGTGTTCAATATTTGCAAATTTAATAATTTCGATTTTTTTCAAATCAAACGCCCTGTATATTTTTATATTTTTGGAAAGCCCTTTTAATGAGTTTTTTTATATGTCACTTCATACCTCTAAATTCAACTGTTTTTCAGATATGCATGTTTGAACATACTTACTGATTCGAATCCTCTTCTACCGTTAGGTGTAGAGGTTATGGTGTCTAGCTCTGGCAAAACCTTCTCCATAATTTCCTGTCTTGCGCGCGTTTCTTGGCATCTGTCCAGTTACAGCCACGACTTCTCAGGATTTCTTCTATTTCTGAGTTCTAAGTTTGTTTTGGTTACTTTTTCGTCTCTTGCAGTCCGTTTCCGCTTCCCAAATTGTTTGACGAGATTGTTATTGCTCATTCTCACCAAATGTCCAAACCAGCTCAGTTGTCTTTCCTCTACTATGTCGAGAATGGGATTAACATTCACTCTTTTCCTTATTTTTTAATTTTTTATTTTGTCAGTTGTGTATACTCCTTCTATCTTCCGTAATATTCTCATATCTGCTGCTTGGATTTCATATTTTTGCTTCTTATTGAGCACCCATGAATCGCACCCGTATAACAGGAGTAGAAAGGGGGCGGTTCGCCCCTCCACTTTTTATTTGATTCGCGGATTCGCGGTTTAATTCGCGGATTTCGCGGTTTTGATTCGCGGATTGACCCAATTAATTTCGCGGTTTGATCTAATTAATTTCGCGGTTTGATCTAATTAATTTTCACATGTGCTACTGAATAAATTACGCATTAGCTTCCGATTAAATTACGCGCGGCCATTTTTAATTTGCTTCTGGAATTACACGTCGGCCATCTTGGATTTCTGGCGGGAATATTTGAAATTTGAATTTTTTTCCGATTTTTTTCTAAGTTCAATTTTTTGAATTTAAATCTCCCGGGGTGTCGGCCATCTTGGTGCGCGCGCACTTCTCACGGCGGTTGTTTTTAATTTTGAATTTTCGCGGAAATATTTGAAATTCAAACTGGTAGATCTATCTCGCTCTTCGAAGCTGCTGTCTCTCTCTTGCATTCACTCGCGGAAATATTTAAATTAAAAAAATCTCTGGACGAGCGGGATTCGAACCCTAGTTTTCTTGGCAACAGCCTTAGCACCTTACCGCTGCGCTATCGAGGTCTGTTGAACATATAGGAATTGAACAAGACGTCATTTCGCAGCTGTGCCGTCACACCGTTCGAGTTGAAACAAACTATTTGTCCCAAGCTTCTGGTTAATTTCCATTCGACCGCGCATAATTTGAAAAGCTATATGAAATAATTACTTTATTTTTATAATTAAAACAGCGAAATCCGCGAATAAATCCGCGAATCCGCGATAATTACTTTATTTTATATAGCGAAATCTGATTCATAAATTTGACCGTTGTAAACTTTTAAAACAGGTCGAGTAATTTTTATAATTTGCAATATAGTCATTGTCCCGAGCTTCTGGTTAATTTCCATTCGACCGCAGAAAATTTGAAAAGCTATATGAAATAATTACTTTATTTTATAATTAAAACAGCGAAATCCGCGAATAAATCAGCGAACTTATTTTATATAGCGAAATCACTGCATTACTTTATTCAAAACGCATTATAATATTACGCAATAGCTTCTGGTTAAATTACGCGATTTTTTCTAAGTTCCCTTCTTAAAACAGGTCGAGACTGGTCGCTCTTTGTTCAACCTTGGTAACGTATTTGCTTTGTCCGTCGGAGGCTGCACTGTAAAACACAGGTACCGACATGCTCCGGCTCGAGAGTGGGGTGACTCTGACGTAATGTTTTTCGTACCTTCATAAAAGTGGCTGCGGACTCAATAGCGCATCGAATTGCTTCACTCCTAGTCGTCGTGTCAACACCACAAGTTTTACCTAAGATGGATCCTCGAAGTGTTAATAAGTGCCAAGAAAAACCAGGCCCCTACACCAGGAGACCGGCAGCAGAAAAAACAAGTAAGAAAACGCATCTTTTAAATAAAAAACAACACGGTGCACCGCCACAGCCTCCAGCCATGAACGTGGAGGCCAAGGGGTATTCACCACGTCTAAATGCCACCGAGGAGGACCTGCGGGTGTTCATTGAGGAGACGATGCCTTCCTATGACGTAACACCGATCGTGACGCCTGAGATCCGCCAAACCCGCCTTTAAACAATAGCGCCAGCAAGGTTGTTCATTTGGGACTGGATCCTTATAAACAATTTTCGCCTGTTGCAAGAATTCTGAAGACCGACATTGGAGCAGGTGTTTCATTCACAGCCGAGTCGTTCATGACTTTTGTGGAAGCGCTACCGAACATGTTTGTGATGGCCAAGCAGGGGACTTTCAGATGTGAATTAACTGAGCACACAGTGGAGTACGTGAACAATGATACCTGCAGGATTATTACAAAGGACCCCGAGAACAAGTTTACTCTTTACGTAACGTATGAAACACTATCAAATTTATTGCCGATGTACAACTTGATGGTTGTGAAAATAAATGACTTGAAACGTGTAAAGTGCAATTTCCAAAATTTTGGTGAAGTGATCGTCGACAAAGTAATACATGCAGAAAATTTGTGTCTTGATGATTCAATCATTTTTAATACTCTGCGCTGGACTTTCGCTAACGATATTTTATTGTGGGAACTTGTGTTCAAATTTAAAATGTATGTTATTATAGAACTGCAGAAGTTGATTGATACAGATGAGCGCATGAAACCGTACATGTCCTAGTTTATATGAAATATTGTATGAAAATGTAAATAAAGAATGTTTTAAACTGTATTTCTTTTTAATTATGTAGCGAGTGTTGGTTTATACATGCGGTAGGTTGGCCGAGTGGTTAAGGCGTCAGACTTAAGATCTGATCTCGAAAGAGGTCGTGGGTTCGATTCCCGCACCTACCATGTTTTAATGTATTTATTATGAGCGTGTTGATTTTTTAGGTTAGTTTATTCACGACGGCCGTACTGTAATAATCGCTCACTGCATAAAAATGGAGCATCAGTTTTCTCATCCTTTTTCGGCTATTGTGGCAGGCCCCTCAGGATCGGGCAAATCGTTTTTTGTAATAAATTTCTTGAAAAATATGAAAAAACTCTGCAGTGTAAATTTCGCTAAAGTTATTTGGTGTTATGGCGAGTGGCAAAAATTGTACGAAGATTTAAAATCTTTAGTCGAATTTCAACAAGGTCTGCCAGACATGACATCTTTTGAGGGGTCCGAACCCAAACTTCTAATAATCGACGATTTAATGAGGGAAACAAATAGCTCAGTCGTAGACATATTCACCAAGGGGAGCCATCACCACAATCTCAGTGTTTTTTTTATTACGCAAAACATTTTTCACCAAGGAAAAGGACAGCGGGATATTTCCCTAAATGCCCATTACATTATTCTTTTCAAAAATCCGCGAGATAGAGCTCAAATAAAGCACTTAACCAGACAGATATGTCCCGAAAATCCTCGATTCCTTCAAGAAGCATACGAGGACGCAACAGCTAGGCCACACGGGTATTTGTTATTCGACTTAAAGCAAAGTACACCTGATATAGCGAGGTATAGAACATCGATTTTTCGCCAAGATGGGGCGTGCTATATTTATATGCCGAAAAAGGGGTATAAAAGCTCGTACACTAACCAATTTACTCTCATTCACTAGTGATGTCTCGATCAGTAATTAGAAATTCGGAGTTGTTGCGTGCTCTACATAAACTCGGACCAAAGGAGCGAACCGCGTTATTAAAAGCCGTAGGCGATAAACAAATTCATTGTATCTGCGAGTGCGTGCATAATACCTTAAAAGGAAAAATACCTTTATCGCTTAATCAAAAATCAACGATCTCGAAGCATAAAGCTGTTCTTAGGAGTTTAGTCAAGCCTGGAGAGTCTATAAAAAAGAAGCGTCAAATACTAATACAGAAGGGTGGCGCTTTCCTACCACTAATATTAGCTCCATTAATTACTGGTGTATTGAGCTCTATTTTCAAATAAGATGGAAAATACCCGAAAAATGATGATCGTACCGCCTGAATTCATGCATCGCTTTAAGGATACAGAGAAATCAGAGCAAAATATATTATCACAGCTTGACGACGAAATGCAAAAGGTTTTATCGTCTAAATTAACCGATCACGATAAATGGCTACAGTACAATCAGGTTTTACAAAGGTACCTTCATTTTGCGGATCAAACGAGGCAATCAATAAAGATACCTATAGAATCGAACAACAGGGGTATTTCAGACGCATATATTTTATCGACGCTCCCTAATACTTTTAAGAAAAACGGTGAAGCCTTTTTACAGCTTCTAAGAACGTCGGATGAAGTGGAGTGGGACGGCAAGGGTACAGTCAGCATAAAAGGTGAAATTTTGCCGTCCTCCAACATTATTGATTTAATGCATGATGTTCTAAGACCTAAGAAAACTACAAATCCGCCAGGCCGACACAAGTTCCTCGATTACATTAAAGAGAACAATGTACCTCAAGTGCTATTTGGGGATCCTAAACGGCAAAATGTACCAGACGTAAGTAAATCAGATGTGGAGGGTGACGTCGATCCTAAATCAAAGTTAATAGCGACTGCAACAACGTCCAAGCAAGAGGGTTCAACGCGAAAAACACCGAAAACAACGCAAAGATCGATATCGAAAATAAAGGGTATTTCTGGCTGGGAGCGTCTTAAACTTTAACATAGCAGAATGAATTTGGACGCCATCTATTATGATCCGGCCAACCCAGTAGGCTTCGCAGGCGCAAACTCATTAATTTCTTCCGTGAAAAATAATCGTCCCAGTGGTGAAGTAAAGGAATGGCTAAAGAAACAGGACGCCTATACTATTCACAAAACTGCAAGAAAAAAATTCCCTAGAAACAAGTACATTGTTAGCAACATTTTCGAATTATGGCAGGCTGATCTCTGCGACATGCGTAGTTTAGCGCCCCACAACGACGGCTATAATTTTATTCTAACCGTAATTGATGTGTTTAGTAAAATGGCATGGGCGAGGCCTCTTAAATCTAAAACGGCTACTTCAGTAATAAACGCATTTCGTGAAATATTTGCTGAAGCCGGTAACACGCCCATAAATTTACAAACCGATAAAGGCAAAGAATTTGTTGCTAGAGCCGTACAGAATTTTTTCAAACAACACGATATCACGTTTTATGTGACGCAAAACCCTGATGTTAAAGCATCAGTCATTGAGCGTTTCAATAGAACATTAAAAACCAGAATGTGGCGCTATTTCACATACTCTAATTCATACAAATACATAGACGTATTACAAAATTTACTGACTTCGTATAACAACCGCCATCATTCAAGCATCAAGATGGCACCCTCCGCAGTAAATGATGGTAATATACTGGAAGTGTGGAACAATCTGTACAGAAAGGGGATGGGAGTCGACAGGAAGCCTAAATATAAAGTGAACCAACATGTAAGAATTAGTAGAACGAAGGACGCATTCGAGAAAGGATATGAAACTAATTGGAGCGGCGAAGTGTTTATAATTAAAAAAGTGATTCTTAGAAAACCACCTGTGTACGAAATAGTTGATTTAAGCAACGATACGATAGAGGGCGTCTTTTATGAAGAGGAATTACAGCCAGTGACTTTGGATGATAACGCTTTGTTTAAAGTCGAACAAGTGTTAAAAGAAAGAGGACACGGTCAGCGCAAAGAGTACTTTGTAAAGTGGCGAAATTATAACGACAAGTTCAACTCTTGGATTCCTGCAGCTAATCTTCAGCAACTATGAATACAGATGAAGAATTTTATCTAACATTACTTAGCAATAGTTCTATGAGCTATTTTCCAAATAACACCACAGCACAATTCATAACGCAGCTCCCTAAACGAATAAGGTTACCGGGGCAATGGGTTACAGGTATTGCTGAAGTGCAATATCCATGCTCCTTTTTGGCCGTGACAGATACAGAAAATCTAGTCTATTATCGCACAGAAATACCTAAAGTGCAAGCCGGAGAAGAAACGTATGCTGAGTTGAAAAAAGTATTGCAAAACGCTAATTCATATTTTAAAAGTGATAGAGAGCAAATTTACTATGGTAGCGATGGATGGCACGTAATCTGTATTCAGCCCGGCAATTATGAAAACATTGAACATATTACAGCCGAAATTAACAATCACAGGTTATTAGAAAAGTTGCTGAATTTTCAATATAATAGAGTAACAAAACGCGTGTCTCTTGAAATTAAAACGTCGTCATTGAAAATGCTAGGATTTTCACAACGTCTGGCCTTACAACTTGGTTATAAACCTGATATAAATATAGCTGAAGCATCTGTACCAAGCCACCCCGCAAATATCTGGGTTGGTTTACCATCACAAATGTTTATTTACTGCGATATTGTGGAACCACAGCTTGTAGGAGATGTCTTGGCTCCGCTTCTTCGCATTGTTAACGTGACCTCTGATAATTATAATTACGGTTGCCACAAAGACGCCATATTTTCGCCGACTCATTATATAAATGTCATGAAGAGGGAATTTGAGAATATCGAGATAAATATAAGGACCGAAACGTCGGGTGTGATGCCATTCGAGTTTGGAACGTTGAGTTTAAAACTACACTTTAAGAGGATACAGTAGCTGCTATGGATTGTCCTTATCAACAATACTACACCAATCAGGCAGGTCAAGGCGTTGGAGCTATCTACAGAGGAGCAGCCTACCAGAGAGGTCATGGGATCGGAAGCTTTTTAGGCGGAATATTTCGTAGTATCCTGCCTCTTTTTAAAACCGGTGCTAAAGTTGTTGGAAAGGAAGCTTTAAGGACAGGCGCTAACATTTTAGGAGATGTTAGTGAAAGTCGACCGCTAAAAGAAGCGTTCCATAACCGTGTACAGGAGGCTGGAAAGAATCTCAAACGTAAAGCCGATAGAAAAATTGATACTCTAATGGAAGGATCGGGATATAAAAGGCAACGCACTCTGAATTACAATCAGTCTACAAGAAAAATCGCTAGGAAGAAGCTGAGCAAACCCAACTACACCGATATCTTCACCAGCAAGTAGTTTTCACAATGGCGTTTTTGCATGCGCAGTCTTGTGAGTGTGTTAAATCAGAGTTAGATTTGTTCGCTCTGCCCGCAACTCAAACCAGTATCGAAAATGGACAATGGATTTTTTACAAACCGCTTTCCTCGCTTAATGACGATGCACCGATTGAATTTATTGTGCCTGGAAACGGTAACGATTATATCGATTTAAGTCAGACCATGTTATACATTACTGCTAAAATTGTTAAACAAGATGATACACCATTAACCGACAAAGAGGTTGTAGGCCCTGTTAATAATTGGATGCACTCTATGTTTAATCAAGTTGAGGTGTATTTGAATCAGAAGCTTGTGAGCCCGCCAAACAATACATACGCATACCGTTCATACATTGAAACTCTGCTGAATTACGGCAATGGTGCTAAATCAACCCATTTAACATGCACACTATGGTACAACGACACAGCCGATAACATGGATGACATCACTACGCATAATGAAGGATTTGTAAAGCGGAAATTTTTTACTGCTGCAAGTAAGCAAGTCGAAATGATGGGACATGTGCATTCCGATTTATTCAATCAAGAAAAATTTCTTATAAACGGAGTTGAAATGAAAGTCAAATTTATCAGATCCCGAGATTCGTTCAATTTAATGGCAGACGAAGGATCTACATTCAAAGTGAAAATTAGTGATGCCAGCTTACTAGTGAGAAAAATGAAAATAAACCCGTCTATTTTACTAGCGCATACCAAAGCTTTGGCGACTGCGCCTGCTAAATACCCCATTACAAGATCCGATGTTAAAGTGTTAACTATTCCGGCTGGTGTGCAAAGAAAATCTTTAGATAATATTTTTCTGGGGCAATTACCAAAACGATGCATTGTAGGTTTTGTATCGAATAGAGCATTTAACGGCCATTATGCAGCAAACCCTTTCAATTTTAATAACTACAAAATCAATTATTTCTCCCTATACATCGACGGTCAACAAATTCCTTCAAAACCTCTACAGCCTGATTTTTCTAAGAATGGCATGTACGTTCAAGCATATCACACACTATTCTCGGGTAGCGGTATACACTTCCTCAATGAAGGCAACGCTATAAAACGTGAAGATTACCCTTATGGCTACTGTCTATTTGCTTTTGATTTAACCCCCGATCTGGCTGCAAATGCAACAACACACTGGAACCTTCTTAAAAATGGCGCTCTACGTTTAGAGGTGGGTTTTCAAAACGCGTTAGAAGAAACTATTAATTGTCTAGTTTATGCAGAGTTCGATAACGTCGTAGAAATTGACAAACACAGAAATGTGCTGGTGGATTTTAGTAGTTAAAAACCAACAACAGTTTTTTAAAATTTAGTCATGCTCAAACATTTCGTCAGTATGGACAGTGCCTTCGTAGATCTGCAAGGGTTCCGTGGTGATAAGAAACAGTTTATTCCGAAAGAAGTGGCTGTTATTTCAGCAGATGGCAACCAGTTAGCAATTTTCGTTTTAAAACCTCCTGCAAAATATGACACTCTGCCCTATTTCGTTAAAAAAGGCATAAACTATCTGGAGCAAAGACATCACGGTCTAACCTGGGATTCTGGTTCTATACATTTTGATGAATTTGAAGCAGAGCTAGCACGAGTTCTCAAAAAATTTGAAAAAGTGTACGTTAAGGGCCAAGAAAAGAAGGAGGTTCTAAGTTTTCTGAATAAAATCGTCGTAAATTTGGAGGATCTCGAGTGCCCGTCTTTAAAAGTTTTGCGAAAAACTACTGCTGCCGTACGTTGCCTCAATCACAACATCCGTTCGCCTGTATGTGCATTGGAAAACATACTAATTTTATCCGACTGGTGGCGCAATGAATACACTGGAAGTTCAGAAAATATTGCAAACAATCCCGAGTCTGTTGAATGTGAAACGCTATGTTTTTGCTTCTGATCAACTCCCTACAAGAATTGCAAGACCTGTGGCAATCATCGTCAACACAGATCCAGCAAACCGACCTGGACAACATTGGAATGCAGTGTATATAGACCAATATGGATATGGGGAATACTTTGATTCATACGGCCGCCCTCCAAGCGGTTATCATTTAAAATTTTTACAACAAAATTCAATCAGCTGGTCTCATAATCCAAAAATTTTGCAAGATTTTAGCTCTAACGTTTGCGGCATATACTGTTTAATGTATTTATATTTTAAAATGAATGGTGCATGTATGATAAGCTTTGTAAACCTGTTCACTGATAATTTAGTTTCTAATGACACATATGTAAAAGCACTATATATCCAATACTTTACCTTAATAAACTTGTTTAATGTTATTTAGAAAAAACACAAATAGTTTGTAATTAAACATATTTTTATTACACACAAAATATTTAATAAATGTATTTACAATATTCGGTTGTTTTATTTACAAAAATTAACAGCCTCTTAAACCTAGCATGCAAAATAAAACTAACATGCAAATAAAACTAACATGCAATTAAAATCTAACATGCAGTTAAAGTTAGCGCAAATTGAACCATGTGACAATAAGTGCAATATTTAATGTACGTTTTGCGACAGTCGTGGTTAGTTTTCTAAAATGATTGAAATTAAATATTATGAAACCAATTGCCACAAAGCGGGTCTTATGAAATGTGAACACTAACCACACGTTGAAAATACGTACGAACAAATAAGCAATTACATGTAAACATAATGCATAAATCAAAAATTAGTTTAAATACTTTTGTTTTACAAAAATATGTGGCTACAAGTGCAATAAGTTGTTGCATAAAAACATCATAAAAGTTAAAAAAGACAATACAAAATATAAAATATTGTTATAAAAACAGTTGATTATAAAAATAACGAAACTATACGCAATATAGGCACTCATAAAAGTTAAAAAAAAAGACAATACAAAATATAAAATATTGTTATAAAAACAGTTGATTATAAAAAGAACGAAACTGTACGCAATATAAACACTAGTCTGCTTTAAACCCATAAGGTAATGTGTCATAACTATCTTCAACACGCCTACGTTTAGTGTACTGAACCCTATAAATTTTCTTTTCGGGCTTAGATATGACTTGATACATCCCTGTACGAGCAATTTTCCGGTCGGTTTCTACATACGTCGCGGCGGCATTGTCAAGAACCATGCTCTTAAGGGTATCAAAATTTACTTTTTCGGCATTTTTGTAGTTTAAAGTTATGCCTTTTACTTTACATACAAATTCGTAAGCGTTTTTATTGGTCGAGAAAACCTTAAAGGCATAATTTTTAGGCCCTCCGCTAACAAATTCCGTAATAAAGCTACCTGGCCCATATTCCCTCATCTCGTCCGTCATATCCCCCAAAAAATCGCCCACAGGAGGTACCCATTCACCAGGCTTTTGGGTCAGCAATATGGAATCGGTATCAAAATACAAAACACGCTCCCCTAATTGTTCCAAATATTTATATAATTCAAGTCTTGCATTGGCTGTGGTGTATGCAGCCAATACAACATTGACCGTTTTAAGCGAAACTATTCCCTCCTCAGGTCTATCCCAGATTACGACTATCACCTCCTCATCGACTATCATGATTGAATGAACCTGTATTGAAGGATCAGTTAACATTTTAAAAAAGTCATAGGAATCTGAAAGAATGCTTGTCTGCATCAAATTCTCCCTTTGCCCAAATTTGCCCCAGAATGCATTTAAATTTAATTTTGAACTGTAACGCATGCCAGAATTCAAACAAATTTTATCCTTTTCTAAGGTTACGCCTTCTCGTTCTAAATATTCGGCTAAATATTGATCCTTGGCGTTTTCGTTGTTACACCAAGCAGGCCACCCACTACATTCCTGTTTTGATTTTAAAAAATTATCGACATATCCCGAAAATAGACCGCCTGTTTTAGTGGCCCTGCTATATTGCACAATATCGTACGCCCATATTTCATGAAACTCGAGCACACGGTATCCCAGTTGAACAGCTTTTTTTAGTTCATCGGACACATATGTTCCGGTAAACTTGCGCGAGTCTTCTGCATGGATGCAGTCACCAGGGAAGCTGGTTTCGGCACATAACCTGCATAACACAAACATTAATTTGCCATGCATTCGGAGGGGTAAAACTGGATGATAAAGATTTTGAGGCGGCAATACAGTGCATTTAATTAATCCATCGATTGAATCGAGAGGAAACTGTCTACACTCCGCATCACCAACGTATACTTTAGGATGGCCTACAGGATACTTGCTATATTTATTAACGAAAGGATAAAGACTACAAACATCGAAATATTTTATCTGCTCGTTTTCCTGGCATTTATAATGAAGTTTTACAGCATTAGTACGCCCACCGAAAAAACTATCTCGCGGATTTAACGGTGTATTTCTAATAATGTCGTGATTGTTTACAAAATTAGCTGCATTATGATTATATTTCAAAAATAAATTAAATTCGCATTCCCACATTTCTACAAGCGTATAACCTGCCCTTCTAATTCTCGAGGCAGATGCTTCTGTTGCCTCGCGACGAACAAACATTGTATCATTTTTCACGTTTGATAAATCTACGGTTTGGTCAGGGTAGCATTGCTCACAACCGTGGAAATAGCAACCGTGAAAATTATACACTGTATTTGTTGCAGCGCAAAAACCATCCACCAAAATACCTTCAGGTAATCGAACTTCTCTATTATTACCGGCATGTTGAATGGCGATACCTTGCTCGTGTCCTACCCATAAAAGCCATTTAATTGCAATCGTCGACTGCCTGTCAGCTAATCTGTATCCGCCCGGTGGAATAATTGCTATAGTGTTTTCTGTCAAAAAATTTCGTCTGTAAACTAAACTGCAACAGCCGGCTATTGTACTGCACTCTCTAAAAGGATCTACTCCATTTTCTTTGTTATAACGGGTCCAAAACTGTATACAAGCCTTGCGCAATATATCGACATCTTGAATACAGTATTTGACTATTGCTTCTTGCATGTCAAATACTACATTCTGTGCAATTTCCGAATTATACCACGCAAGGAAAGTTGTTCGATCCATAGGAGACATTTCATCGGCCATATAGTAATGAGTTGGGGGCAATACTCCAATATAATTTTGATTCTCTAACTTGTTAAATAAATGGGGAAAGTATCCTTTTGTAGCTTCAAAATTAAATGTTTTGGGCAGCTTAGCTAATGCTACAGGCAAAAAATTTAAAGAGTCTATAAATTTAACATTGGGACAGGTGATGCACATTAATTTTGTGCCGGTGGCAATAATTTTCGGGGCCCACTTTTTCTGATGCTTTACAATATGCTGCATAATAAAAGAACCATCATATCCCTTCATATTATGAGCCAGTGCAAAAACGTTGGCGATATTGGATAATTTAGATATATAATCTAGCAAACTTTGTACAGGGTTATTTTTAAACACATGTTGACGAGTACCGCAAATGTTACAAGCCTGTGTGACATCGTCAAGATTAATACAAGAATTGCATACATTTTGCGCGACACATAAATTTGGTTCGTGAACAAAAACATTAGGTTCACCTTCCAAAGCTGTCTCCTGTCGTGCCTCAAAATCATAAAAAACGAAAATAAACTTTTTAGGCAATTTAGGACTCTTTTTCTTTGCCATATAACATAAATGGCGGGTTGGCATTTCTTTCGCGCAGGTATGGCAATATTTTACACCACACGTATGACCTTTCTTGTTGTTTTGCCAGTATGTCATGAGACACACTCCACACCTTTTTAAAATGCTGCACAAAGACTTTACATGTTCGTCAAAACATTCCTGACCACGAAAATCCCTATTACAATTATTACAAACGATTGGGTCCAAAAACAGGTTACAGGGCGGTTTTGAATGACAACATGGGCAAATATAAGGGCAATTTTTGTGTCTCTGCTTACTATTGGTGCGGGTTAAGCAAAATTCGCAGAAATAAGTGGTTGCAAAAGCCGAAGTTAAACTGGTTATTACATTGTAATGCTGATCCTCTAATAATAAATTTAACACTTTTTTGTTGTGCCCCCTAGGTCCCTCGTAATATTTACTGGCGCCAATACGCGAATTATAAACGACAATGGTGTAATTAGCTAGATACAACTGGAATTGTTCCAAGTGTTCTCGCGTGGCTCCATTGATTAGATTAACACCGACATTTTCACAAAGCTCATAACATTTCTGTGTCAGGATTGGATGACCTGCTTTGAAGGAGCGCAGATCTGGGTCATTATCTACCCAAGCTTTGGCCAGAATAAGAGCTCGGGCAAGACAGTAATTATCATCATTCCTTACAGTTAATATACCACGTTTCCTTCGAGAAAATTCCTCAAAACTAACGCCAGTCATTCTGATATATGATTTTCCATATCCAACAGGCAAAGTAACACGGTTTACATGCAAGGTCATTTTATCTTGAGCAAAAAACTTAGCGTTAGATTGAAGTATTTTCTCCAAGGTCGACATTACAACACCGGCGTTGAGCTGGTCAACACGGCGGAAAGAAATGCCTATCGGCTTGTCTGCAAAATTATCGTTCCTTAAAACTAAACCTATCTTATCAGAAGGTGCTGCTCCCCTGGTGATATGCGTGATGATCTCATCGAATGCATTCTGTAAATAAGAGTTTCAATAAGTTAAAACGTCTAGCTCACCATATTTCAAAATATTAACTGAGTATATAACGTTGCAAATGTTTGAAATAATTAAACTATCAATTTCAAATCTGTAAAACAGCGCTATACAGCCATGAATTTAGAACATGTGACTAAAAATAAACTATAAATCCATTTAAAATCAATAAATAACTTGTGGCGTAAATTTAGAGTGGTTGTTTTCAATACACAATATTTTATACTTACATTAAGCCATATGACAGGGTTGCTCGTCGCAGCCTCTATCTCATTGAATTTGAAGGTCAAGGTGAGAGCTTCAGTGTTGAACTTCTTTATAATCTTGCGACCTTCGCTCATCAACGTAATATACTGAAGCTGTTTCACTGACGACGGTTTTGCAAGAACCAACATGTCCGCAGAGGTCGATGGCTTTGGGTTATTCATCTGTTGTAAATTAAAAAGAAGTATGTTACTATCACTTCACCGTAAAATTACTTGTGTGGCCCAAACGGGTTTTTATTTTAGTTTCATGAATCAAAATTTTCTAATGGTTGATTTAAATATAAAAAAGAAACGAATAACGACAATTCAGTTTTAAACTAATAGGTTTTCAGAATTGTTGTTGCAAAATGTAGGAAACTTTCGCACATTTAAAAAATAGTTCGGCAAAACTTACAGGTGCTAACATTTCGCCAATTGCAGAAGTCCTTGGGGTAGGTCGTTGCTGCCCTGCATGGACGGTCTCCAACATGGCGGACGTACTCGATGGCCCTGGATTATTCATTTGCTGTAAATTAAAAAAGAAGTATGTTACAATCACTTCACCGTAAAATTACTTGTATGGTCCAAACGGGTTTTATTTTAGTTTCATGAATCAAAATTTTCTAATGGCTGATTTAAATATAAAAATGTCGGGTATACTTACATTTATCGATGAAATGACCAGGGGCGATTGACGCGTATCGTCTTCCAAGCCACGTTTAGCAGAAGGCCCCGTCGACGTAGATGCTCCATCCTGCAAAATTGTAATTTATATTAGCGTTTTTAAGTAACGGGGCTATGTGCTATTTTAAATCGACTAACGACAAATGAGTTTTAAACTAATAGGTTTTCAGAATTGTTGTTGCAAAAGGCTGGAAACTTTCACACATTTAATAATTTTCTAAAAATAGGAAATATATTTTTACTTACCGATAGGGAGGCAAACGACTGCTTGGCCCGAATTCTTCCGACGGCTTGACACAACTCGAAATAAGTATGAAAATACGACGGTTCCAGAACCACGCCCTCGTTAGTTAGTTTATGCTGAATTATTTTAAAGGCTAGTAAAACAAATTCCTCATTTGTATATAGCCCGTTCTTGAAATAATCAAGAATTTGATAGACGGTTAACTCGGATGTGTTCATCGTTGCAGATGAAAAAGCACAAAACAATCACTATAGCACTTACACTCACGCTTTCAAAAGATAGCTGGCACTTGCACTACGATGCGTCTTCAGGTGAGGGATGTGGCGGAATGAACGAGGTATGCTCGCCTTGTAGTGGTTTAGACAAGAGAAAGCGGTTCGCGAAAGCGCTGGAGGGCAAACCGTTACGTTTCACTTCAACAAACAAAGGAGCCTCGTCACCAAGGTTGTTTAAATGAACAAAACACATGTCTCGACCTGTTTTAAAAACGGTCAAATTTATGAATCAGCTTTCGCTATATAAAATAAAAGTAATTATCGCGGGTTCGCTGATTTATTCGCTGATTTCGCTGTTTTAATTATAAAAATAAAGTAATTATTTCATATAGCTTTTCAAATTATGCGCGGTCGAATGGGAATTAACCACTGCGCGAATGGAAATTAACCAGAAACTTGGGGCAATGACTATATTGCAAATTATAAAATTATTATTAGTAGCAAAGCTGTTACAAATCTAGTTTTTTAAAAATTGCATCTGCCTGTAAACACAATATGGTAAACATTCACTATTCTCATAATATAAATTTTTGAAATATAGTTTGTTTAAATTCGGCCGGTGTGACGGCACAGCTGCGAAATGGCATCTTGTTCATTTCCTATATTTCCAAGTCGCCTCGATAGCACAACGGTAAGGTGCTAAGACTGTTAACCAGAAAACTAGGGTTCGATTCCCACTCGGGTCCGCCGCAAATAGATTTTTTAAATTTAAATATTTCCACGAGTGAATGCAAGAGAGAGAGAGAGAGAGAGAGAGCGATATAGATCTATCAGTTTGAATTTCAAATATTTCCACGAAAATTAAAAACAACCGCCGTGAGAAGTGCGCGCGCACCAAGATGGCCGACACACCGCGAAATTCAAATCCAACAAATTAAACTTAGAAAAATCGGCAAAAATTCAAATTTCAAATATTCCCGCCAGAAATCCAAGATGGCCGCCGAAGTCCGACGCGTAATTCCAGAAGCAAATTAAAAAATCTAATGCGTAATTTAATCAGTAGCACATATGTAAATTAATTAGATCAAACCGCGAAATTAATTAGATCAAACCGCGAAATTAATTAGGTCAATCCGCGAAATTAATTAGGTCAATCCGCGAATAAAACCGCGAAATCCGCGAATTAAACCGCGAATCCGCGAATCAAATAAAAAGTGGAGGGGGTTTCTCGCCTCCTTCTACTCATGTACGTCGTAGAATAAACGGTAACTGACTAGAATATTAACATACGTTCATATAATAAGCGAAAATTGACTTGCATTATAAGGTATGTAGTATAATAACCGTTAACTGTGCAAAATGTTAACATATGTTAGTAAAATAAAAGATAACATACTATTATTTATCAAACGTTCGTATAATGAACGATGACAGTGTAAAATTTGAACATACATTTGTAGAATAAACGATAACTGACTCTACTGTTAACCTATGTTAGTATAGTAATTAACTGACCACAATATTAACACACATTTGTAAAATAAACGATAAGTGACTATAATGTTAATATAATTGATTGGAATTTTAACATACGTTTGTAAAAAAACTAAAACTAACTAGCACAATAACAAATGTTAATATAGTAAACGACCACTTACCACAATGTTGTAGAATAACTGATTACTATAAAAATGTTTAACATATGTTAGTAGAATAAACTATAAGACACCATTATTTAATAAATGTTCTTACGATGAAAAATAACGTACTAATATTTAGCATGCATTTGTAGAACAAACGAGAATTGACTAGAACTTCCTCGTAGAACATAACTCAGCTGACTATAAAGACAATAAACGATAACTAACTAAAATTTTAACTGACGTTTCTAAAATAACGATAACTGACTATAATTTTAACATGGGGTGTAGAATATACCATAATTGATTAGAATTTTAACTCACGTTTATCGAAAAACCTAAAACTAACTAGCATAATAATAAACAACTTGAATAATAATTGTCACAAGTCATTCCCAAAAAATATGTTTACCCATAATTATGTAAAATTTTAACATATGCTCGTCAAAAAACAATACCACACTACGATTGAACATATGTTCATAGAATGAACGATAACTGACTAATGTTTAACATGCGTTTGTAGAATATACCGTAATTGACTATAATTTGATTGTACGTCGTAAAATAAAGCTCAGCTAAATAAAATTTTCTATTATATTCGTAGGGTAAACAATAATCTACTAAAATTTCAAGATACCATTCTAGAATAAACAATAACTGAGTAAAATTGTAACATATGTTCGTAGAAGAATCGATTACTGACTAAAAACATTACATACATTCGCATTAGGGCTTATGCCACAAAATTGACAACAAATAAGCTCTGCTCATAATTATAGTAGATACTAATAAACACCCAGCAATTTTTAAATCCCTAAGCGGTAACTATTTACACTACATCTACAGGAAAACATATTTGACTTAACGAAATTTGCTAAATAAAGTTTTTTAGTTACGGATATGGTTTAGTGGCACACGAGGCTGTCATAAGAAAAGTGCTAAAACTGTTATAAAATGTAATATTTTTGAAACAAAATATGGCACAATGAATCTTACAAAGAGTTGAGGGCTCCTTGGCATGACCAGAGTTAATTTTTTCACTTCTGTCGTAGCAACGGAATTCGAGTCAAAATCGAAAACGGCCGTTAAGTGGAAGGTCATAACAAGTCATTATGCATTTGACAAAGAGGCAGAAGCATTCAGCGAACGGTTGCAGGATTTTACAGCCGAGTCGCAAGTAAGTGATCACTTTACTACCGGGTAATAATTTCGTCAGGACGTCCATAAATGCCTTATATTTCCGAAGATTTAGGGCAGCATAAACCCATCATTGCGACGGCAGATTTACAACGCCCTGTATAGACCCGGCCTTAATTGTTTTACAGCTTCTCCGGGTTTTTGCTACCGTGCGTTTTGGTGGATTCGAGCTGCCATAAATCGTGCACGTCGATAATCGCCGGCCGAAGCTGAAACCTCGGACATTTTTAATGAAATGCCGACACGTGTGCCCCGGATAAAAACAAAATAATAAAATTCTGGAATATAAAACTATGGCAAAACGACACGGCTCAATAAAAGACACCTGTACAGCATTCTTTGACAATTATTTGCGCTCGCGGATTCGACACGCACATCGAGGCTGGCCGTGGAATAATACAAGAATACAACACAAGGAGTCGCCGAGTGCGACTGCTACGGAGGTGGACGCTATTATTAACGGCGAAATTTCGAAAAAACGTTTTACGGCCAACAATAAGGAGAAGAAATGCTCTTGTGTTCGAGCATTAATAAACTGGAACTATTCTATGCGGCTGGAATATTTTGAAGTCTGCGACAATAAGAACAGTTGACAAATCCTTACATATCGTTAATATCATTTGTATAGACTGGTTGGAATTTCGTATACCCAGCACCATAACTC
Organism: Agriotes lineatus; assembly: GCA_940337035.1. NCBI lineage: Eukaryota > Metazoa > Arthropoda > Insecta > Coleoptera > Elateridae > Agriotes > Agriotes lineatus. Next base: position 2,107,408 of record OW679200.1, on the reverse strand, counting down.
CAAAGGTCTGGTCCTTTTCCCAAAATTTTGCTATGGATCCCGTCATCTCTTAAAGGAAAAATTATTAAATAATGCAAATACAAAAATATCATTTACATGCTGTATATCACTTTTCAAAAATATAAGCTGGAAAACCAATTTCGTTCTGAAAAAGAAATTCGTGATTAAGTTTGTACAATACTTTATGGTCTCTGACCATATCGTATAAATATATACGCACAATATACCGTGTGTCCACAGGAGTACGCACCATAGAGATAAGATAATGCTAATAGAATATAAATATCAACCAGTGCTATGACCACCGTCCCTTTTCTTGTACCATTTATAACAATATTGTTTCATACAGTGGCGAGTCAGAAGCCAGAAAACAACGTTTTATCGTGCCGGCGATTCCAGCGTTAGCCGATCTTTCTATTCTATTTGGTTATCCCTATGGTGCGTATTCCTGTGGACACACGGTATATATATATATATATATATATATATATATATATATATATATATATATTGCTATGATATGTTGTAATAGCTCCACTAACAATTGCCTGTTTGTAATGAATTGCCTGACTTCAAAGGCTATTTTTAATTTAGAAAATTAATGTAAGTTAAAATTAGGGAAAATCCATACACACAATTCTCAGATTATATTTTTATGCTGTGCTCAAACTTGCCTGTCAGAAAATTAGGGCTAGTTAAAATGAAATGTAATAATTAATTACACAAATAAATGGTTGAATGCCCCTCTTTCTGTTGTATTTAACTGCAATATTTATTACGCTAGCTCTCGGCGAACACAAAACTGCTTATCTCAGGTTGAGTCTGTAATAGGCTATATTGTGAAATTTAAGGTTATTTGGCTCAACGTAGCTCATTTGCTCGTTCTTAGTAGATAATTCACCACTTTGTAAAATGACAGATAAAGACAAAATGGTTTGTGCGTACAGCGTGTATTTGAACGTTTAAAATCGTGAAATAATGTGAAAAAGCGTCAGGTAAATAATTATAATATTTCCGCTTGCCAATAATTAAAACATTGCTTTCATTACTAGAATGACGTAGACCCTCGCCTTCGTTATTCTCAGGATGACGTAGAACCCACGCCAACCTTTCAACTGTTTATGATGCTTGGAACTCTGCCAATTTTGCAAAACCGGATGACGCCGTTCGATTTTTGAAAATTACGGCGTAGCAGGACCCTTGGAAAAACGCTATGCCGCTTCAGTAAGGTTAAATCTCGAATTTACATAGCTTTCCGAACGGCAACTCTTAAAATTACAGATGGATCCTACCTCGCGAAGTTCGCTTCGATGCTGCTCGCAGATGTCGCTACCGGTTTTCTGCCTCTGGCTCTGCTGGAGTCGCTACCCTGGGTGCAGATGTTGAAAGCTACGTTCTTGCAAACCCCGCTGAAGTCATTGATCGCTGACCTCTGGGTTCTGCTGCTAATTTTAGTCGTAGTCCAAGATCGTAAAGTCCAGCTGATCGGCTCATGATGTTCACTCGAGGATGAGATTGGAAAATTTAACTTTTACGTCGTAGAAACTGCTGCAAACGTTCCCGCAGGTACACTAACACTTTGGCAATAAATTGGACCACTTTTTATAATTGTAAAAACACATTTATTCTCATAAAACATTAGCTAAATATGGAGCACAAATTTGACAAGCTACATTAATTTCTATTTTCAATTGTTCTCCTCGTTAATAACAAAAAAACATCCGGTTGCTATGATACGGTATTCTTCTACTATTAATTGGAAATTAGTGTGGATAATATTAACCACAAATAGAATAAAATATTATTACTAAAACTAAAATATTGTTTTTTGCTTATAAGTAGTATTTTTGCACTTTGTTTTTAATTATTAGCGAACTGATATTTGAGTCCACTTTTCACGTCGCTTGCTTCTCTTCTGTTGCCTTCATTCAGGATTGCTCTTTGCAATTTTTTTGATTATCCTTATCTTCAATCTACCCGTCAGATTGCTCATAATTTTTACTGTCCTTGGCTTTTATTGATAACTACGCTCATTTATATGCACATAACAGCCTTTTGTGTCAATTACTTTCATTTGGTCTGGCTTTACATATGCACAAACCTATCATTTTATTTAAATTACTTTATTCAAAAGCCCAATTCAAACCTCTGAAATATTCTTTGCTTTTGGGTGCCTTTATCCGACTAATTACTGTTTCTCGTATCCCATTACCAATGCATTTAATGCTTTTATTATTGTTTCAAATTGCAATTATATAAAATATCCTAACTCTGTGTTTTATTGACTTGGTTAAACATTTTGCACTGCAAACAGAGCCAAATTTTGGGTTTAATATCATTTCAATATATATAATCTATCCTTCTTCTATTTTAAGTGTAGAGGTATACGCAAAATAATAACCATCATGAGTTTAGAATGGAAGTAAATTATTTTGGTTATTCTGTTTGCAATCAACGTGCAACGTGCATTTTTAATTATTCTTTAAAGCAAATCGACCGATGGACCATTGTCAATTACTGTTACTGGACTTAGGTGTAGCTGGGCCAAATTCCGTTTCAATTTCAATAGTTCAGGTGTTTCTGCAGTAGTAGTTACTAAAGCATCATCTGTAATAATTATTGGATACTATCCAGATATTAGTTGCTCTAGTAAATCATTTATAAATCAAAGAAGTATCAAGCGACCAAAAATGAACGGCTGTGATAACCCTATGCTTACACCACATTTACATGGTTGTACATGAGCCATATACAAAAATATAGTAGCAACTAAATGCTTTTGGTCAACTCCATCATTTAAAATATTTAATAATTGAACAACATCCATTTCAGTGTGATGTCGTTTATTATTAACAAATTTCTACACAGACCTTGTTTTATTAGGTGATTTACAAATGTTTCTTAGCATCTAGTTATACTGCTATAATAAAACGATATATGAGATATTAGAGTGGAGCAAAAATACTTTCTGTTAACATATTCCTTAACGGAACCTTGAACAGTCGTAGTAAGTGACATCTGCAGGAATTGAACGTGTATAATTTTATTATACCGGGTGTCAACGAATTTATTAGACAAGTCATAACTTCTAGAGTATTAGGTGTATCAAAATGAGATTTGGTATAGATAAATGGTATAGGGAGAGGAGAGTTTTCGCATATTTTTCACTTTCCGGTCACTTCCGGTTTCACCGGAAATGGCTCCGATTTCGAATTTTTAAATGGAACACCCTGTATATTTTTGCATATTTGGATTTCTGAGACAATTTCGGATCAGAATGTGACATTTTAAAAAGTTATCCATGGCACACTTGACAAAAGTAAATAAATTATTATCCAGTATTTTGCTTAGAAATATTTAACTTTTAATCCAATCGCAAATAAATTAGTATCGATAGATTCGCCAAAAAATCCTCTTTTCGGAAAGTGCTTGTCAAAAAAGGGTCGCCATTTGAAAAAACATAGTTAGATAAGAAAACGTGATTTTGTCAACTTGTCTTATTCCTATCTATCATACTAATCACTAAAACTTTGCGATTGTAATTTTCTGACATCACCTGAGGTCCTTAGATTAGTTTGCGTCCGATCATGGCCACCTAGATGCCATATTAAAAGTGGCTCTAAAAAACTCAAGTAGGCTTAAAAACTTTTTAAAATGTCACATTCTGATCAAAAATTGTCTCAGAAATCCAAATATGCAAAAATATACAGGGTATTCCATTTAAAAATTCTAAATCGGAGCCATTTCCGGTGAAACCGGAAGTGACCGGAAAGTTAAAAATATGCCAAAACTCTGCTCTCTCTATACCATTTACCTATACCAAATATCATTTTGATATACCTAATACTCTAAAAGTTATGACCTGTCTAATAAATTCGTTGACACCCGGTATATACAAAGCTTTAAAAATCATAAAAGCCATATTTTAAATGATATATAATTCAAAGCTATGAAAAAAAATCTGAAGACAAAAAATCAAACACTTGTTTTTAAATATTGTTTAAATATCAATCATTTTCTCTTACGTATATTTATCTTGTAGGTGCACCTTTGTTTGTTTAAAACAAAACCGTGATTGAGCCGGTCTGGCCATAATAATTGTAAACTGCAATTGTCGCGTGAAAATGGTTCGTGTTAGAATGTATTGATGTATTGCTGTCTGCTAAAGAGAAACTTTGATAAATGGATTGAGTGTGAAAAATTATCGCAGATTTATCAATACCCACGTTAAAACCGTTGAAACATAGAAATGAAATCAACGATAATCTTTTACAAAATCAGACGTTAACACAGGCCTTTAAAGCGGCGATACAGAGGAGCATTGAGGATAATAATTTCAATGACAAATGATATGGGTATTTATCACCTTACGAGTAAAATATACAAGGCTAAAGTTTGACGAAATCAATAATTCTATAAAAATATAAATTGTCAACAAATATTTATAGGTAGGTGTATTGAAACGGGGATGTAGAGGATAGAAGAATAAGAAATATTTTATTTTCTTCTTGAAGGAAAATAGACCTTATAAATTATTAAATTATTCAATCTGAGTGAATTGATAATTTACAAATATAATATCAATTTGAAGTAGAAGAATGTATTGTTATTGACGTATACCAAGGACTGGAATGTTGACATAAAGAGATGTAAGGTAAATTGAGACCGTTGGTGGTTGAAGTTAATTGGCTGTAGTGGAGAGTTGCTGTTATCTAGTGCTGCAATATACAGGGCCTACAATGTCGAAGATTACACTGGTATGCTGTTTCGAGGATATTTGAAAGGAAAGATTTATAATAAATAAAGTAAAACGTTTAATGTCTGATTATCAATTACCTGAAGAGAGTTAAGTTGTGATATTCGTAAGATCAATTAAGCGAAAGGTTACGTTGTCAGCGTACTTTTTAGATAAAAGGAATCTATATGATCGCTATTAAAATCAGAATTAACGTGGGTAAGGAATTTTTGTGCAAATAATTCATTAACTGAGCTAGTTTTGAAGATTAAATTAAACATACGTCTACAATACAGGATTATGTAAAGAAAATGTTAATAACAAACAATTGTTATATAATAGTAGATTATGTTATTAGGACTAAAAGTGATACTTTATTTGGCGAAGCTGAAGTTTATTTAGCCAAACTTAGTGAAGCAAATAATTCAGCTAAGCCACATAAAGTCACTTTTACTCCGAATAACGTATACTATTTTATCCGCAAACGTATTCAGGTAAATTAATATAAATTAAAAAAAAAGGATTCATCGGCCGGGAATCAAACCCAGGCCACCCGCGTGACAGGCGAGCACTGTACCCCTGCGCCAACCTCTGTTGTTCAAATAACGCGCTACTGTAATGATATATGAACATACTGAATCACCCGAGCTAATAGAACACGGCCACAGCAGCTGTCACACCATAACCCACGGCGACAGATGCTCCGCTCTGCTTAAAGGATTTATTTAAATTAAAACTTTTTCGTACTATTTTTGAAAATAAAAACCGACCTATGATATTAGTCTAAAAATATTAAAATGTTAGGTCATCATACAATTTAATCGGTCCAGTATCTTCGGAGGAGATAGCGAACAAACATAGAAAGAAAGAGAAAGAGCAACGATTTTGTGTGCTTAGGCAGATAAAGTACTCAAAAGTTGCTATTTTATCTGCTTAGGCAGATAAAGTGACACTTTTACCGTGTCAATAAAGAGTTGTCACTTTCGTGATGTTGGCGGATAAAGATTATTTATTTTAAATATCCACTAATGAGAATACCGTTGCAATAGCTTTGCCTTCACAACCAATATTAACTGGATAGAGCACAAACTTGTATTAGATTTAGATCCATATTCTGCAGTAGCAGTAAACTACTGCCAGGAAGCCTTCAATAAAAAGGGATTGGTAAAAGCACTAAATTTTGTTAAAGCATACTTTACGTGTTTTGGCTAGTAGGTAGTATAACTAAGTTAGAAGAATGTGATCTTTCTCTTGAAGAATTCCTGGGAACTACAAAACTAAGCAAAATCTACGAAATGTAAAAATAAAAGTCGTCAAAAGATTTTTAATACACACATGAAAACTCTGAATAAACACCCGGGTTATACAAAAATTAGATAAAACATGCTCCATAAGATAATTTTGACGTAATGACTACAATAAAAAATTCCAATATAATTTCTACTATGTTGAAAGCAGTTTCTGTGGGTATAACTTATACTGAGTGACAAAATACTAAACTTCTGGTTGATAACATCGAAGTACACCTGGTTATTAGTTCCTATACCATTACCAGAATTTAGTATTTCTAATGTTCGCTATGTTTAATAGAGTTGTTATTTCTTTTTCTTTTTTACTATTTTTTCAGTTTGTATAAAAATAAAGAAAACCATATTTTATTCGTTCAAAACTTATTTAACTTATATTTTGTGATCTATTGATAAGTAGTTCAATTATTTTAAATTTCTTTCTTGTTTTTTATTATTTCCCAGTTTATGTAAAATACATACCATATTTTGTTCACTAACTACATATTTAAGACATATTTTGTTAATTTCTTACAGCATAAAGCCAGCATACATTGCCATTTCGTTAAAGAATAGTTTCCACACTTTAATAATCATTAATTCGTTTATTATCATAATTAGTTTCTATAATCAGTACCAGTAATTGAATTTTTACACATTTATCCTTGTTGGTTCCAGACACACAAGAACCAAAAGAAAGAATCAAAAATGTCTACTAATAAATTAGGGTCTCTATACTTTACCAGATATTAACATTTAGATCACCAATTAGAATGATATTTGAAGAGATAAAAAAGATTGATTTAATATTATTGATAGTGTCATAGTGAAAAGCTGCATGTTTTTACTATATGGATGTCTATAAATACTAATTATAGTCTATTCACTTGACATCTGCACTGTCAAACTGACATTATGTTGTCACCACTGCTATTTTTCACATTTTAACAATTAAATTACTGTACGTGTACAGTCTAATAAAAAACACATTGTTTTTGAGGTATAGTCAAGATTTTTTTTTAATTTGACACTGACAGTGCAGATGTCAAGTAAATGGACTATACGAATACTCAACGTTTTGCCAATTGAAATTTAATTATACAGCACTCGATAATATTTTCTATAACGTACTCACTCACTTTCTGCAGTTCATATACCTCAAATTTCGCTTTGGAGAATGTTAGGGTTAAACCATGAACGGTATTCTCTCTACAGTGTACCGCTCCCTTAGACCAAGGGTGGACACGGCTTGGGCTAGCTCATGAATTCTCGGTAGAATATGGCGTGGTGTATGGACTAGGCAAATAAATGCTTCGAGCTTTAAAATTGAATAGTGGAATTATGAAAATGTGGGCTCCCTGTCGTTGATCACAACATAAAAACAAATCTAGCTAATAAATAACACACCACCTACCTTTATCGTTTCGCTGCACACCTATATAAATTGTACAGGTGAAGAGGTTGAGAAAAGGATACAAGAATATTATCAGCAAGATGGGCATTTAATCAAACCCAAATAGTCGCAGTAAGATATGAATTATATACATAAGTCGTGAAGGTTAAAGAGACAGAAACTTAAAATTTGTAGGACAATTGACTGACAAATAAATAAACCGTAAATAGGAATCAACTTGCAATTAGTTTAGTCACAAAATATGTTAATTAATAGCTAGGGGTTACAACTCACGATCGCCACCTGTGAGTATCGCACTTGAAATGTGGGCACAGCATTCAAGGGATGCGGCTCAAGTGAGTTTTGGACACATACGTATTTCGGCAGTTAACGATTAATTACTCACTCTTTTAGCGTTATAAATTGATTGATTAAAAGGAGTAATAAAACAGGCTTCAGTTTGAATTTCTAAGGCATTAGCAAGAACTGATTATATTTGCGGCAACTACCTACTACCTACTACCTATAACACAATACGGTGACTTCCACGAGAGAGAGGCCCCACGTTGGTTAGGCAATTAACACAATACGGAGACGCTCTCGCTTGTGGGAGGCGTGACCGCGGTTAAGAATGGATTTTTACTACCACTACCGAACTAGCTCAGGGTAGGGATGTCAACGAAAGACGACGATTGGACAGATCATGTTTATGCATTTGTTTATTTACAATTAAAATTAATATGTACTTCTCTTCTCGCTCAGCATGCTTCATCCATTCCAATACTGGATATATGCCTCCTCAAGACTCTTTGATTCTTCGCGTATTTGAGCTTTCCTAATCCATTGTCGACCTGCTACTTTTGTAATATCTTCCCTCCACCTTGTTCTTGGTCGTCCCACGCTTCTTCTTCCCATTCGTGGCCTCAAAATTGTGACTTTTTTGCTCCATCTATTATCCTCCCTACGGAGCATAAGTCCTATCCAACGCCATTTTTGACTAGCTATTTGCTCAGTGGCGTCCGTAACTCTTGTTCTTGTCCTTATATAAGTGTTTTTCTGTCAGCTAATCTAAAACCTAGCATTGATCGTTCCATTTTTCTTTGTGTTATTTTTATTCTATTCATATTGGCTTTTGTGAGGGCCCACGTTTCAGATGCGTATGTCAGTACGGGAAGAATGCACTGATTGTATACCTTGGTTTTTAAATGTTGCTTAAAATTATTCAGGTATACGCCCCCACATCAAACCACACCGATGAAGAGATAGACCAACTTTACGAAGATATTGAAAACGCACTAACAAGAGAGAAAACATACTATACCCTCATAATAGGTGATTTCAACGCTAAAGTAGGGAAACGAAAAGATAACGAAAACAGCGTAGGTGCTTACGGTGTGGGAGAGCGTAATGATAGAGGCCAAACCCTTCAACTTTGCAGAACAACATAAACTGAAAATATTAAACACATTTTTCCACAAAAAAGAGCATAGAAAGTAGACATGGCAAAGCCTAGACGACGTCACCAAGAATGAGATAGATTTCATAATAACCGACAAGACACACATAATAAAGGATGTGACTGTACTGAACCATGTCGGAATGAGCGATCACCGCGTAGTTAGGGCCAAAGTTAAAATAAATGTTAAACAAGAAAGAAATAAACTTAGAAACAATAAAAAACAACTGATGATAAATAACGAGTTGATAAATGAATATAAATTAGACATCAAAACAATACTAGTAAAAGAACTGGAAAGTAAAGTTACCCAAGAAAACAAGTCTATTGAAGAACGTTACTCCAATATTACAAAAAGCATAAAGAAGGCCGCCAAAAGCATTGAAAACAAAACAGGAATGAAAAATTCGGGAAGTAAACTGAAACAAGAAACGAAGGATCTTATAGCTACACGAAATCAGAAAAGAAGGAAACTAACAAAAGAAGAACTAAAGAAACTAAATAAAGAAATACGGCGTAAAGTCAGGCAAGACGTAGCCGCGGCAAACAACGAGATAATCGAACGGGTTTTAGAAGAAAACAAAGAACCAAAGGTATTTAGAAAAAAGATGACAGCAGGAAGAAGCCAAATCATAAAACTAGTTGATGATCAGGGGAATACATACAATACACAACACACGGCGGCGGCGGCGAATGGGCTGAACGGCGTCAACAGGCGGCGCGAGCGGACTGCGTCGCTTGGCGGCGATTCTCCTCTGTGGAGGCTGCGTGTAATCGTAGACGGCGGTGGCGTCTTTGGATGGCTGCGGGATTCCTCGAATGGGAGCAGCAGCGTGCATGGTGGCCGTCTGGGCGACGGCGATTCTCCTCTGTGAAGGGTGAGCGTAGGAGCAGACGGCGGCGGCGTCTTTGGATTGCTGCGGGCTTCCTTGAATTGCAGCGACAGCGTGCGTGGTAGCCGTCTGTGTGAATGCGTCCTCCTCGTAGTGGGCGCGACGTACGAGCGGACGGTAAATTTGGCGTAAGCGCTGGACGGCAGCGAAGGCAACTCCCCCAGAGCGGAATGTAGGTTTCAACTCCGGGGAGGTTTCTAAGACCAGGGGTCTATTTAGAAGAAGTTGCTTTGAGATCAGGGATCAATCGAATGTGTTTGTTTCTGCAGGCGGGGTGTATGGGCTACTGGAGGTTCTAGCCCTGGAAAGCAGGAGAAGTTGATCAGAGAAAAGGTTCGATCAGGTATCGTTTTCTGCATCGTTTTCTTTTTTTAAAGGCATTCCACCCCTCTGCGATCCTCCCAGATTGTAATATGGTCTCAAGTGGGAGATAATTTGTTATTTTTTAAGGTTGCTCATTGTCTTCCTTGTAAAAAACACGTTCAGGGATGTACTACACGTCTATATTAACTGAGATTAATTTTATTTGCGAGGTAGGTTTTGAATTATTGCGCGCCCCGCCTGCGTTGACCTATTTCTTGTTAATTTGGTCCGGCGCTAGCTTAGCGCCTCGAGTTGACACTTTCGCTTTTCTATTTACATGGCTAATTCTTTGAATGGACGGCTTAAGTCGATATCCTTTGTGCGTTGAGGGGCCCGCGATCGGAAATCTGTATTTTAAAACCGACGTTGCAATTTTCAATTCAACGTGTTTTTGGAATGCTGTCGCTGGCCTTTCTTCGGCTTTCGTTTTTATTTGAGGCGTTTTATTTGGGGCTACGACAAAACGCTGTTTTAAAGATTTTCCTATTTCGGGTGGCCTCAATTAGTTTGCTGAAATCGCAGTTGTGCGGATTTCGGCGTGCTATCTGTATTTAGCAAAAAAAAACTGCTAGAATTGCTTGCTTTTCTGCTCCTTGGAAAAATAAACGCGAGTTTCGAGGGCGTTACTCACATGTGATAAATTCTTAATTCAGCCGCTATCTGACGAATAGGGAAGAGCGGCTTTTATTACACGTGCGCTGATGTCACCTACATAGAAACGCTGAGAAATGCATGTACTTACATTTTTTTTCGGCATCTTAACCAGAAGACTTCTAAGCAGGATTTGGCTACATTATTTCGTAGAATCCCAGGACGCCACAAGCAATGACAGTAGTTAACTGTGGCAAAGGCGAGAATTCTGGAATTTCCAGCCAGCTTGCACGTCGAAGTAAAAAATGGGTGGCCGAGTTATGCTTTGAGTAACTGTAGGGTAACCTTAAGAAAGCCGCATGGCAACCGACCTAAATGTCGAAATTAGTATGCAAAATTTAACTAGAAGTGGCATTTTTATCAAAGCTGTTTACTGAAGTTCGTGAAGAAAACAACGCCGCTAGCGGTTTTCGTTTGACCTACTCCTTAAATTTCAGATCTCGGAAAGGCGCTTCCTGGCAAATTAATAATCGAGAATCTCAACTGTTTGCTAGCGAGCCTACTTAAGCAAAGCCAAGCGTGAGTGCTTCTGCCAGAAAAGCCTTGCAGGTGCCTTTTTCTAACGTCAGGCGGTTTATGCGATAAATTTGAATTTTTTTGCTGCATTATTTAAATATAAGGTGGTTCGAAAGAAGATGCGAATTGCTAGAACGTTTTATTCAAACGGGTAGTTACAACAGAATTTTGCTGAAATTGTATAACTAAGAAGGCTAACTGTTTTAGCAGCTTTTGAATTTAGTTAATTACATAATTATATTCGATTACAATACATTATTCCGAAGTTATTTTGAGATGATTTAATTTATCTGAAAAACTTAGTATTTTGATACTGTGTATGATAATTTTATTTTCCCTTTTATATCTTTTAGACGTATTACTAGCAATGTTACCTCTATCTCCTACTAGATTTTTAGTATTATCAATGTCACTCGGCGAAAATGTTTGTAGGGTCTAATAAATGCGTTTATCTTCTCCAGTGGGATAAGTAACTAATTACGTCACTCATTTGACACTATTTCTGTTAGGTAATGAAGCTCATTACATCACTCAGTAATGTAATAGCTTTATTACCTAACTGAGTGGTGTAATGGCTTCATTACCTAACTAAAATAGTGTCAAATGAATGACATAATAACATTTGCCTAATAAAATATTTTTGAAAATGACAGATCTGATTTCTCTTAATGCACTTTTTACAATTTTAGGCAGTTGTAGATAAAATTTTGTACAATACATGTGTGATCATCCATCATTAATATACTTGTGTGCTTACATAACTCGGGCTAAGCACTCGTTTGTAACTTACACACACGTATATTAATGATGCTCTTATCCCACTTGTATAGTAAATAACTATTATATTAGACCAAGAGCCCATAACACCAAAATTACTAGTCATACCGGCAAGCTCGGTAGGTAGTAATAGTACATTACATACCGAGGTGGAAGGTGTTTCATTCCTGTCGAGAGATTAAGTAGTTAACCGAGACGCGTAGGGTCGAGGTCAACTTTATCTCGAGACAGGAAAGAATCTTTTCACTTTGGTATGTATACTATTTTATTTGCAACCACTTTATTCTAAACAATAATTGGAAAAATTATTATATTATGATACGACAGGTTGTGACGCGCATGAATGGATGAACGAGATTCCCAATGTCCCTACCTACACAGCGGTCGGCAATGGATTACTTTCCAACCGCTGCGACGGGTTGGAAAGTTACAAGTTGGGAATAGCTCATTTTCCAACTTTTTAAAAGTCAGTAATAATCTTATTACATATACAGGGTGTTAATTAAGTACGTAGACAAACTTTAAGGAGTGGTTCCTTGATCAATTCTAAGATAAAAAGTTCATGCAAACATGGGGTCTAAACCGCTTCATTTTCGAGATACAGGTTGTTGAAATTTAAAAAAAAATTTATTTATTTTCAAAAATCTGAAAAACGCCTAGAGGTATTGTAATGAAACTTGGTGTATCTTACTATTCCATAAAGTGGTATTGTTTGGTCAAAATAAATTTAATTTATTTCCACCAGTGGCGTGCATCGGGGCTACCTCAGTTACCTTATTTCAGAAAAATTAGGTACGCCACTGTTTTTTAGTCAATACGACAAGTTTTTTAGCTTTATCCATTGAAACTATACAAAAGATGTATCTTTTATGTTTTTTATTGAATAAACCTTTTGCGATAAAAATGGAAAAATCTATAACAGCAATTTCGTTCATTGGACGTTAATGGGACCTAAACGGCTTCGTTTTCAAAATACAGTTTAAAGAAGCTGTTAAAAAACGCTATTTAATAAAAAACAATCTTACAATAGCTACAAAACGTTTTTCTAAAAAACAGCGGGGTACCAGATTTTTCTAAAATAAGGTACTGAGGTCGCCCCGATGCACGCCACTGGTGGAAATAAATTAACTTTTTTTGAGCGAACAATGCCACTTTATGAAATACTAACCTACACCAAGTTTCATTAGAATACCTCTAGCCGTTTTCCAAATTTGCGAAAAAAATGTTTTTGTTTAAATTTCAACACCCTGTATCTCGAAAACGAAGCCGTTTAGACCGCTAGTTTGTATGAACTTTTTATCTTAGAATTGATCAAGGAATCACCCCTTAAAGTTTGTCTACGTACTTAATTAACACCCTGTATGGTTGTGAATAAACCTTTTTATATTGCCCAAGTAGGTGTCAAAAAAGCAAGTATGGTAGCCGAGCTGCCGTTCGAAATATTAATGGCGGCTTTGAAAAATTGTTAATATATCTATATATATAAAACTGAAAGTCCTGACTCACTCATTCACTCACTCACTCACTCACTCACTCACTCACTTATCAACTTCCAGCCCAAACCCTTGGACCTAGAAAGCTGAAATTTTGCACAGAGGTTTCCTTTATGATGTATACAAGGAATAAGGAAGAATATTTCGAAAGTCAACCCCTAAAGGGGTAAAATGGGGGTTCCAATTTTGTATGGAGAATAGTTATTTAAACAACAAGTGTGTTAATGAAGGCGATTAATAATCGAAACTGTTTAAAGCACGAACGAACGATAGCGAGTGAGTGCCTTTAATAGTTGAAATTATGAATCGCCCATTAACAAACGAGTTTATTACAAAATTTTTTCGTTGACCGCAAAATCTTTTTTGTAGCGAAAAATTTGATTAATACAACTAACCTCCATGCAAAATATCATCAAAACGTCAAAATCACAAAAACAGTTAATTAATGAAAAAGAGTGTATTAATCAAAAACAGTGTATTACTAGATCTATTAATCCATCCTTTTTTTAAAAACAGTTAATTAATGAAAAAGAGTGTATTAATCAAAAACAGTGTATTACTAGATCTATTAATCCATCCTTTTTTAAAAAACAGTTAATTAATGAAAAAGAGTGTAGTAATCAAAAGCAGTGTATTAATGACGTCTATTAATCCATCCTTTTTTAGGAAAAATGATTCATTAATATTGAAATTAACAAGCGGTCAACGAAAAATAATATTAAATAGAAAAACAAATATGCAAACACGTATTTCGTGATTTTCCGAAAATCAACCCCTTAGGGGGTGAAATGGGGTAAATAAGTCTATAATACGATATGGGTGTCGTTATTGAGATTTTTTGGGACGTTGATTGCAAAAATGGCATTTATTTTTAAGTCCAAGACGGTGGACATGACATAAGGAAATGGACGCGACGGGACGGGACGGGACGGGACGGGACGGGACGGAACGGGAAGAGACGGGTAGAAATGGAACGGGACGGAACGGGACGGGACTGGACTGGACGGGAAAAGGCGGGAAGGGACGGGACGACACTGGACGGGACGGGGCGGAAAGGGAAGGGAAGGGATGGATTGGGATGGAAAGGGAGGGGACGGGACGGGACGGGCCTAGACGGGAAGGGACGGGAAGGGACGGGACGGGGCGGGACGGGAGGAGACGGGACGGGACGAGACGTGACGGGACTGGACTGGACGGGAAGGGAAGGGATGGGACGAGACGGGATGGGACGGGGCGGGACGGAACGGGACGGGGCGGGACGGAACGGGAAGGGATAGGATGGGATGGAAGGGGTGGGGGCGGGACGGGACGGGATGGGATGGGACGGGGCGGAAAAGGAAGGGAAGGAATGGGATAGAAGGAGAGGGGACGGGACGGGACGGGACGGTACGGAGACGGTGACGGAGAAAGGGAAGGGGACGGGGACGGGGATAGGATGGGATGGGATGGCAAGGCTAATTTTCGTTGTAATCGATAGGCAAGGTCCCTAAACCCAGACGGAAATTATGTGCTATACCGATACGAAGGGTATTAAGGGCCGCCATACTAGGTCAAACTGGTAATTTTTTCATTGCAAAAAAAAATAGCGGCAGGCTTCAATTTTTGTTTATTATTATTATTATTAATAATATTACAGATAAACGGCAAAACCGATTAACTGCATAAAGCAATCATCATCATCATCCCTCAGCCGTTTGCATCCACTGTTGGATATATGCCTCCTCCATGTTTTTCCACTGTTCTCTGTTTTGTGCTTTGTTTATCTAACGGGTGTTCATAAACAGTCGTCATCCCAGTAGGTTTTGACTTCAGAAACGTATGTCTATTAAAATTGAGAAAAAATGCGCTATGACAGTACTCAATGACGTTTCATTGTGTTGTACGAATTAATCAAAGACATAACATTTTGTTTTTTAAGGCAACTGGGATGACGACTGTTTATGAACACCCGTTAGTTTCCTGCCACTCTGCGTATATCGTCGCTCCATCTCGTTGGTGGCCTACTTCTACTTCTTTTAGTTTCCCTAGGTCTCCACTCCATGATTCGCTTGGTCCATTGATTATCGGCCATACGGGCTACATGGCCGGCCCACCTCCATTTGGATTGCGTGATGCGTTGGGTGATGTCAGTTACTTTCGTTCTTTCTCTTATGATCTCGTTCGGTATTCTATCTTTTATTATTATTCCAGGCATCGCTCTCTCCATTGCACGCTGGGCCACTCTTAGTTTATTTATGGAGAGTTTAGTTGAAGTTAAGGTTTCGGCACCGTATGTGATCACAAGCAGAATACATTGTTCATACACCTTTTTCTTTAGACAGATAGGAATGTCCCCTTTGAGGATGTCACGCATTTTGCCAAAAGCTGCACATCCCCAACTTATTCGACGGTGAACTTCACAAGTCTGATTATCTTTCCCAATTCTTATTTCATGACCAAGATATTTTGTAGTCAAAGACTTGTTCTACGTCCTTGTCATCAATTTTCTTGACATTATTAGGTACTAGATTTGTCATGAATTTGGTTTTTTGAAAATTGATATTTAGACCGATACTTGTCGACGCTACTTTTAAGTCTGAGAGCATTTGTTGGGCTTCACAAAAGTCAGCAGCTATTATAACAATGTCATCGGCGAAGCGTAAGTGGCTTAGGTATTCGCCGTCTATGTTTATACCTCTTCCATCCCAATGTAGTGCTTTAAATGCATATTCTAACACTGTTGCAAAGAGTTTAGGAGAAATTGTGTCCCCTTGTCTAATGCCTCGTTCTACTTTGTATTTGTTTGTGTTTTCGTGGAGTTTTACGCATGAGGTTGCATTACTGCATACATGTTCTATCAATTTTGTATATCTATAGTCTATCCTACTTTTTTGTAAGGCTGATAGTATCGCCGGTAGTTCGACAGTGTCGAAAGTTTTTCTGAAGTCAACAAATATTAATACTAGCAGTTTATTGTATTCGATTGTTTTTTTTAATGAGGGTCTCAATTGTCTGTAAGTGGTCATTCGTTTCGAATCCGATTCTAAAGCCAGCTTGTTCTCCCGACTGATAAAAATCTAGCTTGTTTTCTAAGCGTTTCGTGATTATTTTAGTAAACCATTTATACATATGTGACAACAAGCTGATTGGTCGGTAGTTCTCTAGGTCTGATATGTCTCCCTTCTTGTGTAAAAGTATGGTCACCGCGTTATTCCATTGTGTTGGGATTTCACTGTTTTGCAAACAGAGGTTGACATAAAGCAATAGGTACACATAAATAAACCTTAAAAAAATCATAACATAAATTAATAATCTACGTACATACTGAATTCAATTATTGAACATATTCAAAAAAAGAACAAAAAAGAATTGTTGACTAATGTACACTCAGATTAGATGATTAGATAGCATTCCGTTCATCGTATGCGTTTTTTTGAAACAAATAACTGAAGAGGAGTTCACAATATTGCCATTGAGACCGTTCCATACAGAAAAAACTGCTGTCGACACAATTTACGATGTTTCGCGCACCAACTTGAAATTATGTCCACGCAATCTCTCATCATTATTAATTAGAAAAATGTTAATTTGCACAGAATAATTATCCATGCCAAATTTTATAAGTCTCGATTATGTCACCTCACAGTCTTCTAGTGCACAATGTCTGGAAACCAGAACGCTCAGCCGCTGTTCGTATGGTAAATGGCGTATGGCAGGACATAACCGGGTTACTCTTCTCTGCACTTGTTCAAGAGCATGAATATCCTTGACCGAAGTAGGGATTCCAAATTGGCACTGCATATTCAAGTTCGGGACGAATAAAAGTTTTGTAAATCTTGGTTAGTAAGAAAGGCGACACATGTTTGAATGTAATTGATATTAAATACATCTGGGAGTTCACTTTTTTAATTAAGCTACCTATGTGAAGATCCCATTTTAAATCCCTTGTTATTACTACACCTAGATCTTTTTGACAAGGCACTGCGGATATGACACTATTGTTAAGA
This sequence comes from Agriotes lineatus, assembly GCA_940337035.1. Taxonomy (NCBI): domain Eukaryota; kingdom Metazoa; phylum Arthropoda; class Insecta; order Coleoptera; family Elateridae; genus Agriotes; species Agriotes lineatus. The sequence continues at coordinate 2,089,859 of OW679200.1, read as the reverse complement.
ATATAATCGCTGTTGGGATTATTAGAACCCATATGCAACGCAGTGCATTTATCTTCGTTCAATGGTAAACATCATTCTTCGCACCAGTTCTGCACTAATAATATGTCCGCCCGCAGATTACTCGCGTTGGTTGTAGGGTTGGCAAAAAAATTGGTGTCATCGGCAAATACAGACACGCTTGTTTTAAACTTCGTTGCAAGGTCACTAATAAATACATTGAAGAGTAAAGGTCCCAATACAGATCCGTGGGGGACACCGCTTTTAACAGAAAATTTACGTGATAATTGACCATCTACTCTAACACTACTCGTACGGTTATATAAAAAGTCTTCGATCCATGCTTGAAGATTTCTTCTAACTCCGAAGTGTTCAAGCTTCTGGATAAGTCGTTGATGCGGCACCTTATCAAAGGCTTTTTTAAAGTCTAGCTGGATAACGTCAATTGGTTCATTGCGATCGAATTCTTTCGTGCACTCATCAACACACTGAAGTAAGTTAGTCACGACTGACCTACCAGGCATAAATCCATGCTGCCATACTACTTCATTTAAACACCAATTATCTAAAAATATAATTGCCATACCGCTTGGATGGTTATGTGGGTAGCCATAATGGTACAAACAAGTACGATTTTATTAGCCATGCTGCTATCACAAATTTTCGCCAAAAAATTATACATGTTTGTACCAGTATGGCTACGCACATAACCATCCGAGCGGTATTGCAATTATATGTTTGGATAGTTGTAGTAAACAAAAATTGGGGCTTGCCGCTATATACCCTTCTTATCAGTATGGCACATAATTTCCGTCTGGGTTTAGGGATCTTGCCTATCGATTAAAATGAAAATTAGCCTTGCCGCTTTAAAAAATATATTTAAATTTATTAACAATTTTCCAAAGCCGCCGTTAATATTTCTAACCGCAGTTCGGCTGCCATACTTGCGTTTTTGATACCTACTTGGGCAATATAAAAAGGTTTACTATCTACCGAGCTTGCCGCTATGACTAGTAATTTAGATGTTATGGGCTCTTGGTCTATATGCCATAAATATGGTTTTTCGAAAACTGTCAAATTTTTTTGACATTTTCACTCTACTTTCAAGAGATTCATTTTCGTAAACGGAAAGTGTCCAGGGACATTTAAATTAATTTATTGAATAAAAATCTGGTGTGATACATGCACACAACTTTTTTTTACAGTGATCTTATAATTAACCAAAAATTTGATTTAAAATTTTTAGCATTTGTCAAAAATTTTCAAAAATTACCAATTCTACAAAAAAATAGAATTAGAATAGAATTTTAAGCTGAATTCAAAAATGTAATAATATACCGGGTGTTCTATTTAAAATAGGAGTTAATAAAAAAAAGAAAAAACCAAAAAAACCCATTTTTGAAGTATTCAACTAGAAAATTACCTATCTCACATTAATACACATTAAAAATTTCATAAAAATGTAAAGTTTGAAAAAATCGTTAGAGCCGTTTTTGAAAAAATCGAAAAAACTGAAAATCACAGGAGTAAACACCTACTTCCGGTTATGCGATTTTCTTCAAAAGCTTGCTGTCGCATCTACATAGTACACAGCACTTATATAAGAAGTTTCAACGCCATACCTTTTTTCGTTTTTGAGATATTCGGTTCAAAGACACACAAACAGACGCACAGACAGACACACAGACAGACAGACCAATGAAAAAAAATATGATTTTTGGGTTCAGGAAACTCTAAAAAATGCAGATCTGTTGAAAACTCAATTTCCAATTTTTGGGGTGAATCCAATACTTCCTTTACTGTAAAAGAAAGTAAAAATTGATCAACTTATTTGCCAATATATTATTTTAACTTACAAAGTAATTTTTAACAATATTATTCTACTATAGGTAATTAATTAATTAGTTTTCTACAGTATGTAAATTTAAAGTTCCAATGTCACAATGACATATATTTTATAATTAATTTATAAGCTGCGAAGTAAAAGACAGTTTTATAATTTTTAGTTCATTTTTTCGGAATATTACCTAATTCAGTTTTCCAAAAGGCAATTGTTTGTATCTCGAATACTAAGGGCCGGTTGCAGAAAGCAATGTTAAGTTTGACGTTAGCTAACGTCCCGTCAAAGTGAACAAAATCGCATCAAATCTTGTTTACTAATGTATTAGTTACCATAAATACTTATTTGAGATTTGATACGTTTTTGTTCACTTTGACGTCGCGTTAGCTAACACCAGACTTAACATTGCTTTCTGCAACCGGCCCTAAGTGTTTTTGCGTTGTACAATTATTTTCTATTTTGCTTTCGGTTATCATTTTCGAATTTGATTGTTGTTTTTTATCGTGTATATATTTAAGGAATTCTTTTCTATGCATGTAAAGCGTTCTTTAACATCTTCAACAGTCTCTGCGTTTGAAGATATTGTAATTAAAGCAGCCTTCAGTTCATTGCAATAAATGTATTTGCTGTTTTAATGATTTCAGTTACATCCTTTTGAGAATTTATAATAATATCTTTATGCGTTATTAATTCCTTTAATGTTTAGTGAAGTTGCACTACATTTTGTAATTATTAAATAAATCCCCACATAAATTTACGCATCTATTACAATTCATGTTGTGGAATATTCAGGAACGTTTTAGGTTTGTGTACAGAACTTTATTTTAATTTTAACATCTACACTCATAGAAATTGCACAATATAGCAAAATAATCATCTTCTAATACATTGAAGTTGTAAATGGCAGCCAGAAGAAAATGCAATATAAATGAACCTTCAAGCTTTACATTAAATGAAGAAGACAGTAATAGCCTGACGGCTGATATTTTAAACAGCTGCCTCTCCCAGTAAGGACACTTTCCAGACGTAGTATGTATATAGGATGAATAATTAACCTACATTAATATTATTATTAAAATAACTAAAGAGGTTATTTAATTTTATAGTTATTTATTTGAATCACGTACAATATTTTCCTGACTGTTTTTGTATAGATGTATTTATTTGAATCAGGTAAAGTAATAAACATTTATATCTCCGTAAAGATTGAGAATTAAATCTATATTTGTAAAACTATTTCAATGATTTTGATCTACTGGACACCTCTTAAAATGTTAAGGTTTCTCCCCAATCTCCCTGTATATACTCGTCCTGAAATAACAAATTCTACAGTTCCTATTGTACAGCTTTATGCAATTAGTATCTATTTCCTAAATATTCATGCGAAACTCGGTCGAATCGAAACGCATCCGCTCGACTACTCGCCGAAGAGACTTCATGTCTATCTCGTCCATCTTAGGATGAGCTGCTTACACACGTTACATTTCACCTGAAATTAAACTGAAAATGCGAGCAGATGCTAAGACTTTTCCGGATGTCGCATCCGATTTAGGATTACATTTGTGCCCAGCGCACGTCTCTTTCATGAAATGTCTCTTCGCAGATGTATTTTTTGCTGTGCAACCAGAATTTACGTTAGTTCATACCAGGGTTTGTGGCACTGGAAAAGTAATTCTCCATGTTCTGCAATATGTATTTTTGTTTTTATCTGTTTATCGTCTCTATTTAGTTAGATACGACTTGCAGCAATTGTTGGTGACACATCAAGAGGGTAGGCTGTTTTCAGCTGTAATTAATCAAGAACAGTGTAAATCGTTAGCAATAATTTTTACTAATAACTCGAAAGTACGTGGCCTAGAAATAACCTGAGGCACAGCCAAGGGTTATTTCATAAAGGCAACGTACTTGAGGGATGTTATTTGTCAAAATTATAAGGATTTATCACTGCCCCCAGTGAATTCGTAAAGATACCTAAGTTCTTAAATACATTAATAACAATAAATACTAACAAAAAGAAGCCACTTTTCTGTCAATTAATTCTACGTTTCATTAATTATTTGTCATGGGATATTGCTGAATTTTAATTAGATAGTTTCAATGCCTTTCAGCGCCTCGTAGATGCACGCGTGCTTAATCCCTTTGACTGACCACTGCGCGTCAGACTATTTTTAGTATATCAGGAAGATATTTTCATTATTTATTTAATGTTTTTGACTTTTATTTAATTGCCGCCATTTTTCTACTCATGTAGGTATTCAGTCAATAAACCGATAAATTAACACTTTTACTGGCGAAATTGTATCTCCTTTTTTCAATTTAGGAATTACAAGTGTTTTGATTCCCTTCTTAGAATTTTTTTTTGTTTCAAAGGCAACCAATTCAATTATTTCATATACATGATAATAGCTATTTATGATACAAGTTACTAAATTGAAGTGTTTTAGGCACGCGACGTGGTTTGTCAAACAAGATTGAAGGTCGAGTTTGACATTGCGTCAAGTGCCTGAAAACTTCTTTGCAACGTGTATCCTACAAGATTTTATAAATTTTGCATAAAAATAATCAGAAACTCTGAATTTTTACATTATATAAATGTGACAAATTGTTTTGACGTTTTTCATATGAAAAGAACAATGCAAAAACCGTGTCTTACTAGACCTCATTAAAGCATTAATGATCAGTGGAATTTAACTTTAGTGACTCTGATTGTCTTCACCAACAGTTTTCTCATTTTTGTGCTACTGTAATTGATAATATTTATGCATGCTTTTGGAGACATCAATTCTTGAAGTTTGATTTCCTCAAAGCATTCTATTGCAAACAAATGTATTGAATAAGAAACATTTGCTAAATTTTTCACTATTAATGATGATTCTTGCATGGCATTGGCGTAGACGGACAGTTCCGTTCATTAAATTTAAAAAGCGTAGCCAAAATAGCAGCAGCAAATTAAAAAAAAAACACGCAGGCATCGTCTATATCGCCATTAAAATGCAAAACGTTGCGAAATTTTAAACAAATACTGCAATACGTTGCGGTCATTGAGTAGGCGTAGGATTGACATTTCGCATTATTGCATTTTCTGCATATCAATATTCAACGCTACTCATGAAACCATTTTTAGTTATTAATAGGCTTCCCAATAGTGGAATAAATTTCTGCTAATTATTTGCACAGACTTGAAAAGCTTTACTTCGTGACGTATTTTCAGTAAAACTGGAAAATTTCAATTTAAATAATTGTTTGTTTTAAAATGCCACCCAGAGACGTAGGGTTTTATACATTTAAAATTAAAAAGCTGCTTATCTCCCCTTTAAATTGCAACGGGCTCGATATCGCGTTGTTTTTAATTTCCATGAACACATCAATGGTTTATTTTCTCGTGATAGTAAAAATAGTTTTAATGCCGTTTTGAAGTAAAATCCTAAATTTCTAAGCTGCCAAGTGCAGCTACAGTAAGTAAAATAGCGTTAGATGCCTAGATGTAGTCGTTAAATTACACTAGTGCTGCCCTCTATCGAGAGCACTTTGTAATAGAAATCAGTGCTGTAAGTTAATACTTCAACTTTTAAATCACTAATGAAATAGCACCTTTAATTCTTATGTATAGAATTACTGAAAAGCAATTTTTATCTTTCACAATTATATGAAAAAAAGAAGGCCTTATGAAATATAAAACGAAGCTTTATTTATACCGCTTGAAAATTAAGTAACATCGTTTGACAAATACAGCTATAGCTTTCCTGGTTAATAGTGTTAGCTTTAATTAGGCATTGTTCTGCTTTATGGTGTCATATGCCGAGTATTTTTCAGCCATTCAGCAATTATCAGACTTATATACGCACATAAGACCATTAAGTCGGTTATTAAGCCTCCTCTAAAATTGCTAGCATGACTTGTTTTTCGGATTAAAAACGAAGTTGATTTTAATAGTGAGAAGTGCGTGATGCATAACTTAGAGATCTTATTTCAACTATAGGGAAGTACTCTGGGAAATGATTAATCCCAGAAGCACTAATATCAATATGGTTCCATTGGCCAACAATATAATAAAACAAGCTTGAACATTCTGAACATTTGAACAAGCACAAAGTGGAATATCAAACTTACATTTCATAAACTTCCAACGAATTGAAGATGTTCATTTATAATCTTCATCTCTATAATAATAATAATAATGGCTTTTTATTTAGTTTTTCTCTATTTCAGTACAACAATAAAGTACAGGGTACCATACATATTACATTAAAAGTGATCATATTCCAGAATACAACACAAATATCACATGCCTAACAACAAATTTAGGTATAGAATAAAAGGTTCAAGTTTAAAATAAATAGGTATGTTAAAAAACTAGATATAAATATTACATGAAAATCACATATTTTATTCAGGTACACTTACTTGTTGCTTTGATCTTCATTTTTTATATCTAATTTTGAAATTGTTTACACTAGTTGCTTCTTTGCACTTTTTGTAAAGCGTTGAACATTGAAATTCCTTTATCAAATATTGATTGGATATCATTATTGCAACGTAAACTATTATTAGTTCTCGTGTTGTAAGCATGAACCTGGTTATTTTTTTGTAAGGAAATTTAACTAGGCAAGTTTTACTTCCCTCGTCTAAAAGACGAAGGAAGTTTTGTAATCGCGAAAAAATCACCAATTTGTTCAGATCTTTACGTTTCAGGGTCTCTAATGACGAAAAACAGGTTTTCTCAATTCCGAGAAAATTTCAAACAAATATATACAGGGTGAGCACCTTAAAAAATAAAATTTCGTTTATTTTTTATTTAACTTAGCAATAAATACAAGTAATAATTTGTACACAGCGTAGGCTTTATTCTTACCAAAAATGGGCCCGAATAGATACAGTTTAAATGTTGTACGATACAAAAAGGAGCAACAAATTAGTGAGTTACTTAATATAGCTGCAACGCAGGAATTCTAAGGGTCGGTGCTCCGTAGCTCAGGTAGAAATAGCCCCTTCCCTTGCAATATCCCACAAAACGCTGGGACTACAACGCGGTCCGCCAACCCTTCGAATTCGACCACCGGTAACGTTTTTTTATTTGAAAATTTATTTAATTTATTAGAAACGTGAAGATATCTTTACTTTTAACTTAATTTTATTTTTAAAATTATTTAGTGTCACTATGTCGACAAGGGAAGTTCTGGGTAAAGCCTTTTACAGATTTTTACTTCCTTTTACAATAAAGGAAGTATTGGATTCACCCCAAAAATTCGAAATTGAGTTTTCTACAGATCTTCACGTTTTAGAGTCCCCTGAACCCAAAAAACATATTTTTTCATTGATCTGTCTGTGTGTGTGTCTGTGTGTGTGTCTGTCTGTGTGTGTGTCTGTCTGTCTGTGAACAGAATATCTCAAAAACTAAAGGAGCTATGGCGTTGAAACTTATATATAAGTTTTCTGTGCTATATATATGCGACAGCAAGTTTTTGAAGAAAATATCATAACCGGAAGTAGGTGTTACTTTTGTGATTTTTTAGTTTTTTGCGATTTTTTCAAAAACGGCTATAACGATTTTTTTCAAACTTCACATTTTGATTAAATTTTTAATGTGTATTGATGTGAGATAGGTGGTTTTCTAGTTGAATACTTCTAAAATGGGTTTTATTATTATTATTATTATTAGAAGTTAGCGAGAGGCGGCTGAGCCGATTAACTCGCACAAAATTACAATACAGTTTACAAGAGTTTACAAAAATTTACAAAAGAAAGAGAACACAATACAAAATTGTGACACCTGCAATAATAATACGTAGATAAAGCATGGGCATAATAGATAATAAATTATAGTACATACATGGATATACTAGTAATACATCAGAGTAATAAAAAAAGAAACAAGTCCAAGCGATTTTTAAATATGTTGAGTGACAGGGCGTTAACAATGTTATTCGGCAAAGAGTTCCATTCGTTCACTACACGCACAAAAAGAATGTTCTTTCGCCCGTTGCTCTAGAATCTCTGGTGCATTAGCTTAAGAGAGTTACCTCTTAGATGAAGATTGTCACTAAATTCGAACTTCGAACGCAATGAACACTTATAGTGGCCACTAATTATTTTATACGTTTCGATCAAGTCCCCGCGTCGGCGTCTATCCTTTAGAAGTTTAGAGAAAGCATTTTCACCTGTGCAAGCCGTTGTTCGTAACGTAAATTTTTTAGACCCGCAACTAACTTTTAGCTTGGTAGCCCTGCGTTGAACTTTCTCCAGGTGGTCTATGTCTTTAACAAAGTATGGGTTCCAGATGGAAGCTCCAAACTCCAATATGGGTCTAACGTACGTTTTGTAGATCTTTAAAAATACATTTGGTTTTAAGCCCTTGAAAGCTATTTTTATTAAATAAGCAGATAGTTTGCCCTTTTCACAATGCGTGAGATATACGAAGTCCACTTTAGGTCACCACTTATTAAAACACCAAGGTCAGCCTGATCACTAACCCCCTTGAGCACCGTTTTATTCAAGCTGTAGTTGAAGCAGGGGTTTCTGGCACCAATATGTAGAACAGTGCAATTATCAGCATTTAGCGCCAGCTACGATTCTTTAGACCATGTACTTATTCTATCTAAATCGGACTGCAGAACTGACCTATTAACCAGCGGGTTGTTGTAGAATTTCGAGTCGTCCGCAAACATATTTTTGGGAGAATGGATGCATCCGATAAGGTCTGCCATGTAGACAAGAATGCTTTTTTTAATATTTTTTTATTAACTTCTATTTTAAATAGAACACCTGGTATATTATAACATTTTTGAATTCAGCTTGAAATTCTAGAGAAAATTTGTTTCTTTAACTAACGCTCTATTTTGTACCGTTTTTGTAGAATTTGTAATTTTTGATAATTTTTGGCAATTGCCTAAAAATTTTAAATCAAATTTTTGGATAATTATAAGATCACTGTAAAAGGAATTTGTGTGCTGTATCACACCAGATTTTTTATTAATAATTTTGTAACTGAAGATCATGGCATTCCTGTTTATTATGTAGTTAATTGATTGGAACTGCAAGGTTTTTAACATTACTTCGATGGATGTGTACTTACTGAATCCCAATATCGCTCGCATAGCCCTATTCTGTAATATTTTAAAATGTTGAATAATTTACTTGGGAACTAGAAAAAATACCGTACTAAAATAATAAAAATGGGGCAAAACAATTGTTTTGTAGATTGTAATTTTTGCTGAAACCGATAAATATTTTCCAATTCTTGTTAGAAAACCAATCTTCTTTGCAATCTTCTTAGGAATGTACATACATGGCGTATTCCGCAAACTTTAATTTATTATCAATGACAACCCCGAGATATGTAATTTTTTCTACTCTTTGAAGTACCTTTATAGAGATGTTTTTATTTTCCACTGATTTTAACCATACTCTATTGCCCATGACCATGTATTTCGTTTTTGATGCGTTTAATTTCATGTTGTTAGTATTTAACCAATTAACCTATTTAATCAGGTTTTTGTTCATTTTATCAGCCATACCTATGAAGCTATCTCCTGATATTGACAATAAGGTGTCGTCTGTAAATAAATTAACAACAATAGATGGATCAAGGCAACTATAAATATCATTAACGTATGTAAGGAATAGGAAAGGCCCCAGAGTACTTCCTACACCTTAGTTATTTGGTAACTCATCAGACAATTTATCCTTAAATTTTACAACTTGCTTTCGATCTGTTAAATAATAATTAGTAAACCAAACAAGTACTGTACCTTTAATCCGTAATAAATATTTTTTCTATTAATATTTCCTTTCCCAATGTTTCGAATGCACGTTTAATATCTAAAAAAATAGGTAAAATTAATTTACTGTCGCTTACATTCTATTTCCAATTATTTATTATTAACTGTTTAACAATATTGCAAGTATGTTATAGAATGTGATTGATGTACCAAGCACTATCTGGATTGTTAATAATACTAAATAAGAAACTCCTTGAAAAAAGAAAAAGATAATTATCAAACAGCATTTGAAAATAAGCAGTAGATTGTAGAAAACACCTGATATCACATACAGCATTAAATTCAGCTAACATTGATGTAGAATAACGCAAACATTATTAAATAGGTTAAAGTCGCAGATAACAATACACATTCCTCATAAACCTTTACATTGCGTCAATAATATAACTATGATATTGTGGAAAACAACTAGCAACAAAAATCACATTGCATTTCCAAGTTATCAGTAGAAATATAATAAGGATGCTTGAAAAATTTCCTGAAATATTTGGAACAATGGTCTGCAGCAATTTTTTTAATAAAAGCTCGAGTGCATTCAAACTAAAAAAATCCCGACTCTGAAGAAGAAAGCATGCACAAATACTTTTGTTGGAAAGAAATAGCTGCAGCATTTTTTTTGTAAATATTTCCATAGGAAGTTTTTATGCAGCGTTAAATTTTGATAGAGAATATAATTCGTTAAATTTTGAGCCAATTATCATCTCTTAAATTTAAGACTTGGCCAATAAGACCTACCATACTAATAATATAGCGACTCGCGATTTTCGATTTCCTACGAGCTAACTTTTAAAGCATTATATTCTTTTTCTATATATAATTCGTAATATACCTAATAATCTATGATTTTTTAACAATATCATTTTGTTAGAATCTCAATGCATAACTCATAATATTCATAAAAAAAATATCGATAATAGGCATACTACTTAGAGAATATCAGGACTGAAAAACACATTAAAAATAATAACACTTATATATAAATGCTAAAATTTTACGGTTTTTTGTGATCCGTGGAATAACTGGAAATTTTCCATTAAATTTCCAAAAATTTCCAATTGTTAATAATCGCTGTTACTATGGAAAATTTTCAAGTAAATATGCATAAGGGATATTATCTTTAAAATATGTTTTCTTGATAAGTCTCGCTCTACCTTTTTCGACATTTCAGCTTTTACACTTTCCCATACATGGAAATTGTGTGATGTAGTCTAAATTACCAATTGTTTGCACTGCCTACTGCCTTATAATATTGAGTAAATATTGCGGAAACCATGACCATTTTCAATAGTTATTTTTCGATCAACTCGTCCACGACTATAGAGGATTTGCTGCGGTTTAAAAATTTTAATTAAAGATAATGTTTTCCATTTAAAATATGCAATAAACGTATTATATCTTCATTATTTGTGAAGATGCTCAATTGGTTTTCCTTGGAGCCATAGTACTAAGGTCTTCCATCACAAATAATTTTTATATTTGAAATTGTCTCTCTGGGCAACTAAGTGATATCTACTGGGGTCTAATTTAACAATCACAGTGATTCTGGCTACATTTTTATAACAATCCTTTATTTATTAAGCATTCTCAGGGTGAGGTTTATAAATACACCTCGATTTTGAAATAGGTTTCGGTAAACCTTTTTACTGGTTTGCAGAATATTTCAGCGAGTTTAAGCCAGTTTCCAGCAACTTTTGCGTAGTTTCAGGAATTTTCCTACAACTCTTAAACTCTTAACGATTTTTTAAAGAATGTTGTAATAGTAGTTTTAGAAAATTTCAGTTGGCAACATATGTTAAACAGGCTCACGGTAAATTTGTAGCATTGTTGTAATAAGTTTTCAATGTATTTTCAGTGAACTGACAACAATTTTTGTGTAAATTGCCAATAAGTTTGTAACGAAGTTTTAACGTTTGCAATTTTTTTGTTTAAGTTAACAGCAACACTACACCAATTATCAACAAGTGTTACAGCAAAATTGTAGTAAGTTTGTAATGCAGTTTTAAAAGATTACAATAATTATGCTTTAAATTTACGGCAACTAACCACAAAATTATAGTACCTTCGTAATAAAGTTTAAGAAAGTTTTCAACAATTTTTGTGTATGTTAACAGTATGTAAATTTGCAAAATTAGCAGAAAACTTACACTAAAATTGTAGTAATTGTAGTATTGTAAAAATATTGGTATAAGTTAAAATTAACTTTCCAATAAATAACAGCAAAATCGAAGTAAGTTTATAATGACTTTTCAGCAAATTTGAAAAAAAAGTTTATTTAAATTAACAGAAACTTTATAGCTACTAGCATCAAGCTTGCAATAAACTTGTAGTATGTTGGTAATAAACTGTCAATAAGCCTAGAAATCGTTTTGTTCAATTAACGGTAACTTTCGCGCAATTACCAGCAAGCCTGCAACGAAATTGTAATAAGTTTGTCCTGACGTTTTAGTGATTTTACAACAATTCTTGTTTAAAGTTACACCAATTAGCAGAAAAATCGTAGTAAGTTCGTAACAATGTTTTAGTAAGTTTTCAACAATTTTTGTGTACAATACGTAAGTTTCCAGCAATTAACAGAAATCGCGCGTTTTACATGTATTTTCAGCGGTATTGCAACCACCAACCATTTTGTGTACGCTAATTAAGTTTGCAACAATTAGCAACAAGCGCGCAGCACTATTGAAGCAATTTTGGAATGAACGTTGAGCATGTTTGCATAAATGTTTAATTTAACCTAACTTACAACAATTAGCGCTAAGATTGAAGCGAAATTGTAGTAAGTTTGTAATAAAGCTTTCTAGAGTTTTCAAACATTTTTGTGTAAGTTAAGACAAAGTAATTTTGCAATAATTTTGGTTAAATTGAAGTGAATTTGCAATCTACTGTCAGCGGTATTAAAACCACTTCTGTCTAAGTCGACAGTAAGTTTGGGACAATTAGCAGCAAACTTGCAGCAAAATTGAAGTACGTTTGTTATGCCGCTAGTTTGCAACAATTTTTATTTAACTTAACAGCAACCGCCCTTAGCAGCAAGCTTGCAGCAGAATTGTAGTGAGTTTGTAATAAAGCTTCAGCTAGTTTGCAACAATTTTTGTTGAAAATAACTTTAAGTTAGCAACAATTAGTAGCAAGCTTGGAGCAAAATTCTGGCAAGTTTGTAATGAAGTTTCAGCAAGTTTACAGACATTTCCTTTGAATTTACAAAAATTAGAAACAAGCCTGCGGCAAAACTGTAGATAATTTGCAATGGGGTTTCAGCAAGTTTACAACAATTTCGTTGAAAATAAACAATTATTTTTCAGCAATTAGCAACAAAAGTGCTATGAGTTTTCAACGAGTTTTAGAGAGTTTGCAACAACTTGCTTTGAAAGCAAACAATACATTTGCAAGGATTAGCAGCAAAATAGTAAGGAGTTTCTAATGTCTTTTAGGAAGTTTCTAACAATTCTCGTTCAAGTAGAGTACATTTGCAGCAATTAGCAACACGCTTACACCTAAATTGCAATAAGCGTTGTATTAGTGAAGTACCAGCATAATTTTAGTAAAGATTTCAACAAATACTAAATAGGTTTGTTAACAATCTTGTACTGAATTTCTAGCAAAATATCGATATTCCAATCATTTTAAGAAAAACATCCATTGCATTTTCAACAATTCAATAAGCTTTTATCACCTTTTTAGCGAATGTGTAGCATGTGTTTTGCAGTTTCTTTAGTTTTTCAGCAAAATTTTATTACGTCTACAGTAAACTGCAGCAAGTTTGTAATAACTTTTGAATAAGTTCATAGTAAGTTTGCTAAATTGTAAGAGGGATCGCACACAACTTCAACAAAAGACAGTAATTATCCTTGGCAATTTTATAAGAAATCGTCCGCGAATTTTCAGCAATAAACATGCAGTAGCTTTTTAGAAACCTACCACCAACATTTTTGTACGTTCACAGTAAATTGCCGGCGACTTTGAAGTGATTTTACACTTTCAGCACTAATCGCTAACAACAAAAATTGCAACAAATTCATAGCAAAGTTTTTAGATAACTTCTGGTAAGTGTTTAGTAAACTTTTTGAAAGGTTGAGTCAATTTTTTTGTAAGTTTATATTAAACATTTTAACAAGTTTACAGTTACCTATTTTTCAAAATTGCACCAAATCTTGAGCGACTTTCGTGCAGTTAACAATTCAATAATGTTTAGAATAAATTCCAGCCACTTTGCAACAATGGTTAAATCATTTTACAGTAAGGTTACAGCTATTATCAGCAAGCATCCAGATAACTTACAGCCACATGGCAATAAGTTTACAGTTAATTTTAGCAAGCGTTTAAAAAATTTTCAGAAGGTTTGTACAAGGTCCGGCAGAATGAAGTATCCATTTTAAATTGAGTTGTTTTTGTTAACGGCTACATTTTTATTAAAAAATCAAACAAAAGGTTCTTCAGGAAACACGGAAATTTTATTTTTTAAACATTACATCAGTCAAGTGACCTCCTTCTCGCTGCTGGCATTCTTGAAGCTGCTCTTACCCTTTCAGCATTTTCAAGTATGCGTACAGAACAGACATTTTGCTTTTTCTTTGGCACATGAGGTAGTAGTGCGAAACTTGTGTACCCATTTTTTAATTGTTATTCGACTAGGAACTGCATCTCGTGGATTTAAATGAAAGTAGCGACGAAATAAACGCTGGGTGGTTACAACAGAATTGTTATTTTTAAAATAAGCTTTAACCGCAAAAGAACGTTGAATATTTGACGAATGCTCTATATTCACAGCTAAACTTACATTTGTCGCAAACACTTTGACAACTTTCTTAAATTTCCATTTATCGCGAAAGCATGGCGACTTGATTTGAATTTATATCGCATTATATTATGAAATGAATTAACTTTGAAAATGGATACGTCATTCTGCCGGACCCTGTATAAAACATGTTACAGTTACGGTTATTTCTTTTCGGCCAGCTCTACAATAAACCTTCAGTGACTTTCCAGCAGGATCGAAGTAAAATTGCAGTTAACATTTCAGTACTTTTACAGTAAATCACCAGTCACCTTGCAACAATTTTCAAACAGTTTTATAAGTCTAATGCTTTCAGAGAGTTTGCCAAAAAATGTACATTTTTTGACAACTCATAATAAACCTTCAGCGAGTTTCCAACAAATTCTAAGCAAAATTGCAATTAACGTTTTAGTACGTTTACAGTAAATAACCGGTCAGCGTACACCAACTTTTAAATTATTATAGTACAGTAATTTCGTAGCTATTATTAGCAAGCTTACAGCCATACGGCAATAAGTTTGCACTCATCTTTAGTTTTTAATAAACTTTCCTAAAGTTAACTTAGCTACAGCTAAACGGCAATAAATTTGCAAACAATTTTCGCCAAATTTTTAGTAGTATTGCAAATAGTTTGCAACAAAGTTTTAAAAGATCTGCGGTACATGTCTTAGCAAGGTTGCAATTGATTATTTTTAAATTTTGCAGCAAATCTTTAGCGACTTTACAGCAGTTTGTAAGCAAAATTGCAGTTATTTTACTACGTTTACAGTAAATTACAAAACTGTTTAATTTATCGTATTATATTCGCGATTATGGCCATTATTCACTCAGATGACTTGCGCCACGCGCCTTCGGCTTGTGGCGCAAATGTCATCTTCGTGAATAATGGCTGTCATAATCGCTCATATAATAATATACTATTACAATATACATAACTACCCACCTATTCCCAGCAAACTTACATCTAACGGCAATAAGTTTACAGCCAATTTTCGGAAGATTTTTAGCAATTCTGCAACAAATTTTTAGTAAGTCTACAGTAAACGTCTTAGCAAATCTGCAGCTATTTTTTGCAAGTTTGTGAGAAGTCTTCGGCAACTTTCCAACAGAAAAATTGCCCATTACGTTTTAATACTGGTGAAGTAAGTTACCAGCTACTTCTCACCATTTTTTAAATAATTTTACTTGTTATGTTATGTTATGTTAGAATTCCAAACGACTTTCGGTAAAACTTTTCACCGATTTGCAGTACATTCCAGCGAGTTTACACCATTTTTCAGCAAGTTTTAAGTAGTTCCCGGAAGTTTCTAACAAATCTTAAACTCTTAAAAATTTTGTAACCATTGTTTTAGTAGCAGTTTTCGAAACTTCAAAAAAACCGTAGCACTTTTATAACTAATTTGTTGTCAGCTTGCAACAAGTTTTCAATAGATTTACAATAAGCACACTTGCAGTAAAATTGTAATAGGATAACAACAAGCTTAGATTAAACTTTCAGAAAGTTGACTATCCGTTTCAGAAAGCTTTTAAACAAATCTGCAGACATTCAGAGAAGCAAATATTCAGTGCTTGACAAATTTCCAACAAAAATAAGTTCAGAGTAGTTTGCTTCAATCAAAACTTGCAGCAAAATTACAGTAACTTTCCAATGTAATTTCAAAGAATTACAACAATGTTTGTGTAAGTTCACAAGTTTGCAACAGTTAGGTAACAGCAATCTTGCAGCAAAATTGAAATACGTTTGTAGTGAAGTGTCAGCGAGTTTGCAACACTTTTTGTTTAAGTTAACACTAATTCTGCTGCAATTAGCAGTAAACTTGCATCAAATTTGTAGTGAGTGTCTGAGAAAGTTTTATCAAGTAAGTGTGTCTGTTTAAGTTAACAATACGTTTTTAACAATTAGCACCAAGCTTGCAGCAAAACAGTTTCAGCCAGTTTGCAACAGTTTCTGTGTGGAGCAATTAGAAACAAGCTTGAAGCAAAATAGTAGTAAGTTTGAAGAAAAGTTTCGAGGAGTTTACAAGTGATGCTGTTTAAATTAACAATAAATGTTCAACAACTGGCACCAAGCTTGTAGCAACATTGTAATACGTTAGTATGGAAGTTACAGCGGGTTTGCAAGACTATTTTGAAGTTAATAATAAGAATGCCGCAATTAGCAGAAAACTTGCAGAAAAATTGTAGTGAGGTTGTAAGGAAGTTTTAGTGTATTTTAAAGTGTTTTTGTTTAAGTTGACAACAAGTTTTCAATAATTGGCATCAAGCTTGCAACAAATCTTTAGTTAGTATCAAAGTTTCAGCGAAGATGCAATTTTGTTTGAGTTAACAATAAGATTGTCGCAATTAGCAACAAGCATTCAGTAAAATTGTAATAATATTATAAAATAGTTTTAGCGAGTCTTGCTACCAATTTATTGTTTCAAACTTACTGTTAATTTCAATAAAGCTTTGGAACGTTTTTTGTTGAAGTTAACAGTAATTTTGGTACAATTAGTAGCAATCTTGAATAAAAGTTGTAGTAAATTCATAGAAACGTTTCAGCAAGTTTAAAACAATTGATTTTTATGTTAACAGTACGTTTTCAGCAATTAGCAGCAAGCTTGCAACAAAACTGTATTAAATTTCTAAAAATGTTTATTAATTTAACACTAAATTCGCTATAACTAGCAGCAAACCTGAAGTAAACTTATAGTAAGTTTGTAATAACTTTCAGCAAGTTTGCAACAATTTTTTTTAAGTTGACAGTAAGTTTGCAATAATTGTAAAATTGGTGTTACAGAAAAATTGTAATCAGTTTTAATAAAGCCTCAGAGTTACTACAAATTTTCAGTTAGCAGTAATTAACAAGTCTGCAGCAAAAGTTTAGTAAATCTTATGTTAATGAAGCTTCACGAAGTTTGCAACAGTTTTTGTTTAAGTTAACATACATTTTGCAAGAATTAACAGTAAATTTTTAGTAAGCTTTTAATGATGTTTTAACACGGATTTAGCAGAAGTTGCAACAAATATTACATGACAAGCGTGTACTGAATTTCTGGCAAATGGAATAACTTTAAAATTTTTTCAATAATTTTATGTAATTGTAGTTACAAGTACTTGCGAATAACTTTATAGTAAGTTCTGAGCCATTATCCGCAGGTTTTCACCAATTCTTAACAAATACTCCATTATTTAATATTCTTTTATGTATATACCAAATAAGTTTTAGAAAGCCTATACTAAAATTTCAGAACGCTTACTGGAAGTCTCCACCGATTTGCAGCAACTTTGAAATGAGTTTAAACTTTCAACACTCATCACCAACTTTGCAGCAAATTCATAGACAAATTCTAAAAGGTATGTAACTGATGATTTCTGGTAAGTTTTTAATAAGTTTTCAGGAAGGTTGCACCAGATATTTAGTAAGTTTACATTAAACGTTTTAACAAATTTGCAGTTAATTATTTTGAAAATGTGTACAAATTCTTGAGGACTTTCCAGCAGTTAACGTTTCATTACAGATACAAGAAATTGGCAGCCATCTTGCAAGGACATAAATAATATCACAATAAATTTGCAGCTATTATGAACAAACGTCCAGCTAACTTATAGCCACAGTCAATTGTTAGCAAGTTTCTAACAAACTATCAGAGAGTTTGCCAGACAATTTTACAGTTACAGTTATTGTTTGCTAACTTACAATTAACCTTCAGCAACTTTCCAGCAATTTCTAAGCAAAATTGTAATTACTATTTCAGTATGTCTACGATAAATTGCTAGTCACCTTGCAGAAGCTTATAAATAATTTTACAATAACGAAGTAGATATTATAAGCAAGCTTACAGTTAACTGACAGCAAAACGGAAATAAGTTTTTTACAAATTTACAACAAATTTTTAATTGGTCTACAGTAAATGTGTTAGCAAGTTGGTGGTTAGTTATTTGTCCAATTTGCAACAAATTTTCAGCAACTTTCCAGCAGTTTCTGAGCAATAATACAACATATTTCTGCAAAACTTCCACCAACATGACTTTGCAACACATTTGAAAGAATTTTACGCTTTCAGCACTCACCATCAACAAATTTATAGCAAAACTGTAATTAGCTTTTAGCCAACTTTCCGCAAATTTTTTGCATACTTTCGCACAGTTTGTAAAAAATGTTTAGTAAGTCTTCAGTAAATGTTTTAGCAAATTTGCAGTTAAGTATTTTTCTAAGATTACAACAAATCTTAAGCTATTTTCCAGCAAGTAGCTTTTACTACGTTTACAGTAAATTGCCAGCTATCGTGCATACACTGTAACTATTTTGACAGTAAGTTCGCAGCTATTATCAACAAACTTACGGCAAAACTGCAAAAGTTACAACCATTTGTTGGCAAATTTTTATAAATCTTTCAGTTAGTTTGCAACAAGGTTTTGGTAAGTTTTCCGTAAATGTCTAAGCAAGTTTGTTGTTAATTTTTCTGTCAACTTGCAACAAATTTTCGGTGACGCTCCTTCATTTTTAAGCAAAAATTATAGCTGACGTTTTAGTATATTTGAATTCTATTACCAGCCACCTTGCAATTTCCTACAGTTTTAATAGACTTTCAGACAGTTTATAAGTTTTTAGTAAGTGTGCAATAACTGCCCTAATTCGCGGTAAATTGACAGCCAATATTCAGCAGTTTCTCAGCAACTCTGTTTTAGATTTTTGGAAAACTTGCGCTACCATTTAAGTACGTTTATAGTAAATTGACACCTTGTAAGAACTTCAAAATCATACTATATTTTCATCACTGATCGCCCACCTTGCAGCAATTTTGTAGCCAATTTTCAGAAATTGTTTAATTAAACTTCTGTAAGTTGGCTCTAATCTTTTAATAATGGTATAGTACAACACATTTTTAGCATGATTGCAGTAAACTTTGAACGAAGTTTAAATAAATCTTCAATACATTTTTCAACTTTACAAAAACCACAATAAGGTGTTAATATTTTCTATAATTATTATAGAACAAATTTAGTAATAATTCCAAAAATGTTCTTAGTTAAAATATAATAAAAGTGGGAACTCTATATAGGTACATGCTTCGATAACCACAAGTAGCTTACAACAGTATTAGCAACAAATAAATCAGTGTGCCCAAACAGAGCCACTAAAAAGTTACGCGTTTAAAAACTTCTGAGAGTTTATGATGAAAGCATTGTGTTCGCCATTAGAGGCATCGATTTTACATTTGGACTGGTCTTTTCTTGCTTTCGCACACCTGATGCTTCCGACGGATACAAATCTAAAAAGAAGAAGGTCAAATGTCGCATTCGTCTCGTTGCGAAATCCGCACCAACCCGACCCGTGGAATTTTAATACCTGGCACTTCACTTTATATTCAAATTTTATTGTCCATAAAGGCTGTACAAAACAACAGTTTCACAACAAGGAATTGAGTGTTGCAATTGCACTAATGAGACAGCCGTACAGTGGCAAAGCCGATGCAGGACGGTCCTTAGATAATCACCTATAAAATATGATCATTTAAGCCACTAAAAGGGCAGAACAAATACAATTACTACACTTAAGACAAGGTATAACGCAACCTGCGTGTGCCGAAGCCAACCTCCGAAGTACGTCCCGCAGCTTTCGCCCCGACGCTCCCCAACCGAACCCCGAAAGTAGGTCGCAGCTTGGCTTCAGCGTCACTAAAGAAACCGTAGCCAGAACGTACGATAATTTTCATCCATATTTTATACGGAAACTTAACGGAAAAGGCAACTATTAGCGCCCATTATTACAGCTCCGTCCTTGTCCTTTCTGGGCAAGGATGAACGAGATTTCTCATGCCCTTCTCGCGACTCCTGTCCTGCGAAAAGCCGCTCGAGAAGGAGGACTTTATGGGGTTGCGATGGCGTGGAGCGAGAAGGAGGATATTTAGCGTTCAGCTGCCGGCCTGCACGCTTCACGGTTAATTTTGATCGGAAATTTCGTATTCGGATGTTCCTTTCAATGTTGATTAGCACGGGTGTCAGGGGCCACCCTGTATATGCTTTGTGCTGTGTGAAAAATAGGTAGCCTTCCAGCCGCCGCCCCCTTCAGCCTGTTTTTCAAATCGCTCATTATTTGCAGTTGTTGTTGCTACTCTGCGGAAGATAATTCAACAATACAGACCATGTTCCAAAACAATTTTTTCGCGTAAATTAGCTCAAAATACTATTATTCTTTACCTGGTTTAGAAATAATTAAAGATCTGAACATACGAATACCTAGATTTGTTGTTGGCTTGGCAAACTGCAAGCTACTAAACTAAACGTTGTATATAAAAATTATTTATCAACACGCTTGGTTAATATGTAAGTAAGAAGTTCCAAAAGGACCCAACGATGCTAGTATTTATATTCTACTACGCCCACAAGACGTTCTTTGTAGTAAGTAATGGATGAAAACATACAAATCTTGATATAATTCTCATGGTGACGATGTGCGAAAATAAATTATTCGTCAATAAAATGACAAATTGTAGTAACAGTTAAGTGGAAAACTAATGCAAGCTCATTTTCCTTCTCTTTCATGCTCACAATTCTTCTTACCGTTTTCACTTGTACCAAATTGAGCATCAACTATCAATTGATATTCTGAAATGCGTTAAACGCTAATTGCAAACTTAGAGGTGATTTTGTTTGAAACTTAAAACATTTGCAAATTTCCGTCTATGTATTATATTGGATACGAAAGAGGAACACTAACATTTTAAATACATATAATACAAAGGTTGGTTTAAATAACATTTTCTTTAAATCGGCAGTAACGAACCCGGATATCTTCATTAATATAGGAGAAATCGGCAGTGAAGTAATTATTTTTTTTACTCTTTGCAGTGTGGCAGAAAGCACCAACATAATCTAAAAGATTTGGGCAAACAAATTCAAATTTTACGATTTCTCAATTTAAAAAAAGAACATAATGTACACCTCTACGGGTCTCTGCAAATAAATTCACATTCGTGATAAAAAGTGCTTTGATATGCAAATGACTATTTGGATGTCATTATCGTTGTATTCGCTTTCACTGTCACTTTTCTTAATTGCAACGTTCATTACTCTTCTTATAAACTAGATTGACCATGTGCTAATAGAAAGGGACGAAAAAAGATGCGTAACAGGTATTCAAAGTTACAGAGGTGTTGTAACGATACGTGTTAGCCCCTCCGTCGGAACGTTAAATTCAAATGAGACGTCTCGTACGTCTTAGTATTTTAATAAATTATTCTTCGGTGTTGTTCACCCAGATAGCTCAGTATACATGAAACTTTTAAATACTCCAGCAAGCTGTATTCGTTACCGGTATTGGGTTACCTTGAAATCATCGAGGCCTACAAACTGCTGTGTTGCGTATTGAGCTGACCCTGTATTACGTTATCCTTCGAATGACTCGTATATGTGGAAATTTCCAACGGAGGGAACGGGAAAGTCCTCTCTGTTGGCTTTGGCGTAGCTTAAATGGACGCCCCGAAACTGCTTGGTTATACACGAATGAAATGAGGTTTGCTGGAAGCGCTATTGCTGCATAAAATTATGCAACGCTGCAAGGCTTTCTCAGCCGCTTCCATTTCTTTCTCCGTAAGCACATTTCACTGAGAGTCGCTTAAAGACAGGTTTTGAGGTAAGCCCGCAAGAAACTGCAGCTTAAGCTTAAATTCCCAACGCTCACCCTTTTACTCATGCTACATTAGAAGTGAAACACAAAAGAGGAAAGCTTTGTCATATTGATTGCAAACTAGAATTGCAAAAAAGAAGGTAACTAAGGTTGAAAATGATAATAACGAACGCGAAAGATATAAAGAAAGCTGTTAGCTTCTAGTTAACTATATATTCTTTAAATATTTTTACATATTGCAACGCTACGAGAGTATATTTGAGGGCCCGCTAGCTAGACGCCAGTGGAGACGGTGTGTAGTTCTTTAAAATCTATAATTACCAAATGTAATGGGCGCCAACAAATTTTCTAACTACAAAAAATTTGCTCAGATAGGTCGAGAACTTATAAACTTAGTTTGAATCGCAGCAGGCTATAACACAATATCTGCAATACAGAAACCAACAATAACAAAACCAATTAATGGTATAAACAGTGCATTAGATTTATTAAACAATGCTGCGTATAGTAACTAGTACAGAAACTCTATAATTTTTAACTACCCATACGTACAGTTTCTTTTAACGTGCTGACGGTACAAATATCATTAACACAAATCGTTAGAGTGTACACTATCTATCTGAGAGTCTCACGCTTCTGTACGAAGTGAAACAAATAGCCCGCAAACGGGATCGAAGCTGCTGCTGTAAGCGGAAGACGCCAGCAACAGCCATAGCAAAGCACTCAGGCGAGAAAGCCCAAACTCAAACTAGGCTCTCACGACCAGATGGGCCCTCGGAAATACAACAGATCGCAAAAGTTTACACAACTCCCGGGTGACGTCTGAAGAGAAATTCTCAAGCAAGCAGAATCGCTGATAGGTTGCAACTGAAAAGTGACTCTAAAAATATCGGATGAAATTCAGCTATTATGTATTATGTTACCAAAATTGATATTGAAGTAATTTTACTCTCCCTCTAAACAAAGGCAATTAGCCAAAACGGCGAGCCATCCTGTAATAAATAAACTGTCTCACGGACGGGGACAGACCGCTTCATAGCGAAGCTTCCGTACTATATTTAGAGATGGCAAGAAGCTAAAAGCTAAAACTTGGAGCACAATCACAAGAAATCTGTCGATATAAAGGCACTTTTTTGCAAGAGAATAATAAACGAAATCAAAAGCAATTGTGGAAACAGCTGCTCACAGCTGGCGGTAAAGCACATTATTACCTAATCGCTAAAGCTGCGTTTACACGACAACTGCGTTCAAATAAAGGAGCTTTTGCACGGCCTAGAATTATGCACAAAATAAATTCTAATCTTAATTACGAGTTTTACACTTAACAAAGCATACAATGAAGAAAAGTAAAAATTTTCTACGCGAGAAGAAAAGTAAGTATAATGAGAAACTATAAAATAGAATAGAAGAAAATTACGAAGCCAAAGAAATAAGGGACATTTATCAAGGATTAAAAAGAAAAAGAAAACACTATCATTCAACTTCAATCTGTTACAATAACAGCAGTGGAAAATTAATCGCAGGAGAGAAAGAAGTATTAGAATGGTGGCAAGGAATTTTTAATAATCCATTGAATCGAATAGAAGGTTAAAACGAAGACAACGTGGAAAACTATATGGAAGTAAAAATGGATAGTGGAGCTAGAAAAGAAGAGAAGCCGTCTGCCATAAAATAAGTAAAGGAAGTGATAAAGAACCTGAAAGACGACAAATGTCCAGGAAATCATCTGGACACCAAAAAGCTGGGATGAAGCAATATTATTTCTCATCATTTCTCAAACGAAAAAACAGAGGGTTTATTTACACTAAAGGTAATACAAGCGGAATTACGAATATAAAGAGGAGGCACTTGTGGATCTTAGAGATTATAAACGGAACGGATTATATAAAGCAATAATAGAATTAGGAGTCAGTAGAACGCTTGTAAATATAATAAAATTAACATAAATAAACCGACAATAAAGTGAGAATAAAATCAAAACTATCAGAGACGTTCGAAGTTCACGATGGATTAAGACAGAGTAATCAATTTTCAACTGTGCCTTGGAATACGGCAAGAGAAAGGCGAATCTAAATAAATCAGGATTGTTACACCATAAGAAGCATCAGTGGCCTGCTTGGCAGATAATTCAGTAGTCATAGCGCACAGCAAAAAGACATTACAAGAATCCATTTTAAAATTAGAATTTATAGCAGAAATCATGGGTCTACATATTGTTACGGTACTTTCTTGAGATTGATAATTAGCAATTAAAAAGTACAAGAGGAGTTTTATGAATTAAAAGTATGATATAAACATTTGAGATTTGTTTAACAAATGGGAGATTAGATATAGTTACTGTTAAATTGTGAATAGTTTATTAAAAGGTTCGAGCATACAAGTTTATGTAGTTGGGATGATTGTTTGGTAACGTGAGAGCTTAGATCTTAATTTGTATTAATTGACAAACGGAATAAGTAAAGTGAAAGTCAAAGTCAAATGATTATCTGAATAAGTCATTTGGAAAATGTTATAATAAGTATATCATTTAGAAATGTATCAGGAGTGTTTGACTGTAAAAAATTGGTATAATTTTATTGCTAGAGAAAACGATATTAATAGATAATAGCAACTAATTTTTTTTTCAAAATATGTAACATGTTTTTGCAGTAAAGTGAAATTTAAAGAATAAAAACCCTTTCATAAAATGGTAATTATTGTCTTGTGCTAAAGTGTTTGTTTAATAAAATTAACTAAAGGAAGAAATAAAATGAAATTTAAAATATATGGTACAAAAAAAGAATAAGAACATCTAATAACAACAAAATAGATTACATGGAATAATAATGTCTGTTTGATTCACACAGATGCGTGCATCAAAACCTTTTTGCTTATAATTATTCATGTAATTCAAGTCATAACTGTTCTATCTCATTCAAAGGTCGTGGTAAAGTCAAATTTGCATCTTGCCGTATTTGTTTGCCTCTGTTAATATTGGAAAGGAATTTGTAAGCTTCCCTTAATGGCTTTTAAGCGGATGGATACACTTTCTAATAGGACTTAAGCCGACTTAGCGTATTTGGGACTCATGTGTTTATGGATTTCGTTCAATACAATGCCTCATTGAGAGAGCTTAGCATTAAGATTTCTTAAAATAAGCATTTATTCCTAAACAACGTGCGACGCTCCGATTGGCTACGCAGGATCGCCTCAGCCAATAGTGTTTGAGCCTTCCCCTCCTTGTTGAATTTGCGAGTTCAGCTCATTGTCAATTCAGCTTCAGTTAGATTCAGAATTTCGAGTAAGCAAATTCAGCTATGCTTTGTGCTGGTTTGCGGTCGGTCTAGCTCCCTAGTAAAGACGCTTCCAGGTTGTTTTGTGTGACGGTTACGCGCAATTCGCTATTTTCGCGTGGCCAATCCAAGCGTGTCACAACAGTTGAAGCTATTGTAAAAAACCATTGGTCCATCAGTGACGTTTGTAATCGTTGTTACTCAATATACTCGTGTACAAGTTTCCAGTAGCTGGTGGATGCAATTGCTCCAAGATCATTTTGTCGGAGAGCGTCAAGAAGCTTCGCCAACACCAGGAAATTCAACCATCGAGAGCCTACACCGAGTCCAGGTCCCACGTCAAGCGGCAGCGATCGGCAGCGGGTTGGTTTTCTGTTCGTCAAGAAGTTACTACGTTCTCAAATCAAAAGTAAGTCCTTTTCCATTACACCTTCGTTTAGTGTTGTTTTTTGCTTGTGTCAGTCATGGTGGAAACTCGTTCGACATTAGCGGTCATGTCGGAAACTCGCGCTTTAACCACTCGTTGCAAATTCATAAAAGCCCAAGTAGATCGTTTCGAAACTCTATTTCATAGAATTTCTTCGTCCAGCCCCGTGAAGGCTCACGAGGTCGGCAACTTGTCAAAAGAGTTTAGTTGTTTCCAAAATTTGTTGCATGAGTATAAGAAGTCAATGGAGGGCCTAATGGAGGCCGACGCTGAACACTTTGATGAACTTTTCAATGAATTCGACTCTTTTATGACTCAGTTTAGTGAGATTAGTAGCACAGTCGAGGAATTCTTATCAAAAAATAAGATCAGTCCGGGTATAAAACCGAATCTAGGTCAAAATTCTTTGCAAAGTGGCCCTTCAGGAGAGCTCGCTGGATTAAGATTACCACCCTTAGATTTGCCTTCCTTTTCGGGGAAATTCGAGAATTGGGTTCAATTTCATGACTCCTTTACGTCGCTTATTCATAACAACGCTAATTTGACCAACGTTCAGAAATTTTACTATTTGACTTCTTCCCTTAAGGGAGAAGCTGCTAGTTCAATCTCGTCGTTAAAAGTTACCAACGATAACTATACCATTGCTTGGGACATCCTAGTCAAGCGATTTGAAAATAAGAAACTGATAGTTAAATCAAACATAAATGCGTTATTCAGTTTAGAGAGCGTAAAAAAGGATTCACATTCGTCTGTTCAAAGGCTGCTCGATAGTGTAGTTAGAATTTTGGAAATTTTAAAGGCGTACGGGGAACCCACAGTCGACACCATACTAATACATATCATAGTTTTGAAGCTCAGCTCAGCAATGCAGACTGACTGGGAATTATACAAACATACCGGACAATTTCCTACTTTGCGAGAGCTGTTAGATTTTTTAGAGAGCAAAAGTCACTTATTAGTTTCGCTGGAAGCTGCGAAAATAGGTTCGAGTTTGGGAAATCAGGGATCCGAGCAAAAAAGTCATGCACGCGCTCATGTAGCCAGAGAGCAAGGTAATCATTCTTGTGATTTTCGCAAAAATAGTAATCATTCGATTAGCGCTTGCGAATCATTTTCAAAATTGTCGGTAAACGCTCGTATCGAAGAGGCGCGTCGTTTGAAATTATGCAACAATTGTCTCAAGCCCGGACATTTCGTGGTAAAATGCACATCGTCGAGATGCCGCGTATGCAGAAAAAAGCACCATACTTTACTGTGTTTGCGTCCAAAGCGTGACGCGCACGAAAATACTCCGTCGCCGCGTCCTGGGCCGCCAGAAACCAGCAGCGACACACGGGAGGTCGGGGCCGTCGCCCCGAGCGAGGCACCCGTCGCATCCGTGTCAGCAGCATGTAGCCGTCCTGCAATCGCGGCGCCAGCGCAAGTTTTATTGTCCACGGTTAGCGTATTCGTAGAAGGATCCTCCGGGTCATTTTCCCGGGCAAAAGCTCTTTTGGACCCCGGATCCCAACTTAACTTAGTTAGCGCCGACTTGTGTCAAAATTTGAAAATTGAGAAACGGAGTAATATCACCTCACTGTCGGGTGTTGGTGCCAGGGCTCTGTACGCTGAATTCAGAGCAAACGTTCGAATCCGCTCCCGCAACGGGAAATACGAGGACATTTTGAGCTGTGTTGTTTTAGACAAAATTACGGACCCTCTGCCGGTCTTTTCTTTCTGGTTGAGGGATTTGAAGATCCCACCAAACATTGTGCTAGCCGATTCAGATTGTAATACACCGGGAAAGATTGATCTTTTATTAGATGCGAATGTCTTTTGGCAAGTGCTCTGTCAGGGACAGGTGAAATTCGGCCCAGAGAAGCCATTCTTAACAAAAACTCTTTTTGGTTGGGTTTTAGGCGGAAACATGAACGTCGAAAATCGAGCGCTCATTCTTTCAAATAGGGTTCATTTGAGTGTAGCCGGCATCGAGCACGGCATTCAGAGATTTTGGGAAGTCGAGGGGGCGTACGGTTCATCAGGCCGACTCTCTGCTGATGACAAATTTTGCGAAGACCATTTTCAATCGACTACGAAACGGGCGTCGTCGGAGCCGCGTAGGTTCATCGTGAGCATACCTTTCAGGAAAGATGCTCCATCGCTGGGAGACTCGCGCGGTATAGCGTTAAAGCGTTTCTATTCATTAGAAAACAAATTGTCAAAAAATCCCGAGTTGAAAACCGCGTATTCTGCATTTCTCAAAGAATACGAGTCGCTTGGTCACTTGAGCAAGGTGGACGACGAAGCGAGCCTTCTTCATCTTCGGTTTTATTTGCCACATTTGCCAGTCATAAAGGAGGACAGTTCAACGACCAAACATCGCGTTGTTTTTGACGGCAGTTGTGCGTCCTCCTCCGGAGTATCGCTGAACGACCTTCAACATAAGGGCCCAGTGGTCCAGCAGTCGTTGTTTGCAATTCTTTGTCGCTTTAGACAATTCAAGTACGTGCTGAAAGCAGATTGCGCCAAAATGTATAGGCAAATCCTCGTGGACCCCTCGCAGACGCAATACCAATTAATTTTATGGCGTGACGACAAAACCTCAGCGGTAAAATGCTTCAAATTATTAACGGTCACCTACGGTACTAAATCAGCCTCGTACCTAGCAACTAAGTGCTTGATACAAATCGCCCAGGAAATCGAAGCATCGCTTCCAGAGGCCCCATTAAGAATTAGCCGGGATTTTTTTGTAGATGACCTACTGACTGGTTTTGAAAATAGGGCGGAAGCCATAAAAACGCAATTCGAAATTACTAGCGCTTTGTCGGGGTACGGGTTTGAATTGCGAAAGTGGGCATCCAACGACAGTGAAGTAGCTAGCGCCATTGGTGTGGATCGCGGCAGCGTAGAGCCCATTTCTTTGACGGAAGACGCCACGGAGAAAACTCTCGGCATTTTTTGGGATACTCGGCGGGACGTGCTAAGTTACAGAGTGAACCCTAGCTGTTGCAAATCAGTTACCAAGCGGGCTATACTCTCTAGTATGGCTCAAGTATTCGATCCCTTGGGACTACTTGGTCCAAGCGTTCTAACTTTGAAACCTCTCGTGCAACGGCTTTGGCAGTTGAAGTTGTCATGGGACGAAACGGTGCCCATGGAGATGCGCTCCAGATACGACGAACTCCATTCTTCATTACACGCTTTGGGCTCATTGGCAATTCCGAGACGGGTAATTTGCGATGACTTAAATTCGATAGATCTCCACGGATTTGCGGACGCGAGTTCTGTAGCCTATGGGTGCGCCGTGTATATACGTTGCGTTGACGCGCGCGGTAATGTCACCACCAATTTGCTTTGTGCTAAGTCAAGGGTCGCTCTATTAAAAACAATATCCTTGCCTCGTCTGGAGCTTTGCGCCGCCTTACTGTTGGCTCGTTTGATTAAAACTATACTCGATTACTCCGCATTTAAATTTGACCGCGTGTACTATTGGTCGGACTCCACCATAACTCTGCACTGGATAAATAAGGATGCGAGTAATTGGAAGACGTTCGTCGCGAACCGGGTGTCCGAGATTCACGAACTAAGCAATAGGGAAGAATGGTTTCACGTGCGTACAAATTGCAACCCGTCCGATATAATTAGCAGGGGAATGTCACCCCAGGAGTTACTCAACTCACGCTTGTGGTGGCACGGGCCAGAGTTTTTGTCACAGGCGGACTTAAAACCCCAGCCCGTTAAAATTGATTCGGGTGAGCTAGCAGCCCAAGAGTCGCGGCCAGTAGTGGCCACTCTTCACCATCGCGTCCCAGAATTTGAACTTTTCAGGCGCTATTCCAGTTTCACAAAATTACAGCGCGTAGTCGCGTACTGCCTGCGTCTCGCGAGAAACAGAAACACCGAAACGCGCTGGTCAGGACCTCCAGCCATTGACGAATTGGAGGACGCGACTCGCCGTCTGATCAAAATTGCCCAGGCGGAAGTCTTTTCCGGAAAAATAGCAGTTTTGTCTCAGAAAGCGCCATTGCCGAAAGATAGTGCGCTGCTTCCTCTAAACCCATTTCTGGACGATCAGGGCCTACTGCGCGTGGGCGGCCGTCTAGAAAATTCCAATCTAAGCTTTGATCAGAAACATCCCCTTTTGTTACCAGCTAGTCACCCTTTATCGATGCTAATCGTGAAGCAAGAGCATTTGCAGCTCTTGCATTGTGGACACTCGATGTTACTGGCCTCATTGCGGGATAAGTTTTGGATCGTGAGAGCCAAAGACCTGATACGTAAAGTAATACACAATTGCGTGATATGCTTCCGGGCCAAGCCTAAGATGAATGAACACTTGATGGGATCACTACCCGAAGCTCGTGTCACACCCTCTCTTCCTTTCAGCAATTGCGGGATAAACTACGCGGGTCCCGTGTTTATAAAAAACAAATCCGGGCGAGGCGCGAAAGAAGTAAAGGCTTACGTAGCCCTATTTGTGACGTTAGCGCCGGCCGAAATTATTATTTACGATTCAAAATGCGTTCAAATTTGGTCGCCGCCAAAATTTCGTCACAATTCAAGGATAACATCGCAGAGCGGGAGTTTAGGCGAAGAAACGACCGAGGTGCGCGGGCTCACGGGGGTTCATCTTCCGACGCATTCCCGCCCCAATTCCAGCTAAGACGAAGGAGATGGGTAATGTATAAATAGACGTAGCACCCATTGGAAAAGGCACCTTTTGACTTTTAGTCCTAGAACCAATCTTTCCCAGAAATCCCCGAAAGATCAAAGTGGCCCATTGATTTCCAGTGCCTATTGATCTCCGTCGAGCCTATTCAGGAGTTATCTTATCTAAAATTCAGACGTGGATCATTGTTTATATATGCCTGTCTGGAATTTATATACGTTTACTCCTCGAAACCGGTGTGGTCTAAAACTCGTACGTGGTTCGTTGTACATATACGCCTGATATGAGTCTTAGACCTCCTCGAAACCGCTTCCCGACAACGTTCACGTAATTCAGTTAGAAAGCATTTTAAAAGCGAGGTCCTCCAGGTCTCTGCATAAATTTGAACAAGAATTGCGAGGTTAAGAGCCCGCACGAAACTCACGTAATTAACGTAACCGTAAAGATTCAGAACTTCACTCAACCTGTAGAAACGGTTCCTAGGATACAGACCTGTCTTTACCCGATTCTAAAGCCCCCAAGGAGAAGTTCACCACTCTTTATTCTGGCAAAAATCTCAAAAGTCTTATTGAGCCAAAACACGAAACTTATTCGTGTTAACCTAAGAGAGCTCTACTCGCCCCTCAGAAAGTTGGTAATTAATTTCATGTAACCCCTGTGAGTGCTTTTGCATCCAAGTAAAAATTCCGGACCCGAAATTATACACGTAAACTTCCCTTGACTTCAAGGCCATGACACCGGCGAAGTTCGCCGCAAAAACAGTTTTGCTATAAGAACTCTGAGTGTTGCTCACCTGGAGGGGTCCTGTTCCATAAACGTCCTGAGCCGATCCGTAGTGCTTTAATTTAACAATTAAAATCTCCGTGGTTTAATTAGTAACTTTGAAGGTTATTGCCGTTTCTGAACGAATTCGATACACTGTCATTTCACTTGTCAATAGGAGCTGTTCGGCACCACGGATTTGGTTGGGGCAAGTCAGGCCTTCGCCCCACGTTTATTTGTAATCACAGCCCCCGAAATAAACAAGGTTGCACCCGAATTTATAATGCTCGCCAAATATAAATAACGATAACCTCGAATTGTTCTGTTTACAGTCTTGGCCGTTGGAGGGCGTTTACGTAAGCCACCACAGCGGTACGTGCGCTATCTTAACGATACGCAACCCGTCCAGCTCGTGAAGCAGAAGGAGTTGTCCACCTGCCAGGCGTACCAGAGAGACCATAGAAGAAATCATATTATTTTTGTACAAAATACGGGAAATGATTTTATTATATTACAATGTAAATAGGTATATAAAATAAATCCCTTTGATGTTATGTGTACTTTTCTATATACTTGAGAGAGTAAATTGAACCCTGGCATCTGGTTATCCGAGAGTAAAAAGTTTATTAACATTGGTAATCATTCATAGCTCAAAATTAAAGAATTAATTAAGAAAGCCAGGTTATTACATGGCCAGCCCGAGCAGGAACAGAAACTCAAGTATATAGCCAAGTATAATTTAGAGCCGTTTCCTCCAGCAACAAAGACCCAGGGAAAATCCAAGTGGCGCTCGAGCAATTTTTACCTGAAAATAAAGATTTAGTTTATAGTTAACAGTTTTGATTTGATTATTATACAAACTCTGTTCACAGTATGTCTGACCACGACCGCGAAAGCGTTGATAGACCGGTAGCCCCTCCGAGGGTAAGGGTAGGATGGATCTACAATTTAAGAGTGGAGGTCCTCCGAGGCGTCCTGGCCGGGGCTGGATTAAGCAGCGAAGGAAACGCACAGCAGCTACGTCAACGAATGTCACAATACTTGAAAAGTAGCGGAGAAGGAGACATGGAGGAAGACGAAGAGGATGAAGTGCCGGACGAAGAGCAAGAAAAAGATCAAACCGAGACCCGGGAAAGAGTAGGCGAACAGGCCAACGAGCAAACCGGAGCGACAACTACAGCGACCACCAGCCCCAACATAGCCCAAGTCTGCAACAGCATTCGCAAGTGGGGGCTCAAGTTTGATGGCACCACAGATCCGATTTCCTTCCTAGAGAGGATCGAAGAATTGTCAAATTGCTATCAATTCCAAGAGCAACAAGTACTCACAGCGTTGCCCGAGCTGTTCAAGGGGAAAGCCTAGCTGTGGGTTAGAAACAACAAGCAGAATTGGCCAAGCTGGAGAAGCTTCGTCGAAGCTTTTAAAACTCAGTATTTGCCCCCACGATTTCAGTTCCGGATGGCGGAAGAAATTCGTAACAGAACACAGGGGCAAAAAGAATCCGTGGCAGACTTCACCACGTCCATCCAGACCCTGTTGCGCCGATTTGGTATCACGGACGAACGCCAGCAATTAGAACGAATCTATGAGAACCTCCGCCCCGAATACAAATTATACATCCGCAGGAAAGACTTCCATAGCATGGCAGGGCTTATACGAATGGCCGAGGAATACGAGGCCCTGCAGCTGGAGCAGGCGTCGTTTCAGCCCCCACCGATAGCAAGTCAAGCCTATATGGCGGAGACAGCGTACAAACCAGTAAAAGCAAAGACGACACCTCCCTCGAATTTCCAAATGCCCCCCGTGTCGTCGCTGCAGGAGCGCGAGGCTGTAAAAAGCAGTCACCAGGTCCCTCAGCAGAGCAACTCCACAGCCCGACCAGCATACAGTCGCACCGAAAACTGCTGGAAATGTGGCCAGCGCGGCCATACCCGTTTCCAATGCCGAAGGCCTACGAAACTTTTCTGTTCATGGTGCGGTAAGGAAGGCACCCTCACCAGAGATTGTACCTGCAAGAGGTCGGGAAACGCAACCGGCCGTCGGGAACTGTGAGGCGTCCACGACAAAAGAAGGCCAGGGCCTCCAAGAGTCTACTACAACCCGAATGGTCACAGTGGCTCCAGCGAATTAAACATTTCTACAAAGAAACCCAGACCCAGTCAGCTGCAGCCGCTCTAGATGCTCGACTGTTCCTCCAAGTAGTTCTTCGCGGAAAGGCATTCAACGCCCTGGTCGATACAGGGGCTGCACAATCTTACATAGGAGAAAAGCTCCAACGGTTCCTGAAACAACAAGGCACTGTAAGTTGCCGATCAACCCAGACCCGCGTCCAATTAGCCGACGGTAGAATCGTCAAGACGCAAGGCCAGTATAACCTTACCCTGATGATCGAAGGCCTCACCTACAGCCTACAGGTCAGCGTCGTAGATACCCTGTCAAGCGACATAATCCTGGGACTCGATTTCCTCACCAAGTACAGAGCTATTATTAACCCCGTAGCCCAGGTGATAACTCTAGGTGAAGCAGAGATACCCTTACAGTCTCACCAAGACCTGGAGGGGCTAGGCGGCATCCAGCCTTTGTCCCCAACTCAATCCAGCCAGTTATCCAGGTTCCTCGAGGAAGAGTTACGAAAGTTCCAAGGCACTAGAGGTCCCACTACCTTAGTTGAGCATCGTATAGTCCTGAAGGAGGGCACTGGACCCATTAAACAAAGATACTACCCTCGCAACCCCGTCATGCAAGCCGTGATCGACGCGGAAGTCGACAAGATGTTAGCCGAGGGGGTGATAGAACCCTCCAAAAGTTCGTTCAGCTCCCCCGTCGTCCTGGTGAAGAAGCCAACCGGCCAGTACAGATTTTGCATAGATTTCCGAAAGGTAAACGAGGCAACACAAACCGATGCTTATCCCATCCCCTTTATAGACGCAATTTTGAACAAACTCCGGGGTGCCCAGTACATAAGCACCTTGGATTTGAAACATGGTTACTGGCAGATCCCCTTGGCAGCAGCAAGTCGTCCCATTTCGGCCTTCACAGTGCCTGGACGGGGCTTGTATCAGTTTAAAGTTATGCCGTTCGGGCTTCACGCGGCGGCGGCGACGTTCCAGAGATTCCTAGACAGCGTCATAGGCCCAGAGATGGAACCCAATGCCTTCTGCTACTTAGACGACATCATAATCGTCAGCAGATCGTTCAAGGAACATCTACAGCACCTCCGAGAAGTGTTTCAACGGTTGCGGGCGGCCGGACTCCAGCTGCAAAAAGAAAAATGTAATTTTTGCCAGCCAGAACTGAAATATCTAGGTCATATAGTCAATAATGAGGGAATTCATACTGATCCAGAGAAGGTGGAGGCCATCACCCGGATGGAGGCACCCAAGAATCCGAAGGCTATCCGCAGGTTCCTGGGAATGGCCTCCTGGTACAGGAAATTCATACCAGGGTTCGCTCGACTAGCGGCCCCCTTAAATGAGCTGCTGAAGAAAGGCGCCAAGTTCAAATGGACTGAGAAGCAGCAGGAAGCCCTGGAGCAGCTGAAGACTGCCTTAACTTCAGCGCCGGTCTTAGCATGTCCCGATTTCTCTGTGCCCTTCGTGCTTCAAACAGACGCGAGCACCACTGGCCTGGGAGCCGTCCTCACACAAGTGTTAGAGGGCCAAGAAAGAGTGATTGCATACGCCAGCCGTTCCTTGGCGGATGCTGAAACCCGTTACTCCGCGACGGAGCTAGAGTGCCTGGCAGTACTCTTTGCGATCAAGAAATATAAAGGGTACTTGGAAGGATACCATTTTAAGGTAATAACTGACCACAGGAGCCTAAAGTGGTTACAAAACTTACCTAATCCTTCCGCAAGGCTGGCAAGATGGGCCCTCGAGCTTCAACAATATGACTTCGAGGTCGAATACCGTAAGGGAGCGTTGAACCACGTAGCTGACGCCCTATCCCGAGCTCCAGGAGGTCCTAAAGAAGGTCTCTCTCCCGTGGCGGTTCACCAACCAGAAGTCGACTGCCCATGGGTCCAGAGGATGACCAACCTGGTGCAAGACGACCCCGAAACATACAGCACGTGGAAGGTAGAGAACGGCAACCTCTACAGGAGCTTCCCCAACGTCAGCGAAGACCTGGCCGAGGGCTTTCAACCAATATGGAAGCTGTGCATCCCAAAACCGCAGCGAGCCCAAGTCCTGCAGGAATGCCATGACGAGCCCGCTGCAGGGCACCTGGGGGTGACGAAAACTGTCGCTAGAATACAGAAGCATTATTATTGGCCGAGAATGCAACGAGAAATCACAAAATACGTACGTTCTTGTCCTACTTGCCAGGAATATAAACACAGCCAACGTCAGACGGCCGGGAAGATGTTCTGGTCCAGGGTACGAGGCCCTTGGGAGGTTATAAGCACAGACCTCATCGGGCCGCTCACCAGGTCATCCAAAGGCAATATATGGCTCCTGGTGTTCCAAGATCGCTTTACGAAATGGGTCGAGGTCCACCCACTACGCACCGCTACCGCAAAAACAGTAGTCCAGGCCCTAAGGGAAAGAATAATTTATCGATTTGGAACTCCAAAAGTTATTGTTTCAGACAATGAGCCCCAGTATACCAGTAAGCTCTTCAGAGCTTTGACCACAGAGTACGGCATCAAACACCGGCTCACACCCCCGTACACACCCCAGGCCAACCCCGTGGAGCGGGTTAATAAGGTCATAGGGACAATCATCGCCCAATTAGCCCGCGGAAATCAAAAACAATGGGACGCATGGTTGCCCGAGGTCATGTTTGCGATAAACACGTCCAAACACGAATCGACAGGATTCACGCCGGCCTTGCTCAACTTAGGGCGGGAAATGTTGCCGCCAAAATCCGTACGCGAGGCGGCCGACCCCGACTTTGGGCCCGACGACGAAGCCCCAGCCCCAGGTCTCTACCGCGAACAACTTCAAAAATTAGAGGACGTAATGAACGTGGTAAGAAACAATCTCGCCAAAGCCTTCACCAGACAAAGCCATCATTATAACCTCCGAAGGCGAGAGTATCGCCCCCAGGTCGGGCACCAGGTCTATAAACGCGATAGGGTACTCTCCGACGCCGCCCAAGGCATCACCGCCAAGTTAGCCGCAAAATACGTCGGGCCCTACGTGATCCAAAAAATTATTTCCCCCGTCATCGTGGAGCTGAGCAACCCCCAGAACGGTAGGGCCATCGGCAGGGTCCACGTGAAGGACATCAAGCCCGCTTATCAAAATGCTCCTACTCTACCTGCTCCCAATTAGAGGGGGTGAGATAACGCGGACTATGGGTATAAATGGGGCGACCAGCAGTCCATGAATTTATTAGTACAGCCACCTTCAACGAAGATGTCACCAGTACGCAACCGTAAGGATGTTCGCCCCTGGCCTCTCAAGCTACGCCGTAGGCCAAAGGGCCAAAAGAAAATCCGTCCCTGGACGCCACAATTGTACGCCACCCCTGCTTCACCACCTAGGGCCGCATGGAGTCCCCTGCCAAAATGGAGCCCGGTCCCGGCGATGCTGTCACCCTTACCAGCCACGCCGGAAAAGGAGAAGCACCATAAGCCGGATCCTAAACCACCCGGAGAAGGTCTGCTGGTAAGGATCCCACTTGCAAGGCTCCACCCCGACCAGCAGTTCACAATCCGTCAACTGGCTCCGAAAGAGAAGAAGAAGCACCGCAAGCCGGATCCTAAACCGTTCGGAGAAGGTCTACTGGTAAAGATCCCGCTTTCGAGACTTCACCCTGTCCAGGAGTTAACAATCCGGCAATTAGCCCTAAAGTTCAAGCGATTATTCGACGGATCTTCGGAGAATCCAGCCGCGTCTCCAACTAAGGGCGAGACCCGAACCCCGCCAGTCACGCCACCCGAAGCCCTCATGGGCGCGCTAACCCCAGACCCGGTGACGCCTAAGACCTCCTGGACGCCTCGAGTTATAGGCCCTTCAGCGGAAAGCGGCATGGGGAAAAATAAGGCGGAATTGCCTCCAGAACTCCAGCCGGACTCACCTTCCGAAGTCCCGATGGAAGCGGGAATGGTACCTTTGACCCCGGGCGGCACTTTGGCAGCCGTCCTAGAAGAATTACGGCAACTCCACCTTCCGGAACCCGAAGTGGAGATTACCGATCTCCCGGAATTGATACTCCCCGAGCCAGAGCCCCAGGTCATGGAGATAATACTGTCCGAGCTAGAGCCCCAGATCCGAGTGTTATCGCTGCCCGAGCCAGAGCCCCAGGCCTTGAAGTCAACACGGCCCACGCCGGAACCTCAGGTCTCAAAATCAATAATCGACGAGCCAGAGCCCCAGGTTCCCCGACGCCGCCGACAGCGAACAACAAAAAGACCGCGAAAATTCCGTTTGAAGCTGCCCACCGGAGAGTCCATCAGAATTTTAAAAAAGCACGCGCAACTGTTAGGACTTAATTAACCAACATCCCGCATACATTTTTTTTTGGAACGCAAAGTAACCCCGGCCGCCCATCATCAGCACCTGGCGCCCCGTAGGTTGATACCGCAACCTCTACGCCTGTCCTGAAGACGCTCCAGGTGCTTTCCGAGCCACAGGGGGTAGTTCCTTGAAGAAGACGTCCATCCATGGGTTGTTCCCTCCATAGGAAGGGGATTGTGTGACGTTAGCGCCGGCCGAAATTATTATTTACGATTCAAAATGCGTTCAAATTTGGTCGCCGCCAAAATTTCGTCACAATTCAAGGATAACATCGCAGAGCGGGAGTTTAGGCGAAGAAACGACCGAGGTGCGCGGGCTCACGGGCGTTCATCTTCCGACGCATTCCCGCCCCAATTCCAGCTAAGACGAAGGAGATGGGTAATGTATAAATAGACGTAGCACCCATTGGAAAAGGCACCTTTTGACTTTTAGTCCTAGAACCAATCTTTCCCAGAAATCCCCGAAAGATCAAAGTGGCCCATTGATTTTCAGTGCCTATTGATCTCCGTCGAGCCTATTCAGGAGTTATCTTATCTAAAATTCAGACGTGGATCATTGTTTATATATGCCTGTCTGGAATTTATATACGTTTACTCCTCGAAACCGGTGTGGTCTAAAACTCGTACGTGGTTCGTTGTACATATACGCCTGATATGAGTCTTAGACCTCCTCGAAACCGCTTCCCGACAACGTTCACGTAATTCAGTTAGAAAGCATTTTAAAAGCGAGGTCCTCCAGGTCTCTGCATAAATTTGAACAAGAATTGCGAGGTTAAGAGCCCGCACGAAACTCACGTAATTAACGTAACCGTAAAGATTCAGAACTTCACTCAACCTGTAGAAACGGTTCCTAGGATACAGACCTGTCTTTACCCGATTCTAAAGCCCCCAAGGAGAAGTTCACCACTCTTTATTCTGGCAAAAATCTCAAAAGTCTTATTGAGCCAAAACACGAAACTTATTCGTGTTAACCTAAGAGAGCTCTACTCGCCCCTCAGAAAGTTGGTAATTTATTTCATGTAACCCCTGTGAGTGCTTTTGCATCCAAGTAAAAATTCCGGACCCGAAATTATACACGTAAACTTCCCTTGACTTCAAGGCCATGACACCGGCGAAGTTCGCCGCAAAAACAGTTTTGCTATAAGAACTCTGAGTGTTGCTCACCTGGAGGGGTCCTGTTCCATAAACGTCCTGAGCCGATCCGTAGTGCTTTAATTTAACAATTAAAATCTCCGTGGTTTAATTAGTAACTTTGAAGGTTATTGCCGTTTCTGAACGAATTCGATACACTGTCATTTCACTTGTCAATAGGAGCTGTTCGGCACCACGGATTTGGTTGGGGCAAGTCAGGCCTTCGCCCCACGTTTATTTGTAATCACAGCCCCCGAAATAAACAAGGTTGCACCCGAATTTATAATGCTCGCCAAATATAAATAACGATAACCTCGAATTGTTCTGTTTACAGTCTTGGCCGTTGGAGGGCGTTTACGTAAGCCACCACAGCGGTACGTGCGCTATCTTAACGATACGCAACCCGTCCAGCTCGTGAAGCAGAAGGAGTTGTCCACCTGCCAGGCGTACCAGAGAGACCATAGAAGAAATCATATTATTTTTGTACAAAATACGGGAAATGATTTTATTATATTACAATGTAAATAGGTATATAAAATAAATCCCTTTGATGTTATGTGTACTTTTCTATATACTTGAGAGAGTAAATTGAACCCTGGCATCTGGTTATCCGAGAGTAAAAAGTTTATTAACATTGGTAATCATTCATAGCTCAAAATTAAAGAATTAATTAAGAAAGCCAGGTTATTACATATTTGTGTGTTTGGCCAAGAAGGCTATTCATCTTGAACTCGTGGAAGACCTCACGACGGAGGCTTTCCTCGCATCGTTGAGGAGATTCATCTCCAGACGCGGTTTACCCTCCAACATATTTTCTGACAATGCTACCTGTTTCACCGGTGCCAGAAATCAGCTATCGGAATTAAAAAATATCCTGACAGGCTCTAGTGAGCAATGCATAAAGGAGGAATTGTCGAAACATAGCATTAAGTGGAATTTTATTCCGGCACGCTCTCCGCACTTTGGCGGCATCTGGGAAGCGGGGGTAAAGTTATTGAAATATTATTTAAGGCGAATATCTTGCAATGCAAAGTTAACTTTCGTTGAGTATTACACCATGCTGACTCAAGTGGAGGCGATACTAAATTCCCGCCCACTCTGTGTTCTCCCTACCGACGCCTCATTCCCCGAAGTCCTTACTCCTGCCCACTTCTTGATCGGTCGGAAGCTGACTTCGTTTCCGGAAGCCCAACTTCAGGACATACCGGAAAATCGTCTCAGCCGCTATGGGCTGGTCCAGCGGCTGTCCCAGCAGTTTTGGGATCGTTGGTCCCGGGACTACCTCCACCTCCTGCAGCGCCGGCCTAAGTGGAAGTCCTCCAGCACGTCTCTAGCCCCCAGGTGGGCGACGTGGTACTCGTCCACGACGAGGCATCTCCAAGCTACCGTTGGCCACTGGCAATCATCTCGGCCACATATCCAGGAGCGGATGGTGTTGTGCGTGTGGTGCAGGTGCGCGATTCCCGAGGGAATCTCCTGAAACGCTCGGTGCGTAAAGTGTACGTCCTACCCAAAGACGATCATTGCGATCAAGGGCAATAAACATTGACTTTACTCTTAGTTGGTAGTTTTCGTTGATTGAACATTTTGCTAGGTTTAGTTGTTTCTTTGCTTGTATTCATGCTAGTTGTAGGTTATCTGTAAGGCTCTTGGATTCTCATCTGTCATTAGTTCTTGTTATGCATTTGATTATTTGGTAGTTTTAGATTTCAGTTTCATTTTGGGATTTAATCACGTCGTGCCATAGTCGGCACTTCGGGAGCGGGGTGTTTGATTCACACAGATGCGTGCATCAAAACCTTTTTGCTTATAATTATTCATGTAATTCAAGTCATAACTGTTCTATCTCATTCAATGGTCGTGGTAAAGTCAAATTTGCATCTTGCCGTATTTGTTTGCCTCTGTTAATATGGGAAAGGAATTTGTAAGCTTTCCTTAATGGCTTTTAAGCGGGTGGATACACTTTCTAATAGGACTTAAGCCGACTTAGCGTATTTGGGACTCATGTGTTTATGGATTTCGTTCAATACAATGCCTCATTGAGAGAGTTTAGCATTAAGATTTCTTAAAATAAGCATTTATTCCTAAACAACGTGCGACGCTCCGATTGGCTACGCAGGATCGCCTCAGCCAATAGTGTTTGAGCCTTCCCCTCCTTGTTGAATTTGCGAGTTCAGCTCATTGTCAATTCAGCTTCAGTTAGATTCAGAATTTCGAGTAAGCAAGTTCAGCTATGCTTTGTGCTGGTTTGCGGTCGGTCTAGCTCCCTGGTAAAGACGTTTTCAGGTTGTTTTGTGTGACGGTTACGCGCAATTCGCTATTTTCGCGTGGCCAATCCAAGCGTGTCACAACAGTTGAAGCTATTGTAAAAAACCAACTGTCCATCAGTGACGTTTGTAATCGTTGTTACTCAATATACTCGTGTTTGTTAAGTCTTGTTTCACTCCAACAAATAACTGAACCCAAGTCAAGGGTTATTAAGTGGCAGTTCCCGGCAATCCCATTGAACCGGAATTCGCAGCGAATTAACTGGGGGCCCCATTCGTGGAAGCCTTTTTTCAAGTTAATCATACAAAAAACAATGTCTCCAGTGGATTTGGATATACCATATAAGAGTCAGTGTTGTGTATCCTTTTTGATTTGGAACTTCATGTGAGTCGCTGTAAGGGAGCATCGAGGTCTTGCGGGACGTCGCAATTGTCCTCTAATAATTGGATAAGGAGTATCGCTGTCATTTTTGGAAACAAGGGGATTTTTAAAATAACGAAGAAGCTTACATTGGAGGTAAAGGCAGTTTGGAAGGCTACCAGCTTGGTGGATGTGACAATGAAGGACGGTTCCTGTGGACTTAGTTTATGACGTTGCTGTTGTCGGCGTTGGA
Organism: Agriotes lineatus; assembly: GCA_940337035.1. Taxonomy (NCBI): domain Eukaryota; kingdom Metazoa; phylum Arthropoda; class Insecta; order Coleoptera; family Elateridae; genus Agriotes; species Agriotes lineatus. The sequence goes on along the minus strand of OW679200.1, from coordinate 2,048,277 downwards.
GTTCTGGACGAAGTGATGAACAACGATAGCTGTTACAGGAAGCCGTGTTTTACTGAGGTTTCTGGTAGATCAGGAGGAAGACTGCCTGTGCTGTTGCGACTGACATCCTATGGGAAGTGCTTCAGTGAACTAAATAAAAGGTATACGTTAAAATTTAGAACAAATAAGTCGTTAATACTGAGTGAATTACATATTTACTACTTAATTGATAGATATTTAACATAGTTGGTATGTGACAGAAATCATTTATATGACTTTTCACTTTGACAGTTCTCGAAATGTCATAATTCATCTAAAATTAACTTATTAAAAAATAAAAATTATTTCAATACCAGAGTAAGATCATATAAGCTCCAATAATTGAAAAACTATCTGATTTAATTAAATTGAGTAAGCACATAGCAAAGAATAAAGAGGTGTATACTATAGCAATATATATGAAAATAAGACAACATTTATGACATAAATAGACAAAAATTATGACGAACGAGACCAACGGAGAATAACAATAGACGAAGATAAAACATGTATCTTTAAGGAAATTGAACACTGCACATACTTGGGTACTGAATTTTATACAAAATCAGAGATAACTCCAAAATACATCTCAAAACAAGCAGTTGATAAAAATATATAAGGTTCCTTATATTGTGAAAATTGTGAAAATACATACATTAAAATAGATATAGGACACTTTATGAGGATGATTATGAATAGAATATTAAAAATTGGAGGGCAGTATGGGAAGGAATAAAAAAAAGGGAGACCGAGAAAAAGATGAAAATATAATGTAGAAGAGACTATAAAGCAAAGTACTGGAGAAAGAGTACCAAGAACGGAAAAGTTTGGATAAACCCAGTGAATCCTTCTACATATACACTGTTTGCCAAACTCATTTTCTGTTTCGTTTCTCAAGAATTTTTAGCGATTCTCTATTTGCCCATACCTTTTCCAATATTCTTCTTTTTATTATGATTGCAATTTTTTTCATCCAGTTCATTATGGGTCTTCCTCTTTTCCGTTATTTCTGCAGCATTGCCATGCCATGGTATTTTCTGTACCATTTATAATACTTTCCTCAGCATTTTTGGTGGTGCCCTTGCTTGTCTTGTCTTGTTCACCGCAATTAGTTCCAATGCGCGGTAGCTAAATGTTTGGAATACGGTAAAAAACCTACGAAATGGAGTACGTATGCAAGTCTGCGTTGTTTGCCGTCAAACAATAGTGAAATTATGAACATTCGAAAAGGTATTTATTTAAATTTTCGCACTTTGGCGGTAATTATCAGCTTTTGTTTCAGGCACTAATTTATTTTGTGACGTCAGAAGGGACGCCGTCTCGATCTCGCAATTGTTTTACCTTTGCATAACCTCAAATTTGGGAACCGCTTATTTTTCGAACTGCGCCTTCACTGTGGCCGTGGAAATACTCGAATCTTCTTCGGTAAGAGCCTCCTCTCATATGCACGGCGAAATCCGACCGATCATTCTTATATTTTAGGTAAATTTTGGGTACCTTATAACGGCGGCTCCTCCGATGCTCGAAGACAAGTACCTGGGGTGTTTCTGGCCCTGGAGCGGGTTTCCTCGCTGTTGAAGCTGCCGGTAGCACTCCTTCAGTCCTGTCCTAAGTATCGGAATGCATATCCCTGGCTCTGGGCCCTTATCTTAGCTGGACGTAGTTGTCGAAATTTCGAACTGGACCGGCTGCTGGATCCAGTGGAGAGGCACTTGTAAACATTTTTATTTTTGGTTACCATCCAAAACTCTGGCACATGTTGAATAAAATAGTATACTTTTTACTGTATAAGATTCTTGTTTATTAAGTGAAAATTGTTATTAAAGTGGAGCACAAACAATCTAACACTGTCAATCTTAATTTATTTCATTTGTTCTCCTTGTTATTAAAACAAATTAGAGCCTATTACTATGGTTACAACGCTAACGGAAATAAGTTTTGGTTAATTTAAGTACATAATGGAAATAAGTTTGATAACATAGTTTAAAATCGTCAAATTTCTTACAAACTAGATTTATTGTCTGTTTCTTATATTTAAAAATCGTCTATTTGCGCCACATACACAAGCACGTTCTATTATTTGCTCTGCTTTTCACAACCGTTCAATGCACTGATTATTTTAAGAGTTCCTAGCTTCTCAATTGCTTTTCCATGTCCCTCGGCCTGTTTTTCAAGATTGCTTTTCCATTTCCTATTGCCTGCCTTCTTCAGTTTGCTCTATTGCAATGTGCTGTTATTTTATTCTGGCTTTTTTACCGTTTTAGAATCCTCCTTTTACTTGCACATAGCAAACCTTTTTGTGACTATTAATTTCTTTCGGTTCGGCTATTTATTATGCACAAACCTATTATTTAATTTATCTGATAGTCAACTTCGACCCTTGTGAAAAACAAGCTTGCCTGTTGCGCTCCTTACTTAATTAATTTCTCATTACTGGCATCTCTTTACCAATTCATTTATTATTTGAAATTTAAGTTTAGCATTGCAGTTACATAAAACACCCCAACTCTGTGCTTATCGAAATGTTCATTAATTTGCACTGCTAGCAGAGTCGAGTCGTGGGCCTAATACCATTACAATACAAAGTACTATTATCAATGGAAATATTATTTCCGTTTACATTTAAACATTCAAATTCTGCCCGCTTTTTTAATTGACCATTTTTAGAAACATATATAAAAACAATTAGTAAAAATCATTTTTTGCACCACTAGTCTCAGAACGCACCGTTATTGGCCTATTTTTAGGTCGTGAAGTTGATTTTCTCCACCAAGGGAGCGAAAGTAAAATAAACAATTTTTACCGTGGTAACTAATAAATTAAATAGTATATACACCACGGTAGTGAATCCTCTTATAACCTTCGCGCTTTAGATACTTCGCGCTGCGCGCTCAGTATCTAATATGCGCTCAGGTTATAATACTGCGCTTCGCTACCTTGATGTATAATATACTATTTTGCACTACTAGTCTCAGAACGCACCGTTATTGGCCTATTTTTAGGTCGTGAAGTTGATTTTCTCCACCAAGGGAGAGAAAGTAAAATAAACAATTATCACCGTGGTAACTAATAAATTGCTAAGTTACCAAATATGACTATTTTAATTTTGACGTTTTAAAGAGCTGTATTGTCAGGTTGACAGTTAAAATATTTTCGAAATTTGTTGGGAATTTAGGTATTAAGCAGTTTGGTAGTGCAAAAAATAGTATATACATCACGGTAGCGAATCGTCTTATAATCTTCGCGCATTAGATACTTCGCGCTCAGTATCTAATATGCGCTCAGGTTATAATACCGCGCTTCGCTACCTTGATGTATAATATACTATTTTTCTCCTACATTTCACTTTCATAAGTTGTATCTTGGGGCTAATTAGTACAGTTTTGCTACATTCCATTATCAATGGAACTGAAACCATCTTTAGTTATTATTGTTGTTGCATAAATTCGTGCAACTACCTATCAGCTTTCTCTTGGAACTTTTAACATATTTTATGGCAGTTCATCATTTATTATTGTTTAAATTGAATCACTACAAAAATAGTCGGTGACATAAGACGCACTATTGTTTTGAAACCTACATAATTTCTATTAAACAAATACACTCGTTATCATTGCGGGCGCAGTAAAATAAAAATAATAATATCCTTGTAACCGATATGGATAATTAATAGATTAGAACCAAGTCCATCCCAGGCTAAGCTATTATACGTTACTACTCTTTAGTGAGTTTCTATCGCAGTTCATATAGCAATTCAATGTCAAAAATCTGGTGTGATACACTCACACTACTTCCTTTTACAGTGATCTTATAATTAGCCAAAAATTTGACTTTAATTTCTAAGCATTAGTCAAAAATTTTCAAAAATTGCAAATTCTCTAAAAATGGTACAAAATAAAGAGTTAGTTGAAGAGACAATTTTTTTTCTAGAATTTCAAGCTGAATTCAAAAATGTAATAATATACAATATAATTGTTGTATTTATAATAGAAGTTAATAAAAAAATTGAAAAATAAACAAAAGAAACCCATTGTAGAAGTATTCAACTGGAAAATCACCTATATCACAACAATACACATTAAAAATTTAATAAAAATATAAAGTTTGAGAAGAATCGTTAATGCCGTTTTTGAAAAAATCGAAAAAAACTGAAAAATCACAAGAGTAAACACCTACTTCCGGTTATGCGATTTTCTTCAAAAGCTTGCTGCCTCATCTACATAGTACACAAAACTTATATATGAAGATTTAATGTCATACCTCTTTTCGTTTTTGAGATATTCTGTTCACAGGCAGACACACACTGACAGACACACAGGCAGATAGACAGACAAACCAATGAAAAAAAATGTGTTTTGGGATCAGGGGACTCTAAAACCTGAAGATGTGTTGACAACTCAATTTCGAATTTTTGGGGTGAATCCAATACTTCCTTCATCGTAAAAGTTCCTGTTCTCAAAAATAATTATCAGCTATAATTTACTAAGGGCGGTGATAATCACCCGCAATAATTTTGACAAATAACAACCCTAAGTGCGTTAGCTAGAAATTTCTTAAAGATAACGCACTAGAGGGATATTATTTGTCAAAATTATAAGGATTTATCACTGGCAGCGGTGAATTCGAAAAGATAAGTTCTTAAATAAATTAATAATTTTTACCAAAGCGAGAAGCCATTTTTCTGACAAATTAATTTGACACTTCATTATTATGAGTTCACAGATTATACATACATACAAAAATACATATAATAATAAGTTGGTGGCACTGTAAGTCTATGTCAAATTCGAGGTTATCAGGTTAGGTTTTGCGTCAGTTTTGACACAGACTGACGCAAAACCTAACCTGCTAACCTAGAATTTGACTTAGATTTACAGTGCCACCAACTTGTCATAGGATACTGCTGGATTTTAATTAGGTAGTTTCTACGGTGATTGAAAACTGCCCTAGGGTCGTTTTCACTGCAAGTGTGATCTGATTTGTCAAACTGACTCACGTGATTAAAAATAATCAAATTGGATTGGTCTGCAATAGATGTAAGAACTTATCGAACATTTATTTTTAAGACAACCTTATAGGTTACATCAAGCTATATATTGGACCAAAATTATAGTCACTCTTCAACTTTAAGACACACAACAACAAAATAGCTTGAGCCACGAGCTTTCGTGTTTCCTATCGCCTGCCATGTGTTATACATTACAATATCAAACATTGATGCATCTATTAAATTTTTAATTACGTGGCACTGTTGGCGACGAATTCATACATTCAATTAAAATTATTTCAATCGACATCAATAATTTGATTTTACTGTGTAACTACGTTTGATGTGGAAAACGGTGAAAGCAAATGGACATAAAAACACAAATTGTTGCGGTCAAAGAAATATAAAATAGGTGTTCCGTAATATCTTTTCGATACTATGTTATTGCTTTACTGTTGCTTCGAAGGTCTTTTATGGAGCTTTTATTGAAGCTATTATAAAAACCAACAATTTAAAGGAAATAAATTACTTTTTGTACAAGTCTCCTACGACTTTGAAACAGTAAATTAAGTACTACTTTGAAATAATTAGAGCTTCATATAGTGGTTGTTTGTTGTTTGAAATTCATACCAAGTGAAACTTTCCTAGTTAACTTTTTAATATAGAGATTGAGTAATTTATACATAATGGAAATTTATATAAGCCGAGTATTTAAATGATGTGCAACATTTATACATACTGTAAAGTAATACATCTATACTCAATAAATAGAATTCAAATCGAATGACACTTAGGTTTCAAACATTTACAAATTTGAGAATAAATCATACACATTCAAATTTATACTCAGTAGAAACTTTTGGCTAACGCGTGGATTTAATTTACATAATGACATAGACACAGGCTTATACGTAATACATAGTAATTTTACATACTGGAATTTGGTTTACAAATATTTATTTACTTGGGAAATGCTCAGGCGTAAACTTTTTAAAATTATTATAAAGACCTTCGGCATTTGTAGTGGTGGAAGTAGTTTATACACAGCAAAATTTATACTAACTGAAAAATTACTGACCAAGTGCTTATTTGATGGAAGTAATAACAAAACGTGCATGAATGTATAATTCGAAACTTCGCTTACAAGTACCTACTAATTTGTGAATTCTAGGAAGTGAAATTTATTCCCAGTGAGATTTTCTGTCTAGCTCATTTTGTTGATGGAGGTAATTTACACATAAAATCAATATTTATTTATTTATTTACCATAAAATGTGCTGCGGTATAAACCTATCAAAATTGTTATAAATATTTTTCGTCTTTGTAGCGGTGAGACTAATTTATGTACAGTTTAAGGTTATCAGCAATTACTTAGATTGTGAAAGTAATGTATGCATTATAACAAAGCTTATCTGTATATGCTAGACTCAGAGACCGAATTTTCTCAATTGCCGAAATAAATTTAGCCAATGCTGCAATTGAACACATTCTTTCGGAATTTAGACAGATTTAGGTTTTACACACTTCTCGGTCTGAGCTGCTGTTATTTTATTCTAGCTTTTTTACCGTTTTAGAATCCTCCTTTTACTTGCACATAGCAAACCTTTTTGTGACTATTAATTTCTTTCGGTTCGGCTATTTAAAACGTGCGTGAATGTATAATTCGAAACTTCGCTTACAAGTACCTACTAATTTGTGAATTCTAAGAAGTGAAATTTATTCCCAGTGAGATTTTCTGTCTAGCTCATTTTGTTGATGGAGGTAATTTACTCATAAAATCAATATTTATTTATTTATTTACCATAAAATGTGCTGCGGTATAAACCTATCAAAATTGTTATAAATATTTTTCGTCTTTGTAGCGGTGAGACTAATTTATGTACAGTTTAAGGTTATCAGCAATTACTTAGATTGTGAAAGTAATGTATGCATTATAACAAAGCTTATCTGTATATGCTAGACTCAGAGACCGAATTTTCTCAATTGCCGAAATAAATTTAGCCAATGCTGCAATTGAACACATTCTTTCGGAATTTAGACAGATTTAGGTTTTACACACTTCTCGGTCTGAGCATTCCATTTCGGCACAAACAAATTCGTCATCTAAATGTAAAATATTGCGATAAACACAATTTAAGCCTATCCCATTATAATAGGAATTACAAATAATTTCATCATTGCAAATATTAAATATTCTAAAAATATTCCATAAATGTGATAATTTAAATTTGCAATATTGTAAAAAATAGCATTAGCATTGACTTGAATATGAAAATACAATCATAAGAGGCTTTGACTTTATAATAACAAAGTAAGAACAATGTAAACAAAAACAATTGGGGGCATCCAGAAGCGAAGCTTGTGTTTGTTTTTTGGCTTCATACAAAAATTTCAATTAAAAGATAATCAATGCCAATTTATCCAATTACAAATACTGTTTTCACATTAGTTGAGTGTCCACGGCAACGTGGGGCGAGAATTAAAAATAAGTCTCTTATTAGCTACGAAAAACATAACTCCATTTAAAATTCAAATTAACGTCAAATAACCCGCCTAAAATATAAGTTAATAGAAAAGCGCCAAACAAAATGCCAACAAGGAAAAGAAAGAAGCAAGTAGAAGACATGGAAGAGCTGTATCTAAAAGAAACGGTGCAGGAAACACCGCAGCAAAAAGCACAGGGAGTCCGAGAAAGTAGCCAAGGCGAAGGGCAATGAAAGAAGTAGATTTGGAGCAATTAAGGAACGTAATTGCACAAATGAATATAAACATGCAGGAATCCAGTAAGGCAATACGGGAATCTAATAAGAACATGCAAAAGGCAATGCAGCGTAGTGCCGAAGAAAATAGAGTAATTGCAGAGGAAAACAGAGAAGCAATACAGTGTAGCGCACAAGAAAGCAGAGTACTTGCTGTAGAAAATGTGATAAGAATGGAAAAAAAATTGCGAGAATCAGTAAATAAGCAGTGATAAGAATTGGAAAAGACACAAGACGAAAATAAGCAAGACGGAATTATCTAATAGAATCAGGGCAGAAGAAGGAAATCAGAGCAGAGATGCAAGACGAATTGGAGAGATTAGAAAGGAATGTCGAGTAAACAATAGCAGACGTAATTGTTTTAAAATTAAGCCAACTTTGATTTGTTTTTCTGCTTAAAATGTGAGGTTAGGTCGCCATTTTTGACATTTGAGTTGTTCCCATCAGTTCAAAAATTCTGTAAAGTGATCCAATTAGTTAAATAAACAACGCAGGAACTATTACATTTACTAGAAATCAGAAAAAATGATAAAAAGCCAGTATACTGTTAAAAAATTTTACATATGAAAATAATTAATTGGTAGAATGTAACAACCCAACCCTTTGAGATTTAGGGTCAATTATATACCACACAAATTAATTAATAATATATATAACAAGATTTATATTAAATGAGACTTAATTTGCAAATATTTAAAAATTATACGCAGCGGGCCTTCCAGCAAGTGATACTTTGCTGTAGGTAAGTGTCTACATGGATGGACTAATTTATACATAAATTTGTCTATATGGATGGACTAATTTACACATAAAGCTAATAGCGCAAGTTTGTAGCCAGCGAGATTTATATGGCATCCGACTTCGTTTGTAAATCTATTTAGTGTTTGGCGTAGTTATATGTAGCGTGATTAATCTTGGACTAGATTTAATGAGATTTTCTTAGTTACTTGAAAAGAGACCATACACAGTGAAATTTCTATCGAAAAAGACTTCCCTGAATTATTTTTTATATGGACGTGGATAGAGTAACTTATACACGTAATGGCAATAGCTCACTTTTCTACCTAGTAGGAATTATATGGTATGGGACTTGGCTTGTAAGTCGATTTAGTGTTTGGGGTGACATTTTGTTACATAGCTCATTTAATCGTATAGCGACTAGTCTTGGACTTGGTTTAATAATATTTTTAGTTGTGGATATAATCTATGTGCAGAAAAATTTATGCTAAGTGAAAAACTATTGACAACCTAAATGGTGCAAATAATGTAAGCATAATAACAAAACGTGCATTCATATATAACGCTACTTATATCGAATGAGAATTTGTTAGTTATCTAGTAATGACTTGATACAGCGAAAATTCCACAGAATGGGATTTAGCTGATTACCGTTTTATATGTATATGGATGCAGTAATTTATATGTTATTATGATACACGAAGTGGTATGATCAATCACAACAAAGAAATATTTAAAACTAATAAATTTGGAAGATTACTATAATTAAATCTTGATGGGTGTTAATTTTTAAATATTAATAATGAAATTAATTGAGACAATGAGAGAGGTAATTTGATAGTAAGATATTAATTGAATATACAAATTTGATGGTTGCAGTGAATGTTAATAAAGAACAAGCCAAGGTTACAATTGACAAATGTATTTGTTATAGTAATCAGAACGAATATCCTGTAATAATATAATATTTAAAATTGAAAAGAGTGTCATAAGGATAGTATCTAATAGGAATGAAATTTTTGTTTAGTTTAGTTACATAAATAAACTCATTCAAAAATGTATTATGTAATTATGCCTTATTTGTATAGTTGTTTGGTTGGATACAAATATTAAGGGTGTTAACAAATTTACGAGGTATAGAAATGAAAGTGAAATATTAATTTTATTGGGGCTGGACAATCTGTGAAGAAATTGACGAATACATTGAATTACATAGAAAGAACAAGAGAACTACTGAATTGGAGAAGATTGGATTTATTGGTGAAAGTGACACATAATTAAATTTTTATGTTTGACATTGGTGGTTGTATGGAAGTAAGATTATTCATCTAGAAGGAGGTTAGAAGGAGTGCTACTAGAATTGGAAGGCTTCTGAGGGGATTGCTGAGTGCAGAGGACTATCTATGGAATAAACAAGATAAGATAAGATTCATTTATAAAGCTGAAACTTAACCAGGAGTTTATTGGAGTTGAAGTTGACGTTTGATGAAAGGATTGAAGCTGGATTCAGCGGATTCTTAGAATTGGTTGACAGGAACAGGCTGTAGGTATCACACAAGGTAAACATCGGGATCTCTTGAGGGAAGGAGCAGTAGTGTTTGGATATTTGCAGAGTGAGCTTAAGAAGTGATAAGGTTTGTGTTAGTAATTAATATCAAAACATTTTAAATAACGAGCAATAAGGGAAAAAGTAAAATACAAAACAGTAATTATTCTAATAAATTAATTAATAATTATGTTAATGTAAAAAATAGATTTGTCAATACCTGGTTTGAGAAGGTGTAGAAGTTGGGTTGACGTTTGATGTCATTGAATAATTAAGAATCAATTTAAAAATGTAAACTTCAACTAATAGAGATCTAGATTTAGCGAACCACCCCTGAAATAAAAGTACTTGATTTGAAATTATAGTTTAACTAATGGGGCATTGTATTAATTAAGGGCAAGCTTAAAGTAAAATATTGAGTACATAAATTATATGACTATTTCAAATATATGAGATAACTCCAATATATAACATAAGGTCACCCAACGTGGTGCAATTGTAATACATAATTAATGGCTATGCAGCCGACGAGGAGCTAGCATAAACAAAACAATATAATGGCAGCAGCTCACGTTTATACCTAGTGGCATTTATACGATATGGGACTTGGCTTGTAAATGTATGTAGTACCTGGAGTTAAATTATATTACATTGCTCATTTAATCGTAACGAAACTAGTTTTGTACTTGGTTTTAGCGGTGGATATAATTCTTACATTAGTAGCATGTACAGAAATTGGTCTCAAGATGAATTTCAGTAAAACTAAATTTATGACAAATCTAGTCCCCTCGGAAAATCCCGAAGTGAAAGGTCACGAAATAGAATTAGTAGAAAAATACATATATCTTGGACATGAACTAAGGCTGAACAGAGACAATCAAACATGCGAAATACAAAGAAGAATAACTTTGGCGTGGGCTGCATACGGAAAAATGCGTGATATATTTAAAAGTTACATTCCCATAAGCTTGAAAATAAAAGCATTCGACCAATGTGTGCTTCCGGTCTTCACATACGGATCCGAAACACTAACTCTGACTAAAACAACAACATCGAAACTAAAAGTGGCACAACGACGAATGGAGAGATCGATGCTGGGAGTAACTTTGAGGGACAAGATCAGAAATGTAGATCTTCGGGAAAGAACTGGCGTTACAGATGTTATAACACGCATAGCTAGTCTAAAGTGGAGATGGGCTGGGTACGTTGCCAGACTTAAAGATATGAGATGGACACGAAAATTACTAGAATGGAGACCGCGCGCAGATAAGCGAAGCCAAGGAAGGCCGCCAACGCGCTGGACTGATGATATAAAGAGAATAGCAACAAATTGGCTACAGACAGCGCAAAACAGAGATAAATGGAACCGCCTAGGGGAGGCCTATGTTCAACAGTGGACGAAGTAAATGGCTGGGCGATGATGATGATGATGATATAATTCTTACACAGTAAAACTTAGGAGGAGTAAAAATGTATTAATTACAACTAATTACATGGTGTAGATAAACATAATAACATAACATGCATTCATAGATAAATCGATTTGCATACAATGACACTTCGTTAGTTGTCTGAAAATAAACTATACTATATATATAAACTATATATTTATATAAATATATAAATGTCTACAACTAAGATTTCGCTGAATAACTCTTTTATATGGAAGTTAATGCAGTAATTTATCCAAAGTGGCAATAGTTCACGTTCATGCCTAGCGGGATTTAAACGATATTGGACTTGGAGTCTAGATCTATTTAGTGTTTGGACATAACTGTTGTTACATAGCTAATTTAATCGTATCGACACCAAACTTGTATTTTTTTAAATAATATTATTAGTAGTGAATACATTTCATGCGCAGTGAAATTCAGGCTAAGTGTATAATTGTTGACAAATTACTTACATAGTGGTAGTAATTTAGGCATAATAATAAAACGTGCATTCATATATACAATACTATTGGTATCGAATGGGACTTTGTTAGTTATCTGGAAATAAACAATACACAGGGGAATTTATACCGAATGAGACTTTGCCAAATAACGTCTTTATATGGATGCGGCTAGAGCAATTTATACATAATGGCAATAGTTCACGTTTACACCTTACGGGATTTGTACGATATGGAACTTGGAGTCTAAATCTATTTAGTGTGTGGAGTGAAGGTTCGTTGGATAGCTCATTTAATTGTAGCGAGGCGATAATAATATTTTTAGTGGTGGATGTAATTCACTCTCAGTAAAATTGACGCTAAGTGAAACAATGTTGAGAAACTATTTACTTATATGATGGGAGTAATTTAAGCATAATAGCAAAACGTGCATTCATATACGTATGATACGATTTCTATGAAATAAAATGTCGGTAGTTATCTGGTAATAAACTATACACGGTGAAATCTCTACCGAATGTGACTTCGCTGAATAACTTTTGTATACGAATGTGCATGGAGTAATTTATACATAATGGCAATAGTTCAAGTTTACTCCTAACAGAAGTTATAGGGTGTGGGACTTGTTTTGTAGGTTTATTTAATTTTTGCAGTGACACTTTGTTTCAAAGCTCATTTTATCGTATCGAGAATATTTTGGCATTGGCTCAATAATATTTTTTGCGGTGGGTGTAAATCATTCTCAGTAAACTGATGCTGGGTAAAAAATTCTTAAGAATCTATTTATATGGTGGGAGTAATTTTGGCATAATAGCAAAACTTGCATTCAGATACGTATAATACAATTTATATCGAATGGGGTAGTTATCTGGTAATAAACTATAAACATTGAAATTTCTAAGGAATAAAACTTTGCTAAATAACTTTTCTGTATTTGATGTGGATGGTTTAATTTAGACATAGTTCACGTTTCTACCTAGCGAGATTTATACGATATGAGACTGGTTTGTAAGTCTATTTAATGTTTAGAGTGAAATTTTGTTATAAATCTCATGTAATCATAACGGTCGGTATAATTCATATACAAAGACTTTCTATATAAGAAATTCTTTACATAATTTTTGACGGCATGAAACATTTTCTAGGTTAGCACTGTCACTTAGTGGTATATTTAAAAATACATGTATAAAATAGATAGTATGCAGACTACGTATGGCAAATGTTTGAAATTGCTTTTTAACTGAATAGAAATTATGTTTTAAGATATTCGGTTCTTAAAGGGCTATTTACAAAACATTAAAATATATAATGGCTATCAAGCTGTCTATGATTTATAATAAAAACGAATACTGTGACTTTTTTATTATTCTTAATGTCTGAGTTTTCGTGTATGGCATGTACAATACTGCGAATTGACATAGTAAAGCAACAGTAATGATGAGAAACATAAGGATTGCAAAGAAATTATATCTATAAAGTTAATTAAATAAACCAATAATATACCGATTGAAAAGCAACTGAAATCAGAAAAACTCGTACCTTCAAAAGTAAACCTGGCAGTGGAAGCATTTTAATTTACTTCTTATTTTATTTAAAAAAAATAAAGGCGACATTCAATAGTTCCTGAAATCTATCGTGTTTCGTAAAGACGGCTTCACAGAAAGCAAATTAATAGAGGCTCGGGTCTGCATGCAACTCGACTTTAAATGAAGCTCCGTTCAACAATATTTCACGAATTATAAGGGGTTTCGCGAAGCCCAAACCGCGTTGTAGTAAATTCAGGCAAAATTAACGCCGACTGATTTATTTCGAGCTCACCAGGCTGAGCTTCAATGAACACTTCTATTTTACGAGACCGTTTCAAGAAGTCGGCGTTAACGGACATTTTCCGCTTGAAGCACGGGTATATGTTAACTATTATACGAGTGCGCCAGTAGAAAGTTTTGAGGGACCGCGGTCGGCGAAGTTCTTAATTGACGAACTTCCGCAAGTCGGAAAAATAGGGCCTGGGTCAGGATCACTGCGAAAAACAGGTCTGGCGCGCAACTTTAACTATCAAGGAGAAATATTCCCCAACTTCCCAGCGGCGGAGTCCGTGAACTTCCTCCAAAGCCTTAATCGAATGCAAGTTGGAATTAAGGGGTTGCTAATGAAATTATTTGCCCCCTGCTGCCGCCCCCGCGTCTGTCTCTAGGAATTGCTAATAGCAGCTTCGGAAATTTTGTATCACTAAAGGAGTTCGAGTCGTATAAATCCCGGTGTTTTTTCTTCGATTGGAAAACATCTGCTGCAAAAAACTTTATAATGAGCTCTGCAACTGCAGATTTATGAAGTTGACAATGGCGAATTAGGCGATGTCGTTTCCTCCGCAGAAAGCTTCCGGGTCGATTCCTACTTAATAAAGGAGCTCCCGGTTCCCCACAAGTTTCAATTTCAATCAACTTGCCTTCGCAATTAGTTTCGAAGATTCAGCGTACAACTAAACTGATATTTAGTTATAACGAAGTGGTTTGCTATTGACGAGATGTCAAATTGCTCGTAACGTCGTAACTACAGAATCATGTCATCTTCCTTTAAAATGTTTTTTAATTGAGGATTTTGTTAATTATTATCAGAAAAGTTTCAATACCAAGAACATGTTTTCTATATATTTATTGATAATATTTTGTCGGTGTTGAAGATATTATAATGAGTGCGGGCTTGAATTCTTATAATAAATTTATTTTAAAATTTATGTTTTTGTAGCCACTCAAAATGCTTATGTAGACATAAAGTTAAAATTTAATTGAATAGCCAAGTATTCTTTTATGTTCATCGTTAAATATTTACCTTAATCGACTAGCTTAACAGAACACGAATAACTCAATCAGCATTGGATCTTTACACTTGGGTATTATAATAATGTGATTAAATTGCTATTAGATCCATTGCAATATTGGTGAAATGAAATTCGTAAACAACTACTGTTTACTCTTTGAATTACCTCAATACACATTTACGATTGAACAAGTGTTTATTTAGGTAAGTATTATCTTCTTGCATCTAATATAAGAATATTGGTTTTACGCACTTTGTTTTACCTGTTGACTCCTTACTTCAACAAAATGCAGAAGTCTTGCTGCCCATGCAAAGTCACCTCCGCGTGGATCCTCTAGGAGAAAATCAAGCACCGCAGTGAAGTTTAAACCTGGAACAGCTCACCTGTATCTGGATGGTTCTGCAGATAACATTCGCCAATGTAACAGGGCTACGCAGATGAACCAAGTACTACAGCGAAGCTCTCCCTCGGTACACCTGTTGTTGCCAGATGGCACTGCAGACGTTCTCAACCAATGACCCTTCTTAATAAAACACAATTAAAATCAATAACAGGTTTATTAAATGCTTTTCACATAAGACCAACTCTCAACAGATTTTGTATATTTTTTAGCTTTAGTTTTTCTAGCTTGTCATTTTTTAATTAAGTGATTACCTAAAAACCGACATATCGTATATTTTTATATCCAGTTATTACTAGATTAGTTTATATTTTTTAAATTTTACTGATTCTTCTCAGTTATCACTTGTACTGTAGCTTGGAGGTGCCTTGCTTCTTATTTCTTATATTAAATTACACATTGTTTATGTCGCTCATATGCAAATTTCCTTCTGTTTCACTACATGTACTATTATCATCGTTACCTTCTTGTAAACAACTTGTAAATCAAAATTAATGTTAACAGGTATTAATAATTATTAACCATTACTTTTAAGGTCATTTTACAATAAACGTTTGCATACTTATCTTCCATTATCATAGTAAATGTGATGTAAAAGCAACCTGTTGATATTTCTATTGAGTTACTAGTTTCTTAAATGTTACTTACTCCGAATTTAAGACAGACAAGTTCACCAACAACCCATTTAATTATTATCTTGACATACCATTATACTCCTTTTATTAAAAAGCTTCTTAGGTTTATCTAATATTTTCACTTAGCTTTGACACTAAATCATGTGTCGCCATTTTACAGCTGAGTGCAAAGCTTTACAAAGGGGAAAACATTATTACGTTCATTTTGATTTAGTCCTATATTTTTGACTTATTTACTAACTTTAGCCCTATCGATCTCGCTCACCTTAGTTTCTCTTCAAGGGTAGACTTAGATGCTATGTACATTTACCAGGATATAAGTGATTTTACCTGCTACGCTTAACATTGAGGTTGGCGGTAGTCATGCATGTAGTTTAGATTTCCCCCACTATCTCTTGCAAGTAATGTGACGCTTAACTAGCTGTGGCAGTTCAATATCTGCCTGTAAAATTAAATATCTGTTTTGAAGTTTTGGAGGTTAATGCCGTTGGTTATTTGTTTGGTGTATGTATAAAGTTTGGAAGCCTACAGCAGATTCCAAACAGGACGGTGTCGCTTGTCCCTTAGGAGTAACGCTGTTTGACAGTATATCTCCGCTAATGCAGTGTTTAACGTATTTAGTCAAATCTTAACCACAACCTTCCTTGGATTTAAATAAATATTTTGCAGCAATTCAAAATGTATTGACATAAATCAGTTTGAAAACTTACAATAGTGAAATAGATGCCATACTTTACTTCGGTGAGGGAAACTAGCCCCTTATACTATCGGTCTGCATGTACTGGAAATATTTAAATATCAGTTTAAATGCTCTGCATTTATGTCTTTTCTATTCTATAATAGGTTTTAACATATCAAATAGTCTGATAAATGTTATTTTGAAATATCTCTCTTCAATGTAAGTTGCGATTATCATATCACCGGCAAATATTCAAACTTAAATTCGCGAGTTGTTAAACAATCAAGCATTTGATTTTGATCATTTTAGTGTTAGCCTACTCCCTCCTCCGGGGTAGTTCAGCTATGGAACTGTTTCGGATACTATAGCTTGTCATCCTGCTGACATTAAAGTGTTACAAGATTATCGCTAGTTTATTCTAATGCTATTGCATATAAGGGCGTTCGGCAGTTACAACTTACCAGGGAAAACAATCTTAATTAATAGCTAAGTTTTAATAACAGCACCATTTTCTTTAACAACTTTGTGTAAAATCAAAAATATTATATTCCTTTTGTGAACGCCATCCAAAGATTATATTACGTATGCATTTTTCTGAAAACCACAATTCCAGAATACAGATTCTTATTACTATACCCTACGCGTGTAGCAATTTTAAAAGTTGTTAGAAGAAGCTAGCAATCGAAAACAAAATTTAGGTAATTTAATACAAACTTTCGAAACTTTTACAATATCGCAAATAATAATAATAATAATAATAAAGTATTTATTTTGGTGAAGGGTAGATGTTATATAGAACACAATTAGAAGTTATATATAGATTATACACACCAAAATCACAAGGTTCAGTTCAGTTAAACTGTTTTTCAACTAAACCTTGAAATTATAGATGCCCAGTTATATACAACTAATGCCTACATTAACAAAGAAAAATTACACTAAAATCTAAATAAAATGTTACTTAGCAAAGCCATATGAATACGAACAACTAGCTGTATTATATTAGCAGGTACCATGTTACTAATTCTTTTTTAAAAGATATTTAAAGTAATGTTTTCTAAAGGAAGTAGTAGATAATTCTTTTAACGGATATGGTATTTCATTGTATATATTGCTGATGTTATATTGAAATGAACGTTGAAAAAGGGCAGTTTTATGCTGTGGCGGTGTAATAAGACCCTTGTGTCTTAAGTTTAAATTATGTACATCCGTTCGGAATGTTATCTTATTGTATAGGTAAGGCGGTTTTTTATTAATAATTATTTTATTATATAATGAAGCTGTATGTAGTAGGCGTCTGTTCTGCATGTTAAGCCATTTAGCTTCTATTAATTTGTGTGAAATATGATAAAATTTTCGAATACAATAAATAAATCTTAGGCAAGCGTTTTGAACTCTCTGTACCCTTTCAGCTGAATCATAATCTAAGCAAGGTGAGTATATCTCTGAGCAGTATGAGAACTGAGAGAGCACTAGATCATCACACAGCAATTTCTTTTGATCTTTAGTTAGGTACAATCTATGTGGATACAGTAGCTTCAGATTCAGGTATGCTCTTTGTATACATTTGTTTATATGAGTCCTATATCTAAAACTATTGTCCAAAACAAGGCCCAAGTTTTTGGCATTTTCTTTTAGTGGTATTACTGACCCATTGATTGTAATTTGAACTAAAGATTTTACATTTTCGCAGTCAACTTTTCTGCCAAACAGAAGAACACAGGATTTCGATGGATTTAAAAGTAGACAATGTTTGGTTGACAAATCAAATATTTTATTCAAATCGCTAGAGATGTCTGTCATTCCCTGGTTAAAATCGGATGGTAGAAATGAGCCATAAATCTGCGTGTCATCAGCATACATATGCATCTTACTATGTTCAACAAATTCAGAAAATTTTGAAGTATATAAAGTATACAGATAAAATACTTCGTTGGTGGATTTGATTTTGCTAACAAATTAATATTTATATCCCCCATACAAATGATATTCTCCGATATGGTTGTACATAATGTAAACGACGTCTCAAGTTCGTCTACAAATGTTTTATAATTTGTAGACGGTGGTCTATAGATTACCCCAAACACGTATGTTTCAGATTTATTTTTAATCATGTTCTACTCGTAATTTGGGGTGATAGCTAAAAAATAAAGCTTTAATATCATTTTAAATGCCCACAAACCGTTTTGAAGCCTGTTCCAAAACGTAACAAACTTTTATAAAACGTTTTAAATTATAATAACTGGCAGGTATTAAAAAGACAAATATATTTTGCTTTGTGAAAACTGTTATCGTATAAGCTTCAAGTTTTAATCAAGGACTATTTCAGTTTAAAACATGTGACAATTATTTGCAACATATTATTAAAATTTATTGCATTGCTAACTTTAATGTCAATGTTATGGTACTTAAAATGCTTCTATGTGTAATCGTTTAAGTAGATATGCAATAGATTGTGTTTGATTACTGAGATTGTTGGTTCATCATTATAAACAAATTTATGAAATCAGCCTTGCAGCTACAAGAAATATCTTTCGTCTATTTTTAAACATTAATATCAGAGTTCGTGTTTAAGTTCTAAACTTTCGATTTAAGTCAAATACGTTAAAGAGTAACAGAAAATTCACTAGTGCTACAATAAGCCCTCTTATTAAACTATTATAATAATATACTACTTATTTTAAAATACAGTAATAGTAGAATAAGGACCTATTATTTAAAATTTAATATAAATGTGAATGGCGTCATCTATTTATAGTGTCGTGTAAGTAGATATTTCTAGTTCTAAAAGTGTTCTTGAGAGATGTTTTAAACTTCAAGACAGAGTAATATTTTTGGACAAGTATCTCAGAGATTCGCTTTAAAATATAACGTGAAATGCAGATAATCGTATTATTCTTATAAATTTGGAATGTATTCTAGGTGGTGACAGTAATGAAGTAATTTATGCTGTATGCTATTGTAAGGTTGTAAGTTAAAGTGTAATTCACTCTTATAAATTTTTTAATTAAGCATTTCCAAGTTATTGGTTATATTGGACACCCATCTGTAAATGTAGTAATTAAAAATGCACTTTAAAAAATGCAGGCACCGCAGCGTACTTTACTAGTCTTCGCCTAGAAGAAGTTACTCGGAAACAATGTTCTTCAAAATGCAAACTACAAATAACAGTTCATTCTTGTAGTTTTCGTTTCTATCTGTATTTAAATAAATAGAAGATAGGAAGTGTTAAACAGTTACGTTGTTTGAAGAATCGGTACCATAATTTAAATTTAGTTTATAAACCATTTCCTTCGTAAATTCTGATTTCAGTGAAATTTATGGCAAGACTTTCCATTTTAACAATACCAAACCAAATCGTAAACAATAAAAACGAATAAATTAATTAACAAATTACACCTTGAACGTAAATAATGTAAATAAGAAAGGAAACAAAAAACTGACCAAAAAACATAATAGAAAACTAGGAAGTACACGAAAGTTTAATCAAATATTTATACATCATAGATAACGTAAGTTTCAAATTCCCGTTCGTGGATATACAGAGGAGAATCGCGAAACTTCACATATGCCACGCCGTATAAAGTGATGTTTGTCAAGCAATTCAGCAGGCTGTGCTTTAGCATATCCAACAGTATAATGACACATTTTACTGAAGTTGGAAAAAAACGAGATTTTATCCATTCGGAGATGTTAAGGTTTTCCCCTTATGGATAAAACGTCTGAATATTCACTTGACCATACATAACTACTAAATAGGCAATTTAGGTTGAAAACTTACAAAAAATATACAACGTTGCTCTATTATTCGGAATAAACAATGAAAGGTGTTTTCAAACATTTTAAAGTATTCTAAATTATGAGAACAACATTATTACAAAGATTTAAAACCGAAAACTTAATCTTCATGGTACATATCTACAAGGCAAATTATTCTGATTATAAATTAAGATAATATACACTAAAGTTCGATTTCCGTTTGTTAAAATTAGAAGGTATAAATAAGCCTTGCGTAAAAATTGGTGTTGTTTAATCGAGTAAGAAATGTCACGATGGAAAACGAATAAATTGTTATATAATTTATATACAGTGTGATGATAAAGTTTGGAACATAATTCATAATTGCGTTATTGAATGTTTAAAAAAAACGCACTACCGGTCCAATTTATTTTTTAAATGTCACTTATGATGTCACCTATTTCTGAACGGTGACGTCATCCTAAGTTTTTTCAAATGACAACCCTAGTTTTTTCTGTATTTCCATGGACCTTCTTACTACTTGAATGATGATAGAAAGAATTGGTACCTTACATAACAATTTTTTTTTTAAAATTGCATATTTCGAGTTTTCTTTAGAATAGTGAGGTTTTACTTCACTAACTAAAATTACCAACACTTGATTTTTTTGCACGAAGTGCTTACACTCGTATAGGTCAATGCCAAATGGTTGGTGGAGAACGATTTCAACACTTGCGCTAAATTTTGTTTGTGTTTTTGTGTTCATAAATATTTTTCCATTAAAGTTACGTTTCCATTTTTTAACTAAATATGCTATTTTTCAAAAAAAATGTTATGTAAGGTACCAATGTTTTAACCATCATCATTCAAGTGGTAAGAAGGTCCATGGAAAAACAGATAAAATAGGGTTGTCATTTGCAAAAACTTATGATAACGTCACCGTTTAAAAATAGGTGATCTCATAAGTGACATTTTTACGTCATAAGTTGTCTAATTAAAAAATAAGATTAGATTAAAACAGTAAGTAATTCTTTAATAACTAATTCACCTTTATAGTCTTTATTTACTTTTCTAGTAATTACCTTACTACTCAATATCACCCACCTTTCATTCGATCTCAACAATGTTCTGGATGTCGACCAACCTGCTCCCCTCTGCTTACCAATCCAACCTCTTAAGTACTTTTTCGCAACAAAAGGTTCCACTGACAGACAAGATATCCAACCTGTCCCGAATTGGTGATGCAAACTTCCCCCACAGCAGATAACCAAAGAGACCAAATCTGCAGCCACCTAATTCCAACACCGCATCTGCCAACTTTCTGAAATGTGCCTCCTCAACTGATGGTCCTGCTTTTGAACTCTCTTAGCACCAAACAGTTTGACGTAATCCAATTAGATTAATATATGATGTCAAATGTAATATTCTCCAATAAACTTGGCTTAGTATTTTACTCCATTTATTCACATTTGTAGATTAATTCTGCTTTTCCATTAGTTTTTTACCACATACTTGTAAGCTTCCTTGGTGTTATATCTTTACTTGTTCTTCGATTAAATTTCATTTTTATCTCACCACTCCAATTTAGTATTTAACTCTTTTTATTATCCAAACATTACTTAATAACAAATAGGGTTTATTTTAATATTTTTAATTACACCAAAATTAGTTCATCTACATTTTTTCAAATTTGTTATTCCTAATAATTAAAAACAAAGTGCTTAACGATATCATTTTTCTCCTAGTATTTGATTTCTACCTACTATTTATAATAATTTATTTTGTTTAAGTATTTTTCATTTTATTAAAACCTTAATTTTTTTTTAAATATATTATTTTTCAATCCATCTGTTTCTCAATTAGCCATATTCCACTCAATTATAAATTCTAGTTTCCTTTCTAATTGCATAATAATTATTCACATTCCCAATTTATATATTAACTATTGTACTCCCTTGATCTCTTCTAAAATTGAATTTTATATCCTTGTGTAGATCATTAGTAGGCATTCAAGTATATCTTCATGCAACAACATAATAATTAATACTACTTGCAGTGCAATGTAGACAAATTATTTATTCGTAAAACCTAACTTAATTTCTAGTTAGAAGTCTACATAAAACCTCATTATTATTATTATTATTCTAACTGATCTTTAATTTAATTTGTATTTTTTTAAATACAAAGCGTCTTCCTTCTTCCTCGCTTCACGCAGTTTTTAAAGAAATAGAGATATTGTATTTTAAAGGCTAAATTAAAATCTGTACTATTTTACAAAATTAAATTTGAAAAAGTAAATATACAATTAATGTGAATTTTCTCATGTCAGCAACGTGCATTTTTATTTAATTGTAGAGTGTTTGAAGTGCAAGTTTTTGTACATTTGGTTCTATGACAAACAGAAAATTAAATATAACTGGAACATATGCATTTATTACTCAGAGGCAGTCATCTCGTGACACTATTGACAAAAGGTATGTACTAATTATATAGAAATCCTGTTAATCTTAGGATTTCTTGACGACCCGATAAAGATTCCAAAATATTTTCATTTCATGTAATTTTATATTTCATTTGTGTATTTATTTGTTAGTCAGCAAACCCTGAATTTAAGTAAGTTAGTAAATTAAACGTGAATATTGTTATTTAGGACACTCCTATGTCGAGCTGACACATGCTGATGCACCACCTTCTATATTTTTTCATTATCAAGTGTTTTCGTAAAGTAGTGGATAAGTTCTTTAAAAATTTAAGGAATAGCTCTTGGAAAAAACGCTGAGACCCGTCGATTTTTATTTTTATTTGAGTATTTTTTCAAATAAAATGCATACATACAGGGTGACTCGCGTAGGAGGTATGACGTCATCAATTTTGTTTTTAAAAAGCAACCCACTTTTTTATTACGGAATTTGAAAGAACACATTTTTTTGCGTATAGGTCACATGACCAAAGATTAAGAAAAACAACTTTAAAAATTCAAAATACTAAATCCAATTTTAGGAAGTATGATTTTACGTTGTTATCAATGACAGCAATCAATAAACAACACGTCGGTCTTCTTCTGACAGCAAGTCAGGCAGACAACTGTGCACAACTTGAACATTTAATTTAGTTGCTTTTTAAGTTATCATTGTAATTAAATTTAGTATTTTGAAATTTTAAAACTGTTTTGCTTAATTTTTGCTCATGTGGCCTATACTCAAAAATTAGCTTAACGTAAGTAAAAGAGTACGTTTTTTCAAATTAAACCGTTATTTTTAGATTAAACAAAATAAATATTGTATTTTCTTTTCAGGTAAACTATCCTTTTTGTTTATAACACGGCAAAATGTTACTAAGAAAAGTTATTCAGAATGAAAAATTACGGCGGTATAAAACATTTCAGGAAGTTCTACCTACTTATATCAAACCACCATCCATATATAATAGGCTTGTCTGCGACGCTGTTTTGTGTGTCCGGGACGCTGTTTCAGCAGCCAAACCGTAAGAAATAGAGAAAAAAGTTATGAAAGTTTATGTTTGGAATGGTCATGTCAGGTCAGGAACCGAATTTCAGTCACGTGTCACTTCCGGTTTTCGAGAAATCACGTGATTTCCGTCCGTCCGGGACGCTGTTTCAGCAGCCAAACCGTAAGAGATAGAGAAAAAAGTTATGAAAGTTATTTGTTTGGAATGGTCATGTCAGGTCAAAAACCGAATTTCAATCACGTGACAAATCCGGTTTTCGAGAAATCACGTGATTTCTCGAAAACGCGCTCTATTTGAAAAACGGTCTTTTTTGTTTTATTAAATGAGACGGTTTTATTTAAGTAGGTAGATTTTCCTGAAATTTTGTATAGGGTCATAATTCATCATTCTGAACAACTTTTATTGCTAAAATTTTGCCGTATCATAAACAGAAAGGGTAGTTTACCTGAAACAAAAATCGTTTTAGCTTCACTGTCGAGGCGGACTTTTTTTTTCAAAAACTGAAAATATTTTTAAAATTCTCTTCAGACCAAGTAGGACCTAATTCAACAATCTTAAAATAAAATTCAAAAATGTTTAGTCCACCTCACCTCTTGTAACATAAATCCTGGGACACACTATATATTCAATGCTTTATTATTGTTGTAAATGTGTTTGTCTGCCTTTATGGTAGTGAAAACACAAAGTGAGACGCCGCAAGCTCCTTGTCGATACTTCGGTACACTGTTGGTATGCAGCTGTTTCTGCTATGCACGTTTACAGCATCCGCT
Organism: Agriotes lineatus; assembly: GCA_940337035.1. Lineage (NCBI taxonomy): Eukaryota > Metazoa > Arthropoda > Insecta > Coleoptera > Elateridae > Agriotes > Agriotes lineatus. Next base: position 2,023,827 of record OW679200.1, on the reverse strand, counting down.
TCTTAAGACATCTGTAGTCTTGTTGAAACGATGGATTTGGTATAGCATAGCCATTATCATATTATATTATACCGAGTGACCGGCTTCAATACCGAACATAGCAAAAGTACAATATATCACAAAGTTACTAGATACATTTAATTTAATTCAAAAAACCAGGTTGTCCTGAATATAACTTTAAATTATAAAGAGTAGGATGGCTGAAAGTCCTTAGACATCAGTCACTTTGGGCATGTCATTTGTTTAACAATTAAAAACTTGCTATATTTGGTTTTGAAACTGGTCATCCGATATACATGATCGCGCTATGTGTGCGACGGCTTAGGCTAAAAAAATTCGCAAAGAAGAAGGTAACTAATAATTTATTGGAAAGCCTGCATGGAGAAAATTTGTTTAAAATCAAGTTGCTGATTTATCAATACCGTTAACGGGGAATACGAATGGGACAAACAGCTTTTAGGGCGTGGGATTTCAAATTTAGGGGCGACAAGCATCTCTCCATAATGTAAAATATCTATCACGAACCTCGATTCAAACTCGAGACTAAGCTCGACCGTCCACGAGTGTTGCCACTATACCAATGTGGCATCGTAGTTAAGAAACCGCTTAACGCGATGACGCGAATATCACACGACAAATACGTATAAAGAAAAAAGCGACCAATATCGCCCACGCCCAGAATTTTTTCAGTTCTTTGCATTAATATTCCACATAAAATGAGGTAAAAATCATCTTGCTTATTTAGACGAGAAGGTAAGTCTGCGATTATTTTCATTTCCATTTACATCGTTTATATTTAATTCATTTGATTTGCAGCAAGAAACGTGACATGCTTCGCTTTGGCAGCATTATTCGATGCTGAAGTCATCCTTAAAAGTGAAAGAAAACCTGCGCATTGAGCAGATTGAGAATGTAATTGCTTACCTTAAACAAATAAATGTAACACTTCAAGATACAAAAACGCATTTAATAACCCCTTATTGTTGCTATATTTGTTTCGTGTTTTAAAACACGTTCCGGGAAAAGTGTTTTAAGAGGCTGTTTTTATTCTAGGATTTAGATATTAAAAAGATGATTTAAAATACGACCAACAGAAAAAAATAGTTTTACATTTTTGTTTTTCGAAACGCAGCTTTTACCACCACAATTCGTGTGATTGATAACATACCCCGAGCATACATTAAACGAAAAAAAGAATAAATAGTCGACAGTCCAATTTAGCAATTAACCTAAAAAGTTAAGTTAAAAATGTTCATCACAATATTATCAAATTACAAATCTTCATTCCTGTTCCATCCGTTCTTGTTGTGGTTTGCTAATGTTATTCCAAATAGTTTACGTTCCATTTCTCGTTGAGCAGCCACTAGTTTTCTTAGATTAGCTTTTATTAGGTAAAGACTGGGACAATGCACTTATTAAAGACTTTCCTTTTAAGAATAATCTGTACTTTTTCTTTGAAATTGTGCTTCAGTTTAACATTTGTTTTTTGTGCAATTTCAGATGTTTGGCTGTCTCTTGCTGTTGTCCCAAATATGCTCAACCACCTATTACTTCTACTTGTTCTGTTTGAAGCGTTACGTGCAGATTTTGTTGATGTCATGAACATTATTATAAACTAAAGTTAAAAAAGACAAGGATTACATCAATCGAAAAGGAAAGAAAGTAACTGAAATAAGAATAGGTCAGCAGTAAAAGCAAGTGATATTTGCTATTTAATGTTAGAATTTGCTAACGATAATTTACAGGATGCTGCTAGATATATACTAATTCCTTGATTATAAGAGCAAGAATTTACGTTTTTTCAAATTTTAAGAAGATTGCTACGACAAAAGTGTGAAGGCATTTTACAAGCATACACGTAGTAATAGAGGGTAAATTTCTAAAGCAATTTATATTTTCTGTGAAATCACCGACACGACAGAGGAGGTGTTAAACCATTTGAAACTTACTGCAAAAATTATGAACACATTCATTATTTCTTGTCCGAGGCAAAACTCTCTAGAAAAGATATCGAATACTTAGATATTACTCTCTCGACATTGAACTTATGTAGAACGTGCGCAATTTAATCTGAACTTTATTTATAGTACTTCAAGAAAATATCCCGTTCAGATTTAGTAAAGTACATAAATTTCTGCTGTTTTCAATAAATTACACATTTGCCTCGGAATTAACATACTAAACATTTTTTCTGTGATAGTTAATGATAAAAGTAAATAAGTAGAATTAGTTAGGTTTCTGCTTTCGTTGCCAGTTAGAGCACTCCATTGCCAACACTCATTCTTATGAAATGGACTTGGGCATGTCACTCTTATCAAGCATTACTTTTGTGAAATTTTGGCCCCTGTTAAGATTTACAAATTTGTATTTCAAGTTGATGCCAAGTGAAGAAGATGATCTACACAGATTATTACATAGATGCGACATCACAGGAAAGCGACACAATATGGAAATTTTAATATCGAAAACAAAAACTAAGGTTACAGCACAAGAACAATATGAAAATTCGAAATAGGTGGAAAAGTAGTCGATCAAGTAATGAAGTTGATATGACCAAAGCGACGGCTTCGTGTGTGCTAGAGGAAATGCAACAGGGCGTCCGGCGGGGCGAGTCTAGGGGTTAACCTCGAAAGCGAGAGTTGGGCCTAGGCTTCCAGCGGGAGTAGCAGGTGAAGACTTGGCTTCGCGAGGGCAAGGCGAATTCTCTCTAAAGATGTTGGACGGCAAGCTTGAGAACGGGTAAAGTAGCTTCCCACATCTGCAAAATTTCCTCTGTTTCTTGGGCACTTAAGTGCAGCGCTAGGTCCCAGTGCAGCTTCCGGGAGCGGCAGGATGCCGGAGCTTTGCGGCGGCGAAACTGGGGGCTGCCTTTGGGGTGAGGGGGTCGAGAGCCGCGTAGCCGGTCGGGGTGTTCCTCGGATCGGGCGTGTGATGTCGGATGACGGGGGCCGCATTCTTCCCAAGGAATGCCAAGAAGGTGAGCGACAAAAGGCGACGCCGCATTTGGCGATAACGGTGCGCTTCCAGAGAAAACGAACACTCGGGGGCTGTCGTCGGCGAAACACCGAAATGGTGCTCAAATATTTTGTGGTTCCTGTAGTGAAAAAGAAACCAGAGCAGTCGCAGCGTGCGCAGCTAAAGGAAATCATTTGTTCACTCGAGCTCGGAGTTGGGCAGCTTACGCCATGGACGTGAAGGGATCTGAGGGCCGTCCTGGGTGTCCTGAGGTGCTGTACTACTCGTGGAAGGGCGGGTTCAGTCAGCAAAAAATGTGCGATTTACTAGTGTTTCGGGGACCTGGGGAAAACGTCCAGGCGAAGCGTTCTAGCAAATGGTGTAGAGGGTGGCGGGACGCAGGCTAGGACGAACTACTAGTTCGATCCAAGAGCTTGAATAATGTTCTGCTGAAATACGCTAACTTATAAAGGGCCCGATTCTGGGTTTCTAATAATTGTTTCAACTTTTTACTATATTGTTGCTCAGTCGCGCTCTGTGGAGCATTGTACAGCCAGTGTGATTTGGGGTTGTTTGAATCCAAACTTAACGTTTCTAACAGCATTTTTGTGGATTTCCTCTTCGACTTACATATTCGCCGTAATTCTTTTCTAGATATTTCTAGGTTAGTCGGCGGACCTCTGCTCAGGAGTCAGCTACCTGTTGCGTTGGGCTTGATCTTAACTCTCGGTATGTATCCTTTAAACCGCTTAATACGAGCTTGTTTGTGGCCTGTGCACTAGACATGCTGGCGGCACAAGGCCCTTCAACATGCCGCTTTTGAAACTGAAAGCTCGGTCTCGATAGTCTGTTGCCTGCAACCTCTGTTTGTAATAGCTCTTTTTCTCTCGATATAACCTTGCTTAAGTTCGGTGCCTTTCTGCATTCACTAGCAGCGGTACGTTTGTATTTACTATTTGGGTCGTAAATTCCCGAGCTATTTGAGTCCGTAATTTACATGTGGCATTTTTGTGCGTTTTGCGAGAGTCTTTTTGTGGATGAAAAAGTAGCTCGTTTTCAAAGTATACGTATCATGGGATAAGCATAAAAAGCACTAAAAATATATTCACCGAAGCTTTGGACCAAACCATAAATACAACCCAAACAACCACAAAGTTGCGTCTGGGGTTTTACTTGAACTCGTCTAGGTTAAGGGACATGAAAGTTTATATGGCAAAGATCAGGCTAACGTTTTAGCAAAGTGTGACTTAGAAAAACCCTTCATGGGCTCAGAGTCTGCAATTGCACCCTCGTTATCCACACTCAACACCTTAATTACTCAGTAAACTCTCAATCGCCATTGCAAAAGGTGGGTTAACATGGATACATATCATCACGGAAGAATGACTATAAAAACCTCCTCACAAGAGATGGCAAAGTGTTGTGCACAATTGCCAAAGAGTAAATTACTCCTGGTTGTGGGAATTCTCTCCGGGACTTCGGGCTAAACAAGCTAAACAATCACATGCACACGATAGGTCTAATCGGTGACCCAACCTGCCGAGGGTGCAAGCTCGAGGACAAAAGGGCAGAGCACGTCTTGTGTGAATGTCCTGCACTTGCCCCAATTAGAAGATCTACGTTGGGAGACTTCTGGCCTGCCATGGCCAGCATCGGTAGCATCACTGTGCAATATATCCTCAAGTTCGTCTAACGAATTGGATGACTTAAGTAGGATTGTTGGGGGCAGGTTGTTACTTTGGATGTGTACAATGGGCCCATCAAGCGGCCTAAGTGCGTGTAATTAAGGTTAACCTTCTCCTATAATCTAAAATCCAGAATTCAACCCAAATTACAAGAGCCTAAACAGCGTTATATGGCAAAACAAACACAAAATGAGAATATAAAAAGCAATAATTAAACCCCTATTGACATACGCTAACAAAACTAAGGCGGAAACGCAAATCACTAAACACAAATTAATAACCACAAAGTTTAAAGTAAGTACTGCGCAAAATAACAGTAGCATCATTGATAAATAGACACTAAAGTGCTGATATAAGAAGATCGTATGACATAGAAGATGTAGGAAAATGGAAAAAATGAAAAATAGATTAGAAGCACACATTTAGCGAATTGGCGAAAATATAAAGACCTAATAATGTGTGAATGGTATTTCACCGGGAAAAAGACCCCCTGAAACAACGTCGTCAGCGGAATAACGAGGCTACACAAACAGGACGATATCCGTGTCGTTAAGGTATAAGAAAAATAAGTACAGTGTGTCTGCTTAAGTTCGCACCATATGGAAAACTTTTTTATTATTAATTTTACGAAAAAAGTTATTTTTTAGAAAAAGTTCTGTATGGGCCAAAACTTAAAATTCAATCATCAGATATCAATTTTTTTAAACCGTATACGGGGAATGTCAAAAAATATGAATTCTGCTCAAGAGTAAAGTACTTTTATTTGTGACAATATCAAAAATTGTTATTAATAAAAGTTGATTAGGATCGAAAACTACGTTCAAATATCCAATTACACCTATCTAAGATAAAAATCAGGTTTTGTTATTTTTCACATTTTTTTAAGTTGATTCATATGGAAAACTTTATTTTTGACAATATCGGAAACTTTTTTCAGTTATCTCTTTATTCGTTAAAACTTTGATAACCTTTACGTCTCGTAAGGTGCTATGGCACAACGCCCACTGGTCACAAACCCCAACTCAGAATTTGGTCATAACGCCCAACTTCGATTCTGGTCACAATGCCCAACTTGGTCACAACGCCCAATTTTGATTTTGGTCACAACGCCCAACTTGGTCATAACGCCCAAAAACGATATTGGTCACAACGCCCAACTTGGTCACAACGCCCACCGACGCCTGTTATAGGAGAGAGCTATCGACGCCACTTAAACCACCGTTTTGGTCATAACGCCCAACTTCGATTTTGGTCACAACGCCCAACTGGGTCATAACGCCCAATTTCGATTTTGGTCACAACGCCCAATTTGGTCACAACGCCCAATTTCGATTTTGGTCACAACGCCCAACTTGGTCACAACGCCCAATTTCGATTTTGGTCACAACGCCCAACTTGGTCACAACGCCCAACTTTGATTCTGGCCACAACGCCCACTTTTGATTCTGGTCAAAACGCCCAACTTGGTCATAACGCCCAAGTTTGATTTTGGTCACAACGCCCAACTTTGATTTTGGACATATCGCCCAGGCGGCAGAGAAAGTAAGAAAAATGTGTATCTAAAATGAATAATAATAAATTAAACTTTTAAGATGAGATAATAGGTAGGAAAATTTTCAAGTTCCCGTAAGTAGTATTAATATTATTTATTTTTCATAATAATTCAGTAACGTAATGCGTAGTCCAAAAAGTTTCTAAATTCGGATTATAACATATAAAGTTGTATTTTTTATATGGAACTCATAGTTAGCTGTGGCATTATGAGAAAGAGGATTTTCTCCCATTTCAGTGACATGTCGTATGGGATCGAATTATTTATTTTCACTATATAGCAACAATTCACAGTTTTTAATATTTTGTCGTTTTCTAGTTGAAACATTGTGCCATTTAGAATATACGTGATCAGTGTTGAATTCGGACTGATTACTCCGGGGGGGGGGGGATGAAACGTCTGGGGGGTATTTTTACCTATTCCACCGCAATCCGCCCATTATTTTATAGATTTAAAGAAACATGAATATGAAGTGGTAATGTTTTCGGGGGGGAATTTTGTTGTGCCCGGGGGGGAATTTCACCCCCGGTCACCCCCCTGGACTCAACACTGTACGTGATTAAACAACGTTTTTGCGTTGTTTTAATACCACCGTTTGATTGACAGAATTAATCAAGTATCATTGTTGTTTATATTATTATAGTGTCCTTCATATATCCATTTATCAGAACATTTTATTCTCCATTAAAACCTCTGCAGTTTCTCAAATTAAAAATGCGTTTGCAACAATGTAAATATTCTACTTCTATACAAAGAAGGTTCGAAAATATGAAAATGATTGAAGAAAAAAGTACTCTTATTTTTCAAAATACACAAAAATGTTAATTGGAAGTATTTGTTATAACATATCTATTAATAGTTATTTAACAAACAAGTATGTTAATGAGAACCATTAATAATCCAGACATTTTAATGCGCGAGCGCGAGCGAGCGAGTTAATTGTAGATATTATTAATCGCCGATTAACATACGAGTTAGTTATAGTTATTAAGGTACTAAGGGCATCATGAGTAAAATAAGAGCCCAAGATTGTTAGTGTACTAACCGAGGGCTTTGGCCCGAGGTGTGTACAACAATCGCGGGCTCTTAGCTCATAATGCCCGTGGTGCCTTCAAGGTTTTATGTCCTACCAATTTTCTTACCTAATTCATATTCATATTCAATTCATATAATTACTATGATATAGTATTTAAGATTGATCTAGTTAGCTGATCTAAGTTAGATTTGTGACATTAGCTAAGCTGTCATTAATTTTCATTGTGACAGTGGTGCATATCCATGGAAACAAATACTGTTAATTTTTCATAATAACCCTAGTGTTCTTATGAAGAAAATAATTGCCCTGGAACGTTATTTTGTATCTAAGATACCTTAAAATAGAGTCATTAATTTCAATTAATGTACTGGTAGGACATAAAAATATTTTTCCGTTGATCGTACATTATTAATTTGAAGAAAATCTAATTTTATTCCATGAAAAGAATTTGACAGTTAAAGTTTTGACATTAATGGTACCGGGTGACCATAAATGGTTGTGATTTTTTTTAGGTTGGCACTGTTTATGTTGGTGACATTGTAAGTCTATGTGAAATATGAGGTTAGCAGGTTAGGTTTTGAGTCAGTTTGTGTCAAAACTGAAGCAAAATCTAACCTGCTAACCTCGAATTTGATATAGACTTACAGTGCCACCAACATAAACAGATTTTTAAAATCGTTTATTAATAAAAAATCATTCATTAATAAGGGTCATTAATAGACGATTCTCTATACATTAATGAAACCCATAAATAAACGATCAACGGAAAAAATTATAATTGATTTTAAATTGTTATTTGGTCCGTTTGTTATTAAATTATTTATTTGTTCCTCACTTGTAAACATCAATTTAACAAGTCACTGTATTCATCTTGAAAATGTTTCTTAACTGGCTAGCCAGTAAATCTTTTACTGGCTAGCCAGTTATATTTTACAAGCGTGCTCATAGATAAATGATAGCGTGCAAAGCCAGAGTTGTCTTCCTTAGTATGTGTCATATTGATTAATTTAGTTGCTTGTCAGTTTGACATTTTGAGTAAATGATACATTTCTAGTTATTTACAAGTGAGGAACAAATAAAACATTCAACAATACACGCCAGGTAACCATTTTTACTGGCCTAACGGCTCGCCAGTCATCCCAATCCTATCGCTTGTAAAACCTGTTTTACCTGGCTTGTAATGTTAAATACTATTATCTTCATCAGTGTTGTTATAGACTCTTAACCAAATTAATTTTAGTATCGTTAAGAGCTTCATTACCGCACTGAGTGCGGTAATGGATATTGCCGCACTCAGTGCGGTAATTGATAGATATTACCGCACTCAGTGCGGTAATGAATATTACCGCACTCTTTTTGTATAAAAAAATACATTGAACCAGAATTTATTGATGAAGATAAAATATTGAACAATACACGTTTGCTTAAGGCACTTAACGAGACTCGTTTGATTGCCGCAAAACTCGGCTCACCGCCTCGTTTTTGGCAATCAAACTCGTGTCGTTAAGATGCTCATAATCAAACTTGTATCGTTAATATCTATTAAAAATTTGAAACAAAAATGAAATTTGTTTGCACTGATTTCGAATCACGTAATATCCTGGTTGTTAAGTGAGGGGAAACTCAGGTTTGACAGTACACGTTTATCGTATCCGTTGATAAGTTAACTTTGAAGTATTTCATTTGGTAATATACAGCGTGGTAAGAAAAAAATAGGAGAAACCAGAAAAAAATGTTTTCGGAACAAGTAACTGTGACTTTATGTTTGACACTTACTTTTAACCTCTTTAAATAACATTTTTGTCTATTTTGAAAAATAACGGTACTTTATTCTTGAACCATTTTCATATTTTTGAACCTCCCCTGTATACGAATATATTTACATTTTGCCAAGTGCATTTTTAGTTTGAGAAGATGTAGAAATTTGTATCAGGAATAAAATACTCTGATAAATGGATGATAAAAAATTCATGTGTTACAAATTTATGAGGGACAGTATATGTTATATTATACAGATTGGTGGTGGATAGTGTGAAGATAGGCAGTCCATTAAGCTAGAATACATTTTATGGGCTTTGTATGCGTTAGACAGAAGTAGACATATATGATTTAAAATCTAGTATCCTAGAATTCAGTGTTTTCTAAAAACAAAACTTTTTGATTCTGCGAATACTAGATGTTAATCGCATATAGGTCTGTTTATGCCTAACGCATACAAAGTCCATAAACTGTATTCACACACATTTGATTACTTAAGTTCACATTTTCCGCCACCAATCTGTATGTTATGATATATAACACTGGAATGGGAAAAAATCCTCTTACTCATGATACCACATACAACTATGGATTTCATCGTCAAAAATACAATTTTATGGTATAACTAGAATTTTAAAACTTTTTTTGAATAACTGACTACCCACTGCATTCGTATCGAAAAGGTGCCAGAAGAACGTCAAATTGCTTTTATCGATTTTTATAAATAAGCGAGATATTGTCAAAAAAACGAAAAATCGAAAAATTAAATTTTTGTTTATAACTCGAAAACAAACGACGGTAGCCCATTTTGGTTTAACCTGCTAACCTCATATTTGACATAGATTTACAATGTCACCAACATAAACAGTGCAAACCTAAGAAAAAAATCACAACCATTTATGGTCACCCGGTACCATTAATGTCAAAACTTTAACTGTCAAATTCTTTTCATGGAATAAAATTAGATTTTCTTCAAATTAATAATGTACGATCAACGGAAAAATATTGTAACTCACTCGTATGTTAATCGGCGATTAATAATATCTACAATTAACGAGCTCGCTCGCGCTCGCGCATTAAAATATCTGGATTATCAATCGTTCTCATTAACATACTTGTTTGTTAAATAACTATTAATAGATATGTTATAACAAATACTTCCAATTAACATTTTTGTGTATTTTGAAAAATAAGAGTACTTTTTTCTTCAATCATTTTCATATTTTCGAACCTTCTTCGTATAGAAGTAGAATATTTACATTTTTGCAAACGCATTTTTAATTTGAGAAACTGCAGAGGTTTTAATGGAGAAAAAATGTTCTGATAAATGGATATATAAAGGACACTATAATAATATAAGCAACAATGATACGTGATTAATTCTGTCAATCAAACGGTGGTATTAAAACAACGCAAAAACTTTGTTTAATCACGTATATTCTAAATGGCACAATGTTTCAACTAGAAAACGACGAAATATTAAAAACTGTGAATTGCTATAAAGTAGTAAAAATAAATAATTCGATCCCATACGACATATGTCACTGAAATGGGAGAAAATCCTCTTTCTCATAATGCCACAGCTAACTATGAGTTCCATATAAAAAATACAACTTTATAAGTTATAATCCGAATTTAGAAACTTTTTGGACTACGCATTACGTCACTGAATTATTATGAAAAATAAATAATATTAATACTACTTACGGGAACTTGAAAATTTTCCTACCTATTACCTCATCTTAAAAGTTGAATTTATTATTATTCATTTTAGATACACATTTTTCTTACTTTCTCTGCCGCCTGGGCGATATGTCCAAAATCAAAGTTGGGCGTTGTGACCAAAATCAAACTTGGGCGTTATGACCAAGTTGGGCGTTGTGACCAGAATCAAAAGTGGGCGTTGTGGCCAGAATCAAAGTTGGGCGTTGTGACCAAGTTGGGCGTTGTGACCAAGTTGGGCGTTGTGACCAAAATCGAAATTGGGCGTGGTGACCAAGTTGGGCGTTCTGACCAAAATCGAAATTGGGCGTTGTGACCAAGTTGGGCGTTGTAACCAAAATCGAAATTGGGCGTGGTGACCAAGTTGGGCGTTCTGACCAAAATCGAAATTGGGCGTTGTGACCAAATTGGGCGTTGTGACCAAAATCGAAATTGGGCGTTATGACCAAGTTGGGCGTTGTGACCAAAATCGAAGTTGGGCGTTATGACCAAAACGGTGGTTTAAGTGGCGTTGATAGCTCTCTCCTATAACAGGCGTCGGTGGGCGTTGTGACCAAGTTGGGCATTGTGACCAATATCGTTTTTGGGCGTTATGACCAAGTTGGGCGTTGTGACCAAAATCAAAATTGGGCGTTGTGACCAAGTTGGGCATTGTGACCAGAATCGAAGTTGGGCGTTATGACCAAATTCTGAGTTGGGGTTTGTGACCAGTGGGCTTTGTGTCCAGGCCCCTCTCGTAACCTCTATGTTGCATTATTTTGATGGTTTTCCATATGAAACAACTTAAAAAAATGTGAAAAATAACAAAACCTGATTTTCATCGTAGATAGGTGTAATTGTATATTTCAACGTAGTTTTCGATTCTAATCAACTTTTTTTAATAACAATTTTCGATATTGTTACAAATAAAGGTACTTTACTCTTGAGAAGAATTCATGTTTTTTGACATTCCTCGTATACGGCTTAAAAAATTTGATATCTGATGATTGCATTTTAAGTTTTGGACTATGCAGAACTTTTTATAAAGAATAACTTTTTTCGTAAAATTAATAATAAAAAAGTTTTCCATATGGTGCAAACTTAAGCAGACACACTGCATATTAGGTTCTCAGCTGATATCTGTTATATCGGCCATATATCCATTAGAATGTCTTTCGTCGACAAATGTGTCTAACAGGAAGACGTATTGTACTCGAATTTGTTTCTTGTATAGAAAATAAGCATGCACCTGAGTATTTACTGTATAGGAAAAAACTGTAGTTCAGGAAAAGTAAGTTATAATTAGTAGGCCAGTCACCGTAGACACAAAAATCGCGTTAGGTCGCAAAAAATTGCACTGTCCTGATTTTTTGGGATGTTGTAAGGATAGATACCAATAGTGTGAAACCACGTTTCCAGCTTCCAAAGACCTTTTTTTCGGACTTTTTTAAGCTTTTGGCTTATAACTTCTAAAAGGTGCATGCTACGGAAAAAGTCGTCCTGTACACTTTTAAAGTAGTTATGTATTTGACTCCATCGCATCCCATTTCTCGTGCCATGTGCAATTCACTTCAGGGCCTCCAACCACGGAACTGCAGATAGACAGTACTTTTTCGTTGGTAGGAAATGGTGTGTGGACTTAGAACCAGGATTTTAGTTTCTCCACAACATTAGAATCGCTTTCGATTCGAGTCCGTCGTGGTACACGAGATGTCCCAAAAGAACTCTAGGCCCTCACATATATTAAGCATGTGTACCATGCCTTCAGTCTAAAGGGGTGGAGATTCCTCGGCCATGTGTCAGGCCTCCTTGGCTCTTCATCGATCTCATTAGCACTTGTTCTTTCGTTAAGTCGGTCCAAAGACCCGAACAAAATTTGTAGGATCGACGAATGGTGAATTCTCTCGGATCCATTTTCTGGCGCAGGTCGCTTATGTCCTGCACATAAAGAGGAGTACTCTTTGCATACAGAAAGTGCCCTGCCGAGTGGAAGAACGAGAGCATGCTCTTTATGTTCTCGAGGTGGAGGTCCCAATCTCCCATCCTCTCTGCTTAGATGATTTTTTATGAGAGTAGTCATTTTGCAGTATTGCACCCAGAGTTTGGATGTGGTGCTTTGTTGTTCCAATTGATCCATCGCAGCTCTGAATTTGGCACACATAAGTTGAACAGTTTCATTTTATGCAGCATGCAGTATCACACTTCTACCGCTTGCTAGTAGTAGCAAAATCAAGGTAGGATGCACCTTTTAGAAGTAATAAGCTAAAAACTGAAAAAAGTCAGAAAAGAAGGTTTTTCGAGCACCACGCAGTTTTCGAAGCTGCAAACTTGGTTTTACACTATTGGTATCTATCCTAACAACATCCCAAAAAATCAAAACATCGCAATATTTTGCGACCTACGACGTTTTAAATGACTGGCCTATAGGTCCAAACTCAAACTACTCTAAACAAAACGAAATTTATGCATATCAAACGTTCGCTGTTATTGACGAAGCGGAAACTGCTGCTAAATAAAGAAGCAAGGCAACATTTTAAGTAGTTCACCAAAATAAGAAACTTAAAAAAAGGAATTGAGGATTACCAAATGTACAACTTAATTTTTTTAAATAAATTAAGATATCTCTTCAAAGTTTTTCTTGTTTAATAATTTTAGTAACCGAGTTTTTCGTTTTAGGCAGTATCAAATGCGATGTGTCATGGTTTTGTATATATTTTAATAGTGTGAGCATATTTATATAAAAGACATTTTAAATTTCAATATCAGAGTTACGAAAAGTACAGAGTAAGGCAAGGTTAATATGAACAAAACAGAACATATTTTCAAAATTTAGACGATAAATATTGTATTGGTAATATTATTAAGTGTATATCATATATGGTATTGATATTATTATTAGATTTACAAAAATGACTCTATCTCACAAGGGTTGGCTTTCTACATCCTAGCAAGTATTATCTTGATTTATATAAATTATCAGAAAAAATTTACTAGACTTAATTATCGTATTATATTTTTAATAATTTAAAATTGTAAACGCTTTGAACAAGGCTTATTTAAACACTGGGACCGCTACAATACTGGATATTTTAACTAATGGGAATCAAGTTCAAATATGGAGATCCAACCTCACAATTTGTCAAAAAAACACGCTATTATTCGACAATTATCTGTGATTACGTAATTATAGCGTTTCCTGGAAATAACAATAGCAGAAAATAACTACACGTCACAAACAAGAAACACTCAGATGACGCTTCCCGGAAGTGCACATGGAACCGACGCTACTTGTAAATCACTAAATTCAACCTTTTATGATAAACCTTCCTTACCTTTCTGTTGCTTTTGCAATGGAAGTAGGGCTTAAATCCGGCTCCCAGCAAGCTCCACGTTGCGTGGGTCCCTTTTTCTCCGTTGACCTGCAGATACAAGCCTTGCTGCTGATTACTTGCAGAACAACTCCTGAAGCTTGACCGCTCCGGAAACACCTCCAATTCTTCCGTTGCTATACAGTTAGGACTCCAACTGCTTCCCATGGAGGTCGCTGCTTCCCTCTGGCTCACAGGGCTCTAATTACACTGTTCGAGCCTCGTACATAGCCTCCGAAAAACCAGCTACCCCTTTACGCACAAATTAAATTTTTATAAACCTCTGCAGAGGTGCTACGAATTACTGCAACATACTACAGCCAAAAGATATTAAATTGATTTCAAACACACTGAATTGGGAAAAGGATATTTTTATATACGTATTAGTAATGATTTATTAGGGAAGTGGAAATTAACACCACTTCATAGCTTAGCTTCCTTTCCCCAATTATTTGTCTTCGATCTTACATTGTTTTATAGTATTTCCAAGCCTGCTCTGATATAACATTTTGTTCTTCAAATCAAGGCTAACACTATTTTTTAATACTGTTTTATAAATTATTATCAAGACCAATGCAATTTAAAAAATCTGGTGTGATACACTCACACAACTTCCTTTTACAGTGATCTTATAATTAGTCAAAAATTTCATTTTTAATTTTTAAAAATTTGTCAAAAATTTTCAAAAATTACAAATTCTACAAAAACGGTACAAAATAGAGCGTTAGTTGAAGAGACAAATTTTCTCTAGAATTTTAAGGTGAATTCGAAAATGTAATAATATACCGGGTGTTTTATTTAAAATAGGAGTTAATAAAAAAAATAGAAAAAAAAACAAAAGAAACCCAGTTTAGAAGTATTCAACTGGAAAATCACATATCTCACATCAATACACATTAAAAATTTAATCAAAATATAAAGTTTAAAAAAAATCGTTAGAGCCGTTTTTGAAAAAATCGAAAAAAACCGAAAAATCACAAGAGTAAACAGCTACTTCCGGTTATGCGATTTTCTTCAAAAGCTTGCTGTCTCATCTACATAGTACACAAAACTTATATATGAAGTTTCAACGCCATACCTCTTGTCGTTTTTGAGATATTCTGTTCACAGACAGACACACACACACACAGACACACACACAGACAGACCAATGAAAAAAAATATGTTTTTTGGGATCAGGGGACTCTGAAACGTGAAGATCTGTTGAAAACTCAATTTCGAATTTTTGGGGTGAATCCAATACTTCCTTTATCGTAAAAGGA
The DNA here is from genome assembly GCA_940337035.1 of Agriotes lineatus. NCBI lineage: Eukaryota > Metazoa > Arthropoda > Insecta > Coleoptera > Elateridae > Agriotes > Agriotes lineatus. The sequence goes on along the minus strand of OW679200.1, from coordinate 2,008,510 downwards.
AGTAACAATTTGCAAATATTAAACCAGCACATTTTTCGAACGTTTATAAAATAATATTTGATTTGCTTGAAATATTATTAATTGTGTTCATAGCAATATATATTTCCAAGAATTAAAGGAGGTAAATAAATATATCATGTCCTTTATACTAATATTATATCCCAAGCTGGATAACCCTGAAAAGTACTGTAATTATAAATATTTCTGCAAATATTCAAAATTAAACAACGATACCATTCAAATAAAATTACAAAACATCTTGTGATGGTTGTTGCTATACTAAAAGTGTTGTATATTTTTTATTTTCGTGTAAAATTGCAATGGCACCTACTCGTAAATGAAAATATGGCGAGAGCCGTGCAGAATGAAAGTATTAGCAGATAAATTTCTACCTATTTGTTGTTAAAATATTCAACACTCTTTCCCAAAGTTATTAACTTTTATTCTGTGTATTTTCTATGTTTCTGGTATATAAGTGCAACTATCTTGCAATTGTAAATACAGTAATTGATTGAGACTAATGGTTAACACCAAATGGTTGATTTCAGTAAATAATATCTTAACAAAATTTTTACTCCTAAAGCTGCGACGTAGTTTATGTGACTCTTTAGTGAAATGACATCTCACAACAAAACTATAATATTTCGGAAAAACTGCTGGTGCTTGGAATGATGAAATTGGTAGTGGTTTCTCGAATGTGGAAGATGATAAAAGCGGATAAGGTAGTTATATTGCTACCGAACGTGAAACCCAAAGTGAAATGTCTTGAGACGGCCAAATTGGTGGTGCAGTAGAAGAAACTGTTATAGATGAAAGTGCAAATTCAAATGAAGATCTAGTTTCACCCACAAAAATATGTTTATATGGCAACGATCATTATAAGTGATCTTCTGTTGGGCTCACACGAAACTTTGGTACTCCCACTCGAACGTTTTAAAATACATCTGCAATTTTCATCACAAATACAGTTGGTGTTTGCAGGAAGGTAAATTACCGCCCCTTAGAATCGATATTTGAAATCCCTTTACCGTACTGATTCTTCAGTAACATTTTTTGTAATCATTTTCTTTAATTATTCCAAAAGTCTAAGTTGCATACCTTATTACTTTCAATCGAATGGAATTACAAAATATGTTACTGTGGGTAGTTAGTTAAAAAGTCTCATGCACTTCAACACATAGTTTATATCTCAAAATTCTACCACGTTGATTAAAAATTAAATCATTTCTATTGTATCTCGTTTTTTTTTGTTTCTCTTGATCTTTAAATCTATCAAGGCAAGCAAAAAATTACAAATTGTGATCGCATTTAAATCCCCGACGAATATATTTAAATAGTTATTAAATCAATCATCGAATGTAAAAGGTGGCAATTATACTACTATTAAACAGCTGTTTGTTGGTTGGATCATCTAATAAATTAAAAACACTCATGGTCTGGAAGAAGATTCATTGAAACTGTCAAACAGTATGATAGCTAAATCTTTCTTGCGTATAGGCCCACAAGAAAGTGCCAATAAATTCTTAACCAATGGAACGAAACCATGCCCCAACCTACATCTCTCCAATCAATATTTATCTTTTTCTATCCATACCTACTAGGCGAAAGGCAACGGGAAACCACCGCTTCGTAACATTTTTCCCAAGAAATTAACACACTGTGATGGAGTCTTTCAACGTTCAATATTCTAGAAGTAAAATAATTCCCCTATCGGATCTCAGGCCGGGACAACTAACGAAGATAGAAAACCACTAAAACTGAAAAAAGTGGGGACATGGAACGAAAGAACCCTGCTGTACAAAAAAAATATAAAGGGTGTCTAAAAAAGGAGTCAAGAGTGCTTGGGCTAAAATTGTATTTACGTTACGCGGGATGTAGCACTTAAAGCTGTCAAGCTTAACCTCCAATCAAGACCATCTTTTGACGTTTAATCGTGATTCGTTGCGCAGCAAAATGTAACATAAGTATTATGCAAAACATTCGCTGGCAATGTATTTCAAAGCACTCTTAAACTGTTTTCTAGACTTGGACTGAAGAAGGAGGTATATTGAACGGTGAATATAGGTAGTCAATACAGTAGCAATGTACAGGAGTTGAAATAGTCATGAGAAAAGAGATAGGTCAGGGTGAAAGGATAACGAAAGAATCCTAATGGTAAAGATAAAAATAACTAAATCAAGAGACACAATAATAATTTAAGTCTATTTGTCCACTACCGAATATAAGAACGAGGTGATAGAGAGAGTATATGGAGACGCAGAAAAATGAATAAACTATGTAAAAAGTTTAGAGAACTTAAATAAATAATAACAGGAGATCGGAATGCGATAGTAAAAGTAAAACCTGATAGTTTTTTTTTTCAGAAAATAGAGTGTAGGAAACATAAACTAAAGAGGATACTGGTTGAATTTTGCACAAGGCATAATCTAGTCATTGGGAGCACACTTTTTCATCATCATGTGCGCAGAAGATCTATGTGGAAAATGCCGGGGACAGAAGAACATATTAAATAGATTACGTCTTAGTGAAGTAAATATTCAAAAATCAAATAAAAACTGCAGAAGCTACACAGCTGTAAATTTAAAAAATTGGGTACGAAGCATAGGAAGGCCTGGCAACTAGAAAAATTAAAAGCGATTATAACAAGAGGAAATCTAGAATAAAAGATCTAAAGATCTCTCAAAAGATTGCAGGAGATGAAATACAGCGCTCAATGAATTGGACAATATAATGATAAGAAGGTATGGCATGCATATAAATCAGTTGAAGTCAAAGGTACTACTATGTCCTAGAAATGGGCAAGGGCACAGTCAAATTAGAGTATACGGACATATAGTAGAGGGAGTAGAAGAGTTCCGCTACCTAGGAACCACTGTAACAATAGTCGGAAGATGTAAGACAGATATCATACGAATATTATAACAAACCAAAATGTTTCAAGAAGAAAAACTTACTAACATCAAGTGAAATCGTACTAAATAGGAAAAAACAGCTGATAAAAACGTTGGTATAAAGTATAGCACTTTAGGGATGCGAGTTATAGACAACGGCCAATATTGGGAGGAAGAGAATTGAATCTTTCGGGATGTGATGCTATAGACGCATGTTAAGGATGAGCTGAATAGACATGATTACTAACGTAGAAATAAGGGAAAAGCACAGTACAACGGAGAATTACATAAAATTTTAAAAAGCAAGGGAATCCTTAAGACTGTTGTACAGAGAGCAGTCGATGAACGAAATGCAAGACGAAGATCATAAAGAACATGCAGTGCAACAATTACATAGAAATGAAAAAGTTGGCTGGAAACAGAAGACGATGGCAGCAGATAGTGTGAGGTCAAACCAATGAAGAAGATTGATAACGGAAGAGGAGTGTGATAGAATTATGTTACTTTAGAATAACACGCACTAGATCTAGATGCAGTAATTCTTTCTAATTTCAAAAACAAAAATTTTAAAATGCATCACTCTGTTCTGGGAGGACGAATAAAAATGTTGCCGTTTTGTATCTTGTGAGTCTTGATAAACACTATCGTTTTATCTGTCACTCCGCATCTTGTGGTAAGTCAGTTTGGAAATGTTGGTCCCGATTTCTATAAAACATTAAATTGTATAGTCGATATAGTAGTGTGTTGTGATAATTTCTCGAAATGGAGAAAATTGAACACCGAGTAGTGATTACATTCTTAATTAGGGAGGGTGTTCATTTTACTGAAATAGTTAAAAGGTTGAAAACACGATGATTCCCCATCAGAAACGGGCGCGCGTCGATGGGTAAATGATTTTTAAAACATGACAAAGAGAGTCTCAACGACGATGCAAGTAATAGAAGTAACAGAACAGATATTTTGGCCAAAGTGGAAAGTGAAGGAAGATAGACGAATGACTGTTAAAACAGTAGACAAGGCTCTAAAGATAGATGTGCCGATGCAGATTCTGACAACTTTTTTGACGGAATCTTAACTGCGAACGAACATTGAATCTATCACTATGACCCTGTCACCAAACAAGCCAGCATGGAGTGACAGCATTTCAACCCTCCGCCACAGAAAGTTTAAAACGAAACCTTCAGTGTGCTAAACTATGCTCTTGATTTTCTAGGATTTTTGCTGCGTCTTGATTATCGACTATCCCTACATCAACTGCGAGTAATATTGTGACCTTCTGGCCATATTGCGGAAAGAAATCAATATCAAACGCGGTGGACGACTACGAAAAAGGATGCTCCTACAGCACGACAATGCGTCGTAGCATAAATGCGTTGCAACGACATTAAAAGCGACTGAACTGGTCTTCCACACCCAATATATTCGTCGGGCTTCTCGATTTTTGCCTGTTTCGGAATCTGAAAGTTCACCTTAGCCAAACATCAATGGGCCACGTGCGTCGACCTAAGATGTGTTTAGATTTATCCCTTTACCTCGTATCACCGTACATTCGCTTTGTTATTTTTATATTGTGTGGGAGGCGAGCACAATTTCTTTTATCATTTTTTTTTGTAAAATCTCTTAACCGTGGAAAAACCACTGAAGTCTGAAGTTTCTGAATTTAATAGGTACTGCAATCACTTCCAACTTTCCGGTTCAGTGAACCTTCGACAAGGCTTTTCTCAACTGCCATATTTATGCTGCGCCTTGATTTTCCAGCATTTTACTTCGCCATATTCTCGTGATTTTAGCTCCTAAACAACTGAGCAATGTCCAAACGTGCACTTAAACCCATGAAACCCACAATCAATCATCCCACCATCGCTCGAATCCAAGAAATCGTTTGCAAACATAACCTTTGGCGAAACAAAGCGCGGTTTTCACTTTCGTGCTTTTTTATGATTACGCCCGACATTACTATTGACGTTTATCTGCTGCGCTTTGTAATGCAAAGCGCGCTCCAGAGAACAAGAAGAGAAATGCGCAACTCTTGCAGCAATGCAATCATTTTTGGAATCGACGCGTGAGCTTACGGTCTTCACGCCGATCAGCGGCGGCTTTGGCTCGCCGACGAAACAAAATATTAATCGGTTGTTCTGTGTCGCTTTGACTTTTTACTATTCCCGCCGCTCGTGATTAATCGATAGCGAAAACTATGTAAACTGCGGCCGTTGCTAATGTCGACAAGCGGCGGGAAATCGACGGCCTTTTATTGGATTAATTGAGTTCTCGGTGCTACGAAAATCGGCCGGCGTATTCGGAAACTCGTGCAACCCGCAATTATGTTTGTTTACGAACGCGGCGGACTTGAGAGAGCTGTTGATGGTTATGCGCGCAGATTGCAACGTGCTGTAACACTTTGATGTTCAGCTCTAAAAATCGACTTTTGCTTTTTTCACCGGCGAGGGTGGTGCCCCCATTGTTGTAGCTAACATAGTAGGCCTTGCCTCGTTTGAAAATTATACAAGGCTGTAGCCGCGGTGTTGTCGATGGTATGAACAAAAAGTAAATTCATCCGCTCACCCAAAATGTATTTCTTTCGAATATTATATTTATGTTTTTTTCTTCTGCATTTTGCTTACTTATTCGCATCATTTTGTTCTTGTTAGTGTTAATTTTCATTCCTACTCTATTGATTGTGTTGCTCCATTAGTTTACTGCTCTTTGTAGTTTCCTAGTACGATCTGCTATCAGAACAATATGGTCTTTAAAAATTAAATTTTGGTATATTAATTACCCTCATGTTCTAGTTCCCTATTTTTATGTTTAAAGCATTGTCTTTACAATTCCTTATTATATCATTCATTATTATCATGAAGGGCAACTAGCTAAGTGACTATCCTTGTCGAAACTGTTAAACTTTTGTCCTTGTCTGCGGACTATTCCTTCTGTCCTCCAATCTTTAAGTTATTATATTTTTTTAATTTTTCCTGATTTTTCCTGCTGCCCTCATTGTTGTCCATAGAGTAGTTTTGGCACCAAACTAAGTGACTAGCATGCGTGACTGGCTTTGGCGACGATGCTGGTGGTTCTTCTTTTTCTATGGAGCTGTGATTCCAGGCTCGTATTTAACAAGAATCGAAGAGGCGCTAGAGCAGAGCGTGACGTCTAGAAAGAAGAAAGTAAAAGAGGTTGCTTCGGCCTTGACAGAGCTGTGTCGGGGATGAACAGCGGTTCTAGCTTCTAGAGTTAGATTAATGCCGGGCGTTGAGTGATTTAACATGGATGCAACTATGGAGCTGGGGAACAACAGGCCTCCTGGAAGCTGTTTATAGTGCCCAGCAAACGAAGGGTTTGCCCTGAACTAGAGTATTGCAGAGGCGAAATTAGGTTCGGCCTCCCGGTGCAGGGGTAGCTTTAGAGCAGGCGTACTCAACCTGCGGCCCGCCAAGCTTTTATGTGTGGCCCGAAACCCTCATTATCAGGAACGTACTTTTGTAAACATCTGATAATGCAAGTTTTTAAAAGCTTGGGATGCGTTATAACAATGTGCCAGTCACCAAAATAGGGTGGGCGACACCTAGTATTTTGGAAGAAATGAACAGTAATTGTAGCGATCTTCTTTTACATACCTCGGTGCCATGGCTAAGCAGAGTAAAAGTTCTGGATGGGTTTTTTTCTTTACCACAAGACATTATTTTGTTTTTACAACAAAATAATAAAGTTTATAGTAAACTTGAAAGTGGTTGATGATGGTGTCGTTTAGCTTTTCTATGCGACAAATATTACGAGGAAATACATAACCAAGTACTGCATAATTTTAAAATTGTAACAAAAACTAAACAAGATGGTATTGACATTTCTTGATAAAACTATACAATAATTTCAAATTGTTTAGCTGCCTGATCTAAAGAATGTCAGAGCAGATCTCAGGATTTACGAAACATTAAGAATTCTCTGTTGCTTGTAGAAAATCCCTGGCGCTTAGAAACAGCAATTATTACACAACTAACTGCATTGTGATATGATTATGCAAAGCTATTTGACGAATTTATGGAGTTCGAAAACTATACGCATCTGGAAGTTATTTGTAAAGAAAAGAGAGAGGGAAAGGATTACGTGGAATTTTGGAAATTAGTGCCTGAAAAATACAAATCTGTAAAAAAATTTGTCCATCTGCTGCTCACGTTATTCGCATCAACATATCTTTGTGAACCATCTTATTCCAAAACGAAATATGCAAAAAACGTATACAGAAATCGGCTTACTGATTCTCACCCTGTTGGCTTTTCTCTTAGCTTTAGGTCGATCTTTTATATTTTACTTCAAAAATTGTTCGCTATAAAAGTGTGCTTGGAGCCCGTCACTAGCTACAGTGAAGACGGCGTGTATCCTTTAGTAATGAAATGTCCAAATATCTGGGCGCCAACAAGTTTTATTACTCCCAAGTACACTTTTAAAAGTGAAAGAAAACTTATAACCTTCGCCATATACAGTGTGTTTCACTTTACATGGAAGCACCCCTGTATTTTCTTTGTTTTTGTATAAATCGATTTGAATTTTTTACCAGTTGTACAACTCACCAAGAGGCATCTACTCATGTCCTTGAGCGGAAATGACGTTTTTAGCCTGGCCTACTACGATCAAGAACATGGGTCGTATTGTCAATATTTTGCATCGCGTTAGAGTTACAGCAAAAAGTTATTAAGAAAAGTTGTTTAGAATCAAAAGAATACCCCAAATACCGATTTTCGTTTAATAATTCGAATTTTTAATTTTTATCCATAAATTTGTCAGTCCCAATTTTCAACTTTTAATTTGGTATTAAATGGTGCCATGGAGAAACAACATTTTTATTATTGTTGCAAACGTCATTAGGTCTTAATAATGGCTGAATTACGTTTAACTGTAGCTGAGAAAGTAGAAATAATTGGAATTAATTGTGAAAATGCAAGATCCAATAGAGACGTAGCTAGAATATTTAATGGAAGGCATCCAGGGCGTGCACCTATTTATCCAGGAACTGTTTCAAAAATTAATCAACTTTTTAATTTAACTGGAAATGTTGTTAAGCCCAGACCAAGAAGAATAGTTCGAGAGCATCCCTCGGAGGAAATGATTTTGGCGATTTATGACGCTAATCCTCCTGAGATATGGCATTAAATGTAACTATTGCACTATCGAAAATTTTCCGCTGCTTGCATCTTCAGAAACTAAGTGCCAGGAAAAATAGGTGCACGCCCTGGATGCCTTCCATTAAATATTCTACTTCTCTATTGGAGCTTGCATTTTCACCATTAATTCCAATTATTTCTACTTTCTCAGCTACAGTTAAACGTAATTCAGCCATTATTAAGACCTAATGAAGTTTGCAACAATAATAAAAATGTTGTTTCTCTATGGCACCATTTAATACCAAATTAAAAGTTGAAAATTGGGACTTTGACAAATTTATGGATACAAATTAAAAATTCGAATTATTAAACGAAACTCGGTATTTGGGGTATTCTTTTGATTCTAAACAACTTTTCTTAATAACTTTTTGCTGTAACTCTAACGCTATGCAAAATATTAACAATACGACCCACGTTCTTGATCGTAGTAGGCAAGGCTAAAAACGTCATTTGCGGTCAAGGACATGAATAGATGCCTCTTGGTGAGTTGTATAACTGGTAAAAAATTCAAATCGATTTATACAAAAACAAAGAAAATACAGGGGTGCTTCCATGTAAAGTGAAACACACTGTATATACAGCACATTACAACCCTTAAATAAAAGAAGCAATTCTTTATATATATTTATTGATCCTTCTGGTTCTGGTCTATTCTCTTTGCATAAAAGGAAACAATTGTCGACTTCAAATTTCTATCTAATCATAGTTCGTATTAGAAAACGGGGTACCTCACAAGTTTACGTTAATTTGACTTTCTAACTACTATATTTGACCATAATTCTAACTCACAGTTATATAACAACTAGTGTACAATTCAGGGGTTATAAACTGTTATTAATTTTTGAAAGTATGCTAAATATCACAAGTTTAACTTTACTTTACTTATCTCGTAATCGCAACGCTTGTGGAATCGAAGACTAGCCTCTCAGGAGTTTAATCAGTATGCCTCACCGTTCAAGAGGATGAGCTGCTCACCTAACTTCTACTCTGAGAGTCGCTAAACGTCAGCTGTCATTTGACCTCAACCAATCGCCCGATCTCCTTAGTGAAATTATTATGAAGAGATGTTGAAACTAATGCGTTTCCTTCGCCCCGAACTTGTTGCTATAATTTCCAATTACGAAAATAGAATCAGATAGTTCCAAAAACACTATACATACCCTGCAATAACAGGCAAAAACTATGCAGCGAATTCTGTGGTTCCCTAATCAGTCGACGACTTGGAACTATTTTTTCATTAGAAAATGGTACCCACTCTCAAAATCTGCCTCATGCACGCTTCGTTAGTATCCACATACTATTAACGAAGAACTAGAAATCCCGAGTTTACCACATTTTTATCACGAAGCTCTTAATGCACAGCTAAGTTTTTCTCATGTCACCGATTCTAAAATAAAAACCTGTTATTAATTTCCACTCGCTTTTTTTTCTTAAAAACCTTTGCAACTCAAATATTAATTTTTATACGTTTCGACTGCATTTTCCCAGTTGATCGTCTATTCACGGCCATATATAATGTAAACTACTAAAGTTAATACAAAGGCTTTTAACATGTAACAGCCTTGATGACGTATTGAGAGTAGCATGTAGTAATTATAAACCTGATTTGTCTAAAATAGTTAAAAGTCTGTCTCAACATCAAAAATCACACATTTTTAAATAAACGCTTGGATACATTTACGGGTTGAGTTTCATTTTTTACATTATTATATTATGAGGTATGTGTACTATGTTGCGGCCCGCTTAACATAGCAAAAATACGTATGTGGCCCGAGAAGAAAAAAGGTTGAGTATGGCTGCTTTAGAGCGATCAGGGATGGTCGTCCGTTAAAGATGCTATCGCACTCTGGGCGAAGTGTTCATCAACACAGAATCTTCAACGGTTGGTGACGCAGTGGAAGTCAAGTTTCTATGTTCTTCTTTCAGCGGTCAACCAGAACTATTTGATCTGCCTCATATTGTACCTTACCAAAATCTATTTTGCACCAAACACGGTCCCCTTAATGTACCAGCTACGAAACTTTCGTAAATTTATTGTTTAAGTGTTGTAGAATATTATTTAAATTGAAATAATGACAATAAATTCGAACCTTGGCTCAACACTTGTATTGTTACAGATCTAAAATTATTTATAAATATTAATGTAATTATTTGTCTTATTTTTAATAAATCTAAATTTTTCCTACAATTTGACTTTCATCTTTCAAATTTCAATGTATGAAAATTCCTAACGGGTAGGCCACAATACACGCATTAAGCTGCTATGGTTGGCCGCACTGCATTATTTCAAGATTTTCATAATTTTGCATTTTCTTATCACCTTTTCTTGTCATTCGCTTCCATGTTCTGCTGCAGAAAAGGATGCTCTTGTGAAATACGTTTCTGAAATCAAACTTTCCATTATTTGGGTCTATTGACGGACATCCTTGTTTGGAAATTCACCTGTAGGCCCCCGTTCTTTTCAGAATATGGTGATGACATCCCTGTGAAGGTTATTTGTGATTTTGTTTGTTATTTTTTTAATGTTGTGTAGGTACTACCCTTGCCGTTACCTCTATTGTCTTTTAGGATTGGTTAGTAGCACCTATCGTTATGTATCTTTTTCATTAGCAAAGCTACCTGATACTTGCCGCTCATATTTTGTTGTTATTTACAGCTGAAGATTAGAGCCTTGTATTTAACCCACGACCACCTCCGACACGTTGCTTTTGCTTTTGTCCTTTTACGGTCATAGCGATAAGTAGTAGAGGGGCTCCGAAACTGGAGCAATCTGCCAATCAACCGATTAAATTAATCCGCGGTTTTCCGCGGATTGACCTAATTAATTTCGCGGTTTGCTCTAATTAATTTTCATATGTGCTACTGACTAAATTACGCATGAGCTACTGCTTAAATTACGCGGCGGCCATTTTTAATTTGCTTCCGGAATTATGCGGAGGCCATTTTTACTTTTCGCGCGAATATTAGAATATGAAATTTTTCAGATGTTTTTCTAAGGTCCATTTTTTGAATTTAAACTTTCCTGGTGTTGACCATCTTGGTTTTCTGCGTGCGCACCTCTGGCGGCTGCACTTTTAATTTTGAATTTTCGCGCGAATATTCGAAGGTGAAATTTTTCAAATTTTTTTCTGAGTACCATTTTTGCATTTAAACTTCCCGGGTGTCCGCCATCTTGGTTTTCTCGCATTTATTTAATTTAAAAAAGCTATTTGCGTCGGCCCCAAGTGTCATCTGAACCAGCCACCGCAGTATTACGAGTCTAAGGCATAGCCACCTGAGCTACCCAGAACAACGTAACTGAATGCTATTAAAACTTCAACACTTGCGTGCGGGTTCGACGTCGAGCTCTCTTGTTGTAAACAAACTATTATTTGAGAAATATGATTTATAAGAACGGAATTGCATAGCCTGTGGTGTTAAATGAGGGTAGTAATTTAAAAAAACTGATTTTGCAATTGGGCTTACAAGAATTAATTATTTTATTTTTATAATTTGAGTGAGGCACATGAATGGATTATCGACATTTTTATTGTCCCTACCTACTATATAGCTGAAAATTTCCGCTCGACCGTCGCAATTTGAAAGCTATTATTTTTATAATTTGCCCCAACAGAACGTATGCTATCTCACACAATCTTCATTGGTTTCTATAACTTTCTCTTTTTCAATCGTAGTACCGCGATACTAAATAAATTACGCATTAGCTTCTTATTAAATTACGCGGCGGTCATTTTCAATTTTCGCGCTAATATTTGAATTTGAAATTTTTCAGATTTTTTTTCAGTTCCCTTTTTTAAAACAGGTTGAGACATGTGTTTGTGGCTAAAAGCACTTTGTTCGTTTAAACATCCTTGGAGACGATTTTTCTTTGTTCGTCACTGCTTATATATACCAGCAATAAGATAACATGAACAAGAAGATAACACGTATTGCTAGAGTAAGAAAGAGATAAACATAGTAGCAAATATTCGAAAAGGCTTGACTCTTAATTTTAATTATGTCATTTGTCAACTAAACATGCCTACTAATATAATTTTTTGTATGGCTATCTCTTTCTTACTCAAGCGTTGTATTTACTTGTTTATGCTATCTCATTGCTGTTATATTTTTATCATTTGTCCAGGTATTACAATCCGTCAGTGAAAGTTTGTACTGTACTGCAATTCGTCACGGAGAATGCAGGTATAGACAAGATTCAACCCCATAGGTATATTTTACAAATTTTGTATGACGTAATGCTTCTCCAGTTAATAATTCATAAAACTATTATGCAACAAACTTAAATAAAAATCCGTCGTCGGTATTCATATTTGTTGTAAGGGCAACTGTCGGAATCCACAAGTTGAACGTATCGTTATAATTTCTTCTATTTCGTACTACCAAATTTCATAAAGTATAAAAACTTCATCTTGTTTTCCAACAAATCGCTACAGGTTTGACGGCACGACGGTCTTTTTAATTTGTAACACCGAGATTGACATGTTTGGTTTTTATTTTATAAGTAAGCGTCTGAAATTGTGTCATTATATCGATCAAAACTGTATTTTAGTTTTAAAAATTGAAGTATAAATGCAAACAAACCAAAATAAAAACGCAATTGACCACAAATTAACATACATTTGAATAAAAACAGACAATTTCGTTGAAAAATTGTTCTGACACCATCATTTCACTTAAAATTTTACAAGAAACTGACAACATGTCACTTTAAATTATACAAAAAACGACATTTTTATTTAATAAGCGATAAAAAATACGCCATCACACATCATTTCACTTAAAATTATCACAATTCGTTTTGCAAAGCGCTTTTTATAATAACAAAAATGGTGTAAAAGCAGTTGTAGAGTTATTTCTAAGCATAATCTTGCAAATGTTTTACATTTTTTTTCTAACTTGTTGCAATTTTAGTAAGATTTGGATAAAAAATAGCAATTTCATTAAAAAATATTCTGCTACAATCATTTCGAGAAGCAAAATTTCAGCTAAGTAGGCTCGCTGTTCATTTTTATTACGAAGTTCTTGTACTTGTGATGGAAATATATGTATGTTGACCACAAATTAACATAACTTTGAATAAAAACTCGCAATTTCGTTGGAAAAACTTTTTTTGACCCATTATTTCACTTAAAATTTTACAAAAACTGTCATCATGTCACTTGAAATTATACAAAAAACGACATTTTTACTCAACACACGACGAAAATTGAACAAAAATCAAGCAATTACAACATCATGTCACATACATTTTTACAAAAATCGACATCATGTCACATAAATTATACAAAAACTGACATGATGACACTTGAAATTATACAAAAAATGACATTTTTACTCAACACACGACGAAAATTGAACAAAAATCACGCAATTACAGAACATCTCACATAAATTTTTACAAAAATCGACATCATGTTACATAAACTATGCATAATTTTGCAAATGTTATACACGTTTTTATAAAATGTATCGCTCAAAAATTAAAAGAAATCGCAATTTTGTTGAAAAAATCTTCTACCACAATCATTTCGATAAACAAAATTCAAAAATGCTTGTATGTTGACTATAAATTAATATAATTTTGTATAAAAACGCGCAATTTCGTTGAAAAAATTTTTCTGACACCATCATTTCACTTAAAATTTTACAGAAACTGGCATCATGTCACTTGAAATTATACAGAAAACGACATTTTTATTCAATAAGCGATAAAAAATCCGCCATCCCACATTATTTCACTTAAAAAATTATCACCATTGGTTTTATAAATCGTTTTGTAAAACGAAAATGATGTAAAAACAGTTTTAGAGTTATTTCTAAGCATAATTTTGCAAATGTTTTACACTTTTTTATAAAATGTATCTCTCAAAATTAAAAGAAATCACAATCTTTTAAATTATATCACACCATTATGAAATTGTAGATTGATTTTTTGAAATTTTACACTTTGTAACTGTAAAATAACTTCAAATACTAATATTTTAGCTTTAGATTTTGTAATTATTGCAGATTCGTGAAAAAAACAAAAGCAGAGTAGAAATAAAAAACACAAGCACTTTGTAATAAACAAATATATTGTTCTTATTTCGTATAATACCTAATAACATAAAAATAAATGTACAGCTGAATGTTTTATTTTCTAAAAACCCGCTAGCAATTTACAAAACTTTAGTTTGAGGTGTACAACATTTCAAATTAAAAAAGCTGCAAGTAATAAAATCAGAATTCGTTTACATGGGATCGTAGAACAAATTTCATTGTGGCATTTTAAAGTTTAAGGCGCTCCCAATCCAGGGCTTCGTTCGTATTTGATATTGAGGACCTCTGCCTTAGAGGTGTTTTTCTGCCGGCCTTTTTTTGGAAGTGCTTTCTAATCAACGTTTTTCTTACTGCACCTTTTTGATGTGGACTTGGATGAGTAGCTGGCGTTTTTAATTTATATTCTAAATCGGACTCGCAGTTATCAGTGTCCATATCGGTTTTTTCCGTAGTACCAGTCGGGGCTGGCTTCTTTTGCTGTTTAGGTTTAGCTAGCAACACTTGAGCAACGTTAAGGCATTTGACGTAATCAGCAAACTGTAGGCGTCCGGGTGGATTAATAGTTTTTCGAGGCCTCAGAGTGTCGTGAACTAAATCGACTATGTTAGACGCCAGTAAAATTTCACCCTTTATAGTAACGGTACCCTTGTAATCCCAGCTCACATCGTTTGAGGCACTCAAAATGCGTAGGAAAACTTCAGCTTTTTTTAAAAAAGTTTTGGGAAGTGTAGATAAAATAACGGCATTTGATAGGCTGTTACTGCTTGTTTCAATAGGTATTTTGATCGGTTGCTGTGCCTGGTTTGTGAAATGAAGGTACCTTTGTAACACTTTTTTGTACTGCACCCATTTATCGTGATCAGCTAATTTGGACTTGAAAACTTTTTGCATTTCGTCATCAAGCTGTGATAACATATTTTTCTCCATATTCTCACCAGACTTAAGGCGCTGGACAAATTCCGGCGATACAATCAGCATCTTCTGGGCTTGGTCCATTTTAGTCGAAGAAGAAGCTCAACCGTTTGTTTTGGTAGAGCCGTCGTGAATAAACTAACTTAAAATCAAGACTCTCATAATAAATACATAAAAAATATGGCAGGTGTGGGAATCGAATCCAGCAATTTTCGAAACCGGTTTGATATATATTTATGGAAGGACTTGACCCTCAGCTGCCGTTTTATTATTTGTCGTGATTCGTCATCGCTGAGATTTTACAAGAGCCAACCTGTCTGCTATGCGACGCACACAATGGTAGCACCTCTTTTATTTTAAAATTTTTAAAACCAGATGTCCAAACCGATACCGCACTAACTCGTTCTAAGTGATTGTGCTCTGTTACCTGGTGCATCTGAAGATGGCCCCCAGACGAATTAATAACTGCCAGGATGCAACCGCACCTTACAGCAGGACATCAATTGCAGAATCAAGTAAGAAAAAGATAAAACTAAGTAAGAAAATGCAGTTTTCAAATAAAATCCAACACCGGGAAGCGCTAGCATCACCGCCGATAATAGTTGGTGACGAAGAAACCCTGGGACCATCGTCACAGCTAACCGGACATAGCGACGATTTGAGGTTGATCGTGCAGGAGACCATGCAGCGCTGTGGCGTAATAACGGACACTCCGCCCGCGTACAAGCAGCTCCGTCGTGAGAAGAAGCGGATATTGTGTGATTTTTGTGTGCCTCTAAACAATACAATTGCAGAATCAAGTAAGAAAAGAACAAAGTCATGTAGGAAAAAGACAAAGCCAAGTAATAAAACGCAGTTTTCAAATAAAACCCAACATCGGACAACACTACTACCACCACAGATAGAGGTTGTTGACGAAGAGACCCGGGGCCCGTCGCTAGAGCAAACAGGCATGCATAGCTGTGACGTAACAACGGACACCCCGACCGAGAACAAACATATCTGTCGTGAGAAAAATCGGTTATTGTGTGATTTTTGTATGCCTCTAAACAATAGTTTTAGCAAAGTTGTTCATTTAGGTCTGGTTCTTATAAAAACTTTTCACCTGTGGCAAGAATTCTGAATACCGACGGATGAGGTGTTTCATTCACGGCGGAGGCGTTCATTGTTTTTCTGGAGGCTCTACCGGAAATGTTTGTGATGGCGAAACAAGGAACTTTTAAATGTGATTTAAGTGAACATACAGTGGAACATGTGACCAACGACACTTGCAAGATTATTCCAAAGGACCCGGTCAACAAATTTACACTTTACGTGACGTATGACACGCTGTCAAATTTATTGCCTATGTACGATTTGATGGTAGTTAAAATCAACGACTTGAAACGTGCAAAATGTAATTTCGAAAAGTTTGCTGCATTAGTAAGGCAGAGGTCCTCAACATCAAATACGAACGGAATCCTGGATTAGGAGCGCCTTATACTTTAAAATGCCACAATGAAATTTGTTCTACGATCCCATGTAAACGAATTCTGATTTTATTACTTGCAGCTTTTTTAATTTGAAATGTTGTACACCTCAAACTAAAGTTTTGTAAACTGCTAGCGGATTTTTAGAAAATAAGACATTCAGCTGTACATTTATTTTTATATTATTAGGTATTATACGAAATAAGAACAATATATATGTTTATTACAAAGTGCTTGTGTTTTTTATTTCTACTCTGCTTTTGTTTTTTCACGAATCTGCAATAATTACAAAATCTAAAGCTAAAATATTAGTATTTGAAGTTATTTTACAGTTACAAAGTGTAAAATTTCAAAAAATCAATCTACGATTTCATAATGGTCTGATATAATTTAAAAAATTGTGATTTCTTTTAATTTTGAGAGATACATTTTATAAAAAAGTGTAAAACATTTGCAAAATTATGCTTAGAAATAACTCTAAAACTGGTTTTACATCATTTTCGTTTTACAAAACGATTTATAAAGCGAATTGTGATAATTTTTTAAGTAAAATAATGTGGGATGGCGCATTTTTTATCGCTTATTAAATAAAAATGTCGTTTTTGTATAATTTTAAGTGACATGATGCCAGTTTTTGGAAAAATTTTAAGTGAAATGATGGTGTCAGAACATTTTTTCAACAAAATTGCGCGTTTTTATTGAAAATTATATTAATTTATGGTCAACATACATATATTTCCATTATTGTTTATTGAAATGATTGTGGTAGAAGATTTTTTCAACAAAATTGCGATTTCTTTTAATTTTGAGCTATGCATTTTATAAAAAAGTGTAAAACATTTGCAAAATTATGCATAGTTTATGTAATATGATGTCGACTTTTGCAAAAATTTATGTGAGATGCTGTGTAAGTGCGTGATTTTTGTTCAATTTTCGTCGTGTGTTGAGTAAAAATGCCGTTTTTGTATAATTTCAAGTGACATGATGTCAGTTTTTGTATAATTTATGTGACATGATGTCGAGTTTTGTAAAAATGTATGTGACATGATGTGTAATTGTAACGCTCGCCTCGTCTAAATTTGTCATCAAGACATTAAACAATGTAATTAAATTTACACTTCGCCCCTTCAAGCATTATCGCTTCTTGCCAACGTCCGAGGGTGAGATAAGCCGTCTCCAGTGCGACCTGCGCCGAAAATTGCAAATAAACAATCCGCGCGCCGCTCGTCCCCACCAGAGGATGGATGTGGTGGTTACCACGATAACACGACGCCAAAACGTATAAAAGTAAGCACGGAGCGAATTTTAAGAGAGAATTTTCCCGTCCCCACATTAGTATCTTCCATTAGCTACAGTCGAACCCGAAGCCTCCAGTCTTGGAGACCGTGTTCCTAGCTAGTATTTAATTGAGCTCATTCCCCGAAGAATCAGCTTTCAGAAGCGACGCCCACGAATGGGAAACCGTTTCGCTGATTAAACTGATACCTGTTAATATCCTGAACTAATAAATTTTGAAACATCTCCTGGAGGACGTTAGTAAATAATTGTATCAAAATTTCCTGGAAGACATATTCGAAACGAGGGTTTAACAACCAGGCCGTTTCATATGTCAATTTCGTAACACTAAATAAATCCACCGAATAACATAACATTTGCGCGGCCCGAGCCGGACAAATTTCTTGTTAATAAAGGCCGACACGAAGTCGACCTTGAAGGCCCCTCTAAGATTGCACTTAATTTCTGTTTGACTACAGGACTGGACTTACCGTTCGAAACATCTCCCTGTCGTAACACCGGAGATCTGCGGCGCCCTCGAGGCCATGAGCTGTCGAAGTCGCCTCCACGAACCGGAACTCCAGGTGGACAAACGTCGACAACTTCCCCTCCGGCCGCAACTCGCACAAACACTTCACCGTATCCACTAGAATTACAACGCTAGCACGGTGTCGTAAGGCGAAAAACATAACATATTCGAATTAACCTATATTTGCAGCTACACGCGGTTTTCAACGTCGAACGTGACCTTCGTGCGCGAAGGTTGGCACCACTGCAAATTACTTTGGGCAAATCGTCTCCCCGGCCAGTAGCGTCCCGTCGATTTCTGCAGAAGGCGGCCAATCGGACCCTCCACGCACAGATGCAAAACGGGTTGTCGGCGCGTAAGGAACTGGCAACTGGACGCCCAGCATAATTAATTAAATTAATTGTAAAATACATTTTATTGATTTCTTAAGAGTGATACTTATGTTTGTAAATATTGAACATTATAATTAAACTGTCTAAAATTATCCTAGTGTTTGCTTGCTAATTTCCAAGTGTATATCTGGCTGAACCAAATTATCTCCGACTGAGAAAGATACCCGAAGGAAATTTATTAAATTTATTAGCCCTAATTAGCAGAGGGCTAGTACCGTTTCATAATTACATGATTTTTGTTCAATTTTCGTCGTGTGTTGAGTAAAATTGTCGTTTTTGTATAATTTCAAGTGACATGATGTCAGTTTCTGTAAAATTTTGAGTGAAATGATGGTGTCAGAACATTTTTTCAATGAAATTCCGCGTTTTTATTCAACATTATGTTAATTTGTGGTCAAAATACATATATTTCCATCAAAAGTACAAGAACTTCGTAATAAAAATAAACAACGAGCCTACTTAGCTGAAATTTTGCTTCTCGAAATGATTGTAGCAGAATATTTTTCAATTTGCTGTTTTTTATTCAAATCTTACTAAAATCGCAACAAGTTAGAGAAAAAAGTGTAAAACATTGGAAAATTATGCTTAGAAATAACTCTACAACTGTTTTTACACCATTTTCGTTATTATAAAAAGCTCTTTGCAAAACGAATTGTGATAATTCTAAGTGAAATGATGTGTGATGGCGTATTTTTTATCGCTTATTGAATAAAAATGTCGTTTTTTGTATAATTTAAAGTGACATGATGTCAGTTTCTTGTAAAATTTTAAGTGAAATGATGGTGTCAGAACAATTTTTCAACGAAATTGTCTGTTTTTATTCAAATGTATGTTAATTTGTGGTCAATTGCGTTTTTATTTTGGTCTGTTTGCATTTATACTTCAATTTTTAAAACTAAAATACAGTTTTGATCGATATAATGACACAATTTCAGACGCTTACTTATAAAATAAAAACCAAACATGTCAATCTCGGTGTTACAAATTAAAAAGACCGTCGTGCCGTCAAACCTGTAGCGATTTGTTGGAAAAAAAGATGAAGTTTTTATACTTTATGAAATTTGGTAGTACGAAATAGAAGAAATTATAACTATACGTTCAACTTGTGGATTCCGACAGTTGCCCTTACAACAAATATGAATACCGACGACGGATTTTTATTTAAGTTTGTTGCATAATAGTTTTATGAATTATTAACTGGAGAAGCATTACGTCATACAAAATTTGTAAGATATACCTATGGGGTTGAATCTTGTCTATACCTGCATTCTCCGTGACGAATTGCAGTACAGTACAAACTTTCACTGACGGATTGTAATACCTGGACAAATGATAAAAATATAACAGCAATGAGATAGCATAAACAAGTAAATACAACGCTTGAGTAAGAAAGAGATAGCCATACAAAAAATTATATTAGTAGGCATGTTTAGTTGACAAATGACATAATTAAAATTAAGAGTCAAGCCTTCTCGAATATTTGCTACTATGTTTATCTCTTTCTTACTCTAGCAATACGTGTTATCTTCTTGTTCATGTTATCTTATTGCTGGTATATATAAGCAGTGACGAACAAAGCAAAATCGTCTCCAAGGATGTTTAAACGAACAAAGCGCTTTTAGCCACAAACACATGTCTCAACCTGTTTTAAAAAAGGGAACTGAAAAAAAATCTGAAAAATTTCAAATTCAAATATTAGCGCAAAAATTGCAAATGACCGCCGCGTAATTTAATAAGAAGCTAATGCGTAATTTATTTAGTATCGCGGTACTACGATTGAAAAAGAGAAAGTTATAGAAACCAATGAAGATTGTGTGAGATAGCATACGTTCTGTTGGGGCAAATTATAAAAATAATAGCTTTCAAATTGCGACGGTCGAGCGGAAATTTTCAGCTATATAGTAGGTAGGGACAATGGAAATGTCGATAATCCATTCATGCGCCTCACTCAAATTATAAAGATAAAATAATTAATTCTGGCAAGCCCAATTGCAAAATCAGTTTTTTAAAATTACTACCCTCATTTAACACCACAGGCTATGCAATTCCGTTCTTATAAATCATATTTCTCAAATAGTAGTTTGTTTACAACAAGGGAACTAAACGTCGAACCCGCAAGCAAGTGTTGAAGTTTTAATAGCATTCAGTTACGTTGTTCTGGGTAGCTCAGGTGGCTACGCCTTAGACTCGTAATACTGCGGTCGCTGGTTCAGATCTCACTTGGGGCCGACGCAAATAGCTTTTTTAAATTAAATAAATGCGAGAAGACCAAGATGGAGGACACCCGGGAAGTTTAAATTCGAAAATAGGATTTAGAAGAAAATCTGAAAAATTTCAAATTCAAATATTCGCGCGAAAATTCAAAATTAAAAGGACAGCCGCGAGAACTGCGCACGCAGAAAACCAAGATGTGAAAATGGCCGCCGCGTAATTCCGGAAGCAAATTAAAAATGGCCGCCGCGTAATTTAATCAGTAGTTAATGCGTAATTTAATCAGTAGCACATATGAAAATTAATTAGAGCAAACCGCGAAATTAATTAGGTCAATTCGCGGAAAACCGCGGATTAATTTATTCGCTTAATTGACAGATTGCTCCAGTTTCGGAGCCCCTCTACTACTGCGATGGTAACAGTATAGATTTTTTTCATAATTAAGTAACGGTTACGTATTAATAATGCATATCATAGAAATACAATCGCACAGCACAGCTGGAAAACTGTAAATGCGATTATAATTTAAACACAAATTAATGTTAGTCGTTTCTACTTATATATAACTTCCGCCAAAAAGTCGGCATAATATGAGAACATTTTTTATATTTGATTTTTTTAAAAAACTTTTTACGTCAATAATTTGAACGTGTCTAAAAACCTATTTAACCCCTATCATATATACCGAGTGATTTTTATTTATTTAGAAAATGGAGTTTTCCGAAATTGTCAAAATCGGAATAGTGCTATCTTTCGGAAATTAAGTAAGACTTCAATGAGATGTTTTTAAAGTGTGCTATTTTTAGCTAACTAAACAAACTCAAGGCCAGAAAATCCCTAATTTTCTTTAACTTTAGCTAAAAATTAATTTTCAGTTTTTTAAATATTTTTCAAAATTTTACATACCAAGACTTAATATTATAGTTAAATTTTTTTATGTGAACACTTTAAAAATTTATAATTGGAATAATAATATAAAATGTTAATTACTTTTTAGATTTTTTATTATTTTCCGAAAAGTAGTGTTTGCTAATTTTTACGGTTTTTAGGCAAGACGCTGTTTAGGAGAAATATTTTTAAATTCTAATTAATATCTATTTAAATTGCTTCAAGAAACTAGCCCTGTTAATGTATTACTGTTACAAAAATCCTGTAAATGTTCTTTTACAGTTGTCTAAATGAAATTTTTTAGAACATGTAATTGGTTTTTTTGAAAAATCAAAAATAATTATTTTTCCATATTATGCCGACTTTTTGGGGGACACTGTATAGACAACTTTTTAATCAAATCTAATTGTCTTTTTTGGGAAGAAACTTGACCAAATGCAAGACTTTATATTTAATTTTGAACAATATCTTCGCTTTTGCTATAACTTTAATTTAAATAATTTCTAAATAAAAAACTCTAACTGATAAAGAATTCTAATTTTCCGTTTTTTTGCAATATTGGCATTTTTGTATAAGAGGCTTTAATATGTTTTAAATCATTAGGTACTTAAATATATATATAAAAGGTACCTGTGTGATAACCGGGGTTCTTAGTCTATAATTTTGTGTGGGGATTTGATGGATTTGTGTTGAAAACAATAAATACAGACGAAATATGTGCGAAAAATACTAACAAAATTAAAAAATATATCGTCATTACAAAACTACACCTACTTATATTTACAACGGGGATATCTTGGAGAAACTCGGTTGATAATATTAATAAACCCTTTCACTAGAGGAACGGGAATTTCACCAGGGTACTACGTTGAGAATTTTCGGTTCAAAGGTGCTGTCTGTCGTTATAATAGCTTGTTTAAGTTATTTGTAACCTTTGATCGTGTGTGTTGTAAACATCCCTACATATTCATTTTGTAATTTTTTGTTATTAATTAGGTGTAGTTTTGTAATAATAATACATTTTTCAAATTCCTAATTCATCTTTATTTACTGTATTAAACACACAGCCATCCAATCCGCATACAAAGTATTGTAAATACAGAATCCCAATTATCGTACCCTTCTCGTTATGTCTCATAATGAACGACTCTCGGTTCAAAAATGCTGTATGTCGTTCGAACCGGTTTAGGTTAGTTGCAGCCCTTATTTGTGTGAGTTATAAACATCCTTAATTACATAAAAAAATGTTCAAAAGTAAACAAGGGAAGAGGCCTAACACCTAGCACTTTCAACTTCCGTATGATTTTACTTTCCTCGTCCTAAAAGGAAATATTGTAATCGTTTCAGGATCAATAGAAAACGAAAAACATGTTTTCTCAATTCCGTCTGACCCTCTGTCTGTATGGCCATTTGTTGGCGGTATAGCTCAAAACCTATTTGTTGAAGAAATTATATGCCTACCTGGCTCGAAACCGAACATACTTTCGGTCAAATATACAGGGTGTTATGGAAATTAGTACAAATATTTTAACCCGTGATAGAGTTTACCAAAATGAACAACTTTTCTGTTTATCATTTTTCATTTAATCACATATTTTTTCAATCATTTATCTCCTCTAAATTTGAGGAGCCGTTTGGTAACCAAACATAAGTTAAAGGTGAACGACACAAGTATATTAAAACAGCAAAGTTCTGCACAAAAAACTTGCGGTCAATATCTTACCTACCTCAATTGATAAGATACGTTGGTGACCAGATGTGAACTAAAGGTTTTATCAGCACCTATGCAGTGTTTGTTGGTTTGCATATCAAAAAAATGGTTTTTGTGTTTTGTGCCATTAAATTAAAATATTCTATAGGCGGATATGCATCTTTAGAGTAAAATTGTGTTAAATTTAGCTCAGTTTTGAGTGCGTTTCTGAAAAAATTATAAATGGAGAAGTTGTTCAGTTTAGCGTGTTCTATTATGGGTTAAAATATTTGCACTCATTTCCATAACACCCTGTATACAAAGCGAGCACCTTGAAAAGTTAAATGCCTTCTATTTTATTTCTAACCAGAGCTATTAGACTAATAACAGCCCTATTTTGCACATAGCTCGAATGTTTACATTTGACGAAAATAGGTGTAGATATTTTGGACCCCACAGATACAGGGTGAACACCGTAAAAAAATTTATTCATTTTTGTTTGCTTTAATATTTTCAAAATTGTCAGTTTGAAAACTTCCACTTGCGACGAAAGTTATGAGTAAGGCCTGTTACAGTTTTTTTTTAAATTTACATAAAGCAACCAAAATATCTTGCGGAATGAAGGGTTTCGCCTTTATATCCCTAAGTTGTCATATATTAACGTTATTCATTACTTACCTTTTACATTTAACATAAAAGTTCTTTTACAAAATTAATATATCAATTAGTCCAAAACTCAAAACCCTGTAAAGGGCTTTACATGGAATTTCCCTCGTAAGTGAAAGTTCTGATATTAAAAAAAAATCGATCCGTCTGGCTATATATTCGTCTGTTGGCGGTGTAGCTCAAAAACATATTTATTGGAGGAGAGAATTTTTATTAAATATGTACGAGGCGAGCACCTTAAAAATACATTTGTTTTTGCATTAACTCAAGAACTATTAGTAAAATTAAGGTAACATTTTGTACATATCTCAAAGATAGAGCTCCATCCTAGCACCGGCGGAGCCCAAGATCGAATCCCACCGCCCACAATGTTGTTTTTACTTGCACATTGGTGTAATTCTCATTCCTCTTACGAGGAAAGTTTGCTGTAATCTCCTGTACATCTTTTTATTACTTCCATTCACAATAAAGGAAGTATGGGATCCATCCCAAAAATTCTAAATTGAGGTTTCAACAGATCTTCACGTTTTAGAGTCCCCTGAACCCAAAAACCATGTCTGATTCATTGGTCTGCCTGTGTGTGTCTGTCAGTCTGTCTGTGTGTATGTGTGTGTGTGTGTGTGTGTGTGTGTGTGTGTGAACAGAATATCTCAAAAACGAAAAGAGGTATAAGTTTTGTGTACTATCTAGATGCGACAGCAAGCTTTTGAAGAAAATCGCATAACTGGAGGAATGGTGCTTACTCTTGTGATTTTTCAGTTTTTTTAAATTTTTTCAAAAACGGCTTTAACGATTTTTTTCAAACTTTATATTTTTATTAAATTTTTAATATGTATTGATGTGAGATAGGTGATTTTCCAGTTGAATCCCTCTAAAAGGGGTTTATTTAGTTTTTTCTTTTTTTTATTAATCCCAATTTTAAATAGAAAACCTTGTATATTATTATATTTTTTAATTCAGCTTAAAATTGTAGAGTAGATTTTTCTCGGCAACTAACTCGGTTTTGTACAGGTTCTGTAGAATTTGTAATTTTGACAAATGCTTAAAATTTAAAAATCAGGCTAATTATAAGATCACTAAAAGAAAATTGTATCCACGATTTTTATTAGCATCAAAGTTATTATTTTCTTCATCGACATAAGCACTTAAATATTGGGTGTAATTAATGTTATTGATTCGTATATTATATTCATTGGCTTCTTTTTTCTGGGTTCTTAATATATTTTAGCTGTTTGTATCTCGTATTCGTCACATTAAATATGTAAAAAAGCCAAGTCCACTATGGAACTTAAAATTTTATATTATTGTAGAACCAGGTTAGTCCTTGACTTGTAGTTGCTGCCATAAGACCCCCGTTGGTTAAGCCAAACCAACGCTTTACAGACAATTGTAGCCTTCGTCAATCGTTATCAATGAATACACTCTCACTGCTAAAAGTATATTGTTTTTAAGTTAATATTACAGAGGTTATATACATTAAATATGTGTCGTGTTTTTTAACCTACTATTAAAAAACACGAGAGTATGCATTTAGTACAGTGTAATTGTATACATTTGTTTGCAAATCGACCTAATACATATCGCATAATGCTGACATTGTTGGATGCTCGTCGTAGTAATTTGTAATATGACACAGAAACTCGGCGCAAACTGCCGAGTCTTACTTACAAACACTTAATTGGCACGCTTCACTAGTTCTTGTAACCTACTTTGCATGCACTTTTGAGTTTACACAATTTCGGTTCGTTTTACACCTTTTATGTTAAATTCATGATCAAACAGAAGTTTGAACAAATATCTTTGGTGTATTTTTCCAAGTAGTTTTTTCGATTTTTTACCTCCGTCCTCTAAAAGCCGAATGAAGTACTGTAATCACGAAGAAATTACCTTCCGAGATTTCTTCAGATCTTCACGTTTCAGGGTCCGTAGATGACACAGATTTTTTCAATTCTGTATGTCTGTCTGTCTGTCTGTGTGCTGGCGGTATAACTCAACAGCTATTTGTTGAAGTAAGACGATATTGTGCATGCATATTATATGTCTACCTGGCATGAAACCGAGAAAATTTCGGAAATGAAATGTTTTGCTTTACCTGAGAAATATCATAATTTCAAGTAATAATTTGCACATAGCTCAGGCTTTATCATTGGCAAAATGTGACCTAAGAGATCCAGAGTAAGCATCACAAATTGCCCAGAATAGTATGGTGCTATATAACGCAGCAGAAACCGTCCACTTCGAGCATGCCCGTGGCTCAGTTGTTCTAGCGGCGGAGCGTGGAGTGCGAATTCCAACAAACTACCTTTTTAATTCCTTCGTCAAAAAAACCAAGAAGCGAAAAAACATAGCTCAGGCTTTGTCACTGGCGAAAATGAGACTTAGCGAATACAGGGTAAACACCACAAATGGTACAAAATAGTATGGTGCATTATAACGCATCAGAAACTTGTCCAATTCACCCCCCCCCCCCCTGTAGCACAGTTATTCTAGCGGCGGACAAGAAAATAGCTCAAAATATTGGTCTCGGAGCGCGGAGTTCAAATCCCATCGGACTAAATTTTTTTATTTGCAAATTGATCCAAATTCGCGCGAGGGAAGTTTCGTGTAAACCCCTTTACAGATTTTGTATATTTTATGATCAACATAATTTCTTCTGTAGATTTATTCATTTAGCTCTTCGGGCTTTCCAAAAACGCGTTTTTCTGTTGCCGAGCCGGTTCTCTCACCTAGCCCAAGGTGTACTAAATTTGGTTTGTTTTAAATGTATTTAGATTTTTCATATACCTACTAGTCTTGATGTCTTTGTTATATTTGTTTGCACATTTCTCCAAAATTTCCGCTGCTCTATCATTAGGATGTATACTGTTTTCTCATATTTTTAAGACTCTTGCATATAGGCAGCTGGTAGTTGGATCGTCAATGTCCAATGTACTGGGCTGTGTATTTATTTTAAGTTGTAGATTTAGTTTACTCCCTGTATGCAACTCCAAATTAATAATATATTTTTGACCACCCCATGTCACATGGTCCAATAATAGAGGACATATCTCACTGATTATAATAAGAAATGGATAACCGTACACGAAACAAAATATTAGAGGACACTGGCCAGTACGATTACTTATTTTGTTTGAATAGCGCCAACAGGTAACATTTCGGAAATTTTTTATTTAAACATGTAAAACCATTATATAGGGACTATAAAACATCATTTATAGTTACGGAAATACCTTTAAATAGTATATACTCTATATCTATATAAATATATTGTTACGGTATTAAAAGAACTTTACGACACCCACCCAAGGTGAGCATCGCACCACGGAATCAGTCCTGAAAAACTGGCACACTTGCCCTGAAATCGGTTCGAAATAGGCTAATAGGCCACGGCTGGAACGCTCAGGGAGTCGGGCGTGAGTCACACGATACGTTCTGGGCAAGCGTGTTGCGGCATAATATATATATAGGGTATGTCGAAATCATGAGGGCGCCACCAAATCTGTCTTAACCCGGCTAACCGGGCCTGGACGGTTAGACGGTAGCGAAGCACGCAAAATACTCCGCCGATAGGATTACTCAAGAATTGCAAGGTCAAATAACAATTTCGGGATTGCCTTATGCAAGGATTGTAATTAGGTGTCAATCCGACCGCGACTACGCAGCTGTCTTACCCACCTGTACGCTCAAAGCTCCCTCGTTCCGTCGCACAATAATCAGTACATTGAAGGGGGCGCTTATCTATAACAGAACATGCACAAGTCGAAACAAAACAATAGTTCCCTTAGCTAACAAATCATGTATTGACTAACGGGTTACAATGGTGCAGCAGAGTGCGTCGCCCTATATCTATAAATAGATTATAACTAAGAACACCAGCTGGCGCGCGCTCTAAACCTAGCGACAGATGTTGAACAGTAATGAACAAATTAGCACTCGCAACATGGACAGTCTGTAATTTTGAATGAATGTACAAATATGCTGGCGCGACGCCTTATGCAGCAAACAGTAAAGAACAAATTAGCACTCGCAACATAGACAGTCTGTAATTTTGAATGAGTGTACAAATATGCTGGCGCGACGCCTTATGCAGCAAACAGTAAAGAACAAATTAGCACTCGCAACATGGACAAATATGACGACAGTGCCTGTAGGCACAAGAAATGTGACGGCTCGCTCGCGGCAGGTACACTCGCGTTCACAGCGGTAATCAGTTCAAAGACACATACCTTAATATGTAGGCGGTTGGGGAGCCTGGTACAGTTGAGTTGCGACAGGCTGCAGTCTCAGGTGGCAGGTACCTTCGATGTTCGACGGCTATAGGGATGAGTGCACATCCGCCATAATGGCGACGTGAGACGCGTCAGGACGCGTACAACGGGACGACGAAAAATGGGCCACTTTCGTTCTGCGGGACAGATCCTCGAAGGTCGAGATGAAGGGGGCACGACCCCTTACTTACGGAAGCAGGAACTGGGCTCAAAAACACCCACGCTACGCCGAAGACAATTCGAAACTCACACTCACAACCACCACACGAGCGTTCTCTGCAACGGGCTGCGGTCAACTGCCACTTAAGGCGAAGCCGTTTGTCACATACTTGCTGAAGCAGCACTCGACGGGAAAAAGGCTGACGCCCCCGCCAAGGGCGGGGGCGCCGCACGAACGCACACACTATCCGACCTCTTACACGATCGACGGCTCTCGGCTGAATGCCCAGAGAGAAGCGCTAGCATAGGTCACCTTGGTCGCGTCCCCACGTGACCAAACCTCGGCAGCCAATCGAGGGGCGATAAAATGAAACAAATTAATGCCGACAACAATGGTATCACGCCACAACGGCGTGCTTTCTAGAAGATTCGGAATTCTTGCGGGCGATACGCTCGGCTGCCACAGCGCCATCAGAGGGGGGCTCCAACCGACGAGAAATACTGCGTTTGGGGCCAAATATGTGCGAAATCATGATTCTGGAATTAGGCGATGGAGCCAAATAAAGAAC
Source organism: Agriotes lineatus (assembly GCA_940337035.1). NCBI lineage: Eukaryota > Metazoa > Arthropoda > Insecta > Coleoptera > Elateridae > Agriotes > Agriotes lineatus. The sequence goes on along the minus strand of OW679200.1, from coordinate 1,979,399 downwards.
TAAAAGGGTTTAGCATACGGGCACGCTGCCCTAAAGCCTAGGTGGCTATTTAAAATACCAAAATGACCTGAATCAAATGTGCGGAAGATGAGATTGTTCTTGTGCGCAAAGATTGAAAATGGTTTTAACATAGCAACAAGGTTGCCCTAAAGGAGTGAAATGCAATTAAGCATCTACAACCGCAAAATGACTTAACACTCCCCTTACTTGAAAGAGAGTTCCCCGAAGTCTCTTATAAAACAACGAGGCATTTTGCGACAACGTAACGAGAACACAAACGAAAACGCAACAACGAAAAACGAACAGAACAAAAAACATTCGATACGATAGAGTGCACCCCCAAAGGGATTACGCACACTGGCCACCAGATAGGGTGCAAAGGTGGGAAGAGAGAAGAGGAAGAAGAAAGACTGGATACGCCAGTAGAAAATACGTAAATTTAAGTCAAAATCAGGTAAAATAGGTCTTACACCTGTGGACACTTCCGACCAACCGTTCCAAAAGAACACAGGGAGGGGGGGGGGTATAGAAATGGAAGTCCAAAAGTCCCACCCAAGGGTTACCTGAAGAGGGCACGCTGCGCGTCACGAGATCGGCGCATTGTGTGGATCCCACAACTGGTATGAGTACCCAAGAGAAGAGGATGAACCACCAAAAAAAAGGGAAATGGTTGTGACAGAAACTGTCAAAATAGTCATGATCGGTAGTAGGAAAAAGTCAGTCCACCGAAATCCTCAATCAATGCCGATGCCGGAGCCAAGTCGACTATTAAACCGCAAAGCGCGAGCTCGAAAGTGACTCCAACACCGAACACCAAAAGAAAATCCAGAAGAACCAAGTCTCCAAGGGTGTAGGCGTTCGATGACGCATGCCCAATAAATCCTTTTCAGAAATCCATGCGGCCCAAAGGGACTACCTTACTACGACAGGGTCCGCACGAAACAAAATGACCAGAAACACGCTCTCTTTATGTAATTCCACATAGGTGGTTGAAAATGGCGACGGCCAACGGTACGGTAAAAGAGCGCTAGGCCACGAAAACAACAGGGCATCACTACAAAAAAAAAGTCAAAAAAACCTTTAAATACTCAAACACTTTACACTTAAAAAACCTCATGCGGACAGCAGGCCATTACCGCCACACAAATCTCAGAAGCTTCAACGAAACTGTTCACAAAGAACACGATACTTGACAACATGACGTCATCAGACAAAAAGGGTACGATAAATGACAACAAAACGTCAACAAATACGAATCATTCCGACCAGCGGCAAAAGCTCGTTAAATGCTAACGGTAAGTGTACAAAACACTGCAATAACTGTTAGGGGTGTCCATGAAGAAGTCGGTAAACAAAGTTGGGAGGTACATGATAATGATGAAAATGAAATAAAGGCCAACGAAAATAACTACACCAAACCAACTAAGAAGATGGCCTGAGGGACGTAATAACCGCACGAGCGAATCTCCACAAGCACACCAACAACACACCAAAACTTATCAACAAACCAAAACACGGTCATGAAGGTGAAAAAGAATTCCAACCTGTTTACCAAAAATCAACGCGGCACAACACCAAACGATAGGAAAAAAAATTGTCAAAATCGGTAATCATCAACGTCAAAATCGATAAACCTCGCTAACGTGAACGTCAAAATCGATAAACGTCAGTTCGGTACAACAAAAGTGTCAACTTAGCCCAAGGCTAAACAATGTAAACGACAGGGAATCGAAACTCCCACTAAGCCTTCGAAAAGACTTAAAAAAACAAGGTCGGTACCTTCACTCGACAACATCTGGTACTAAATCCGACTAATACGGGATAAAATCTGCACTAAATGCAACAAGAGATCTCGGTAGTATGAACTGGCTAAGAAAAACAAGAAACGACGGTAAAAATGACGAAAAAGATACTCAAAATACGAAAAGACATGGACAAACACAAAAAGAAAACTCAAAAAGAAAACTCACAAAGGCGATAAACAACAAGAAAACACAAAACTACAAATAGAAAATAAGAAAAGACAAGAAAAAACATAGAAAACAAGAAAAGAAACGTGAAGACAAATGAAAACTAAGAAAAAACATATACACGGTCAAGAAAACTAATGAAAATAAACTAAGAACAGGAAAAGACAAGAAAAGACATATAGAAAACAGAAGAAAACAGGAAAAGACAAATAGAAAACAAGAAAATAAGCTCGGTAAAATATTCTACTAAGAAAAAAAAAACGGTTTACCAGTCCATACCACTTTGAAATGACGAAAAAAAACATTTGTGACAACAATATAAATGACACAACAAGGCTACAATGCCTAAAATGGCCCAGAGGCGGGCGCCAAAATTAAGACGCACAACGAAGGGGCTTAACGAGAAGACGAATATCAGAAAAAAAACAGGCCCACACGTTGGGATAGCCAAAATTAAGCCTGTTACGGTATTAAAAGAACTTTACGACACCCACCCAAGGTGAGCATCGCACCACGGAATCAGTCCTGAAAAACTGGCACACTTGCCCTGAAATCGGTTCGAAATAGGCTAATAGGCCACGGCTGGAACGCTCAGGGAGTCGGGCGTGAGTCACACGATACGTTCTGGGCAAGCGTGTTGCGGCATAATATATATATAGGGTATGTCGAAATCATGAGGGCGCCACCAAGCCTGTCTTAACCCGGCTAACCGGGCCTGGACGGTTAGACGGGAGCGAAGCACGCAAAATACTCCGCCGATAGGATTACTCAAGAATTGCAAGGTCAAATAACAATTTCGGAATTGCCTTATGCAAGGATTGTAATTAGGTGTCAATCCGACCGCGACTACGCAGCTGTCTTACCCACCTGTACGCTCAAAGCTCCCTCGTTCCGTCGCACAATAATCAGTACACTGAAGGGGGCGCTTATCTGTAACAGAACATGCACAAGTCGAAACAAAACAATAGTTCCCTTAGCTAACAAATCATGTATTGACTAACGGGTTACAATGGTGCAGCAGAGTGCGTCGCCCTATATCTATAAATAGATTATAACTAAGAACACCAGCTGGCGCGCGCTCTAAACCTAGCGACAGATGTTGAACAGTAATGAACAAATTAGCACTCGCAACATGGACAGTCTGTAATTTTAAATGAATGTACAAATATGCTGGTGCGACGCCTTATGCAGCAAACAGTAAAGAACAAATTAGCACTCGCAACATGGACAGTCTGTAATTTTGAATGAGTGTACAAATATGCTGGCGCGACGCCTTATGCAGCAAACAGTAAAGAACAAATTAGCACTCGCAACATGGACAAATATGACGACAGTGCCTGTAGGCACAAGAGATGTGACGGGCTCGCTCGCGGCGTCCCAATACAGCTCGTACGCGGGGCTTAAATGCTCTCCTCGGGACCGGTACACTCGCGTTCACAGCGGTAATCAGTTCAAAGACACATACCTTAATATGTAGGCGCTTGGGGAGCCTGGTACAGTTGAGTTGCGACAGGCTGTAGTCTCAGGTGGCAGGTACCTTCGATGTTCGACGGCTATAGGGATGAGTGCACATCCGCCATAATGGCGACGTGAGACGCGTCAGGACGCGTACAACGGGACGACGAGAAATGGGCCACTTTCGTTCTGCGGGACAGATCCTCGAAGGTCGAGATGAAGGGGGCACGACCCCTTACTTACGGAAGCAGGAACTGGGCTCAAAAACACCCACGCTACGCCGAAGACAATTCGAAACTCACACTCACAACCACCACACGAGCGTTCTCTGCAACGGGCTGCGGTCAACTGCCACTTAAGGCGAAACCGTTTGTCACATACTTGCTGAAGCAGCACTCGACGGGAAAAAGGCTGACGCCCCCGCCAAGGGCGGGAGCGCCGCACGAACGCACACACTATCCGACCTCTTACACGATCGACGGCTCTCGGCTGAATGCCCAGAGGGAAGCGCTGGCATAGGTCACCTTGGTCGCGTCCCCACGTGACCAAACCTCGGTAGCCAATCGCGGGGCGATAAAATGAAACAAATTAATGCCGGCAACAATGGTATCACGCCACAACGGCGTGCTTTCTAGAAGATTCGGAATTCTTGCGGGCGATACGCTCGGCTGCCACAGCGCCATCAGAGCGGGGCTCCAACCGACGAGAAATACTGCGTTTGGGGCCAAATATGTGCGAAATCATGATTCTGGAATTAGGCGATGGAGCCAAATAAAGAACTAAAAGGGTTTAGCATACGGGCACGCTGCCCTAAAGCCTAGGTGGCTATTTAAAATACCAAAATGACCTGAATCAAATGTGCTGAAGATGAGATTGTCCTTGTGCGCAAAGATTGAAAATGGTTTTAACATAGCAACAAGGTTGCCCTAAAGGCGTGAAATGCAATTAAGCATCTACAACCGCAAAATGACTTAACAATATATCGTAATAATTGCCGAATTATGAATACTAAATTCACATTCTGCTTAGAACAAACAATCAATGATACTAAAAACATCTTTTTTATGCCCCACCGCTATTCTACAATTAAAAACTATGAAAATGAGAGCTGAATAATTTTTGAAAGAGTCATAGCACACGTCAAATCACATTCTATCGAGTTGTGTTTCGTAAATATTAGGACAAGCGAAATATAGAAGAGGCTACTTAAGATTAAAATTATTGAGATCTGGCTTGTTCGAGTACTAGCTGTAGCCCGCGGCACACGCCGCATTTAAGGTTTTGCTCGTTAGTATGAGATGCGCGCAGATCTTCCTGTCACGAATGCCACCCGAACTTTCATTGGCCGACGACCTCGGAAAATCGATTTGTAAAGGTGGGTTTAAACAGATCGTTTGGACTCATTCAGCACAGAAGTAATAAAACCTCCTTATCATTATATGAAATGCACTTGTGTTCATAGTTTTAAGAAACACAATCGGCAGGGATAATAAGTAATTGCTTTCTGTGATAATATCGCTCTTAAAAGTAAGTAAGTAAGTAAGTAAGTAAATTTATTCATCAAGATAGATGTTTACAAAAAAAAAGACACATAATTCATTTACAAACAGATTTGACATAGTTAGAACATAACCTTTTAAAGTGAGATACATTTGTTGCCTGTTTCGCTTCATCAGGCATTTCATTATATAATTTTAAACCTTTGTAATATAGATTTTTTGGTGAACACGCTTTCGTTGTTGTAGGTAATCTAAAATTATTTGCACTTCTTGTCTCATAACTATGTATATCTCTATTGTATACAATAAATTTATTTAAATATGCAGGTAATTTATTATTAACAATTTTAAAGATCATAATTAACGTATTAAAATAAATTCGCTGTTTAATACTAAGCCATTGCAGCGTTTCCAACATTAAATTGATGCTGGTTCGTAAAAGTAATGGAAAGTTTGTTTACGAAAACCCAAAAATGGTAACCGTCGAATGCAACCATGGTACTTTTGCCCGTTTAACACTGCTTGTATTGTTCTGCATTAGTATAAAGGTATGATTTTCAGGAGTAAACATTATTTTTAAAAGTGTTATTAACTGTAAGCAAATATTTCATGTTGGCCGTTAATATTAATAAACTGCTGAAAATTATAAAGTAGCTTAATATACAATTCAGAAACACTATAGGAACTATGAAAGGCAAAAGCGGATGATATTGGGACAGAATTTGAAATTGGTTTAACAACGAATAGGTAGAAGTACATCTACTCACACATTTAGCGTGCCATTTGCCCTAATTTCCTCTACGAATACCATTGCGCAATGAAGGTCCTTTGATTAAAACTCACAGCAGTAAGAATTACAAAGCATTGATATTTGTCATTCCTGTATCACTTTTAATATCGTTTTCCTATATTTTAATAATTACAAGACAAACGTTATATTAAAAATTAGCCAGGTTACGATACATATATGACATGAATACATTTATGTACCTAACTTAACTCTTTAAAGTGTATGATTATCGTCAAAATTTCTTAATTCATTCTGATTTCTTTATGTTCATTTTGGTGGAAAACTCAGTATTTTCTTTGGTATTTTAATATTGAAGTATATGTCGAATATTTTCTATGGAAATATGATCACATTATTAAAATAAGAATAGTATTTGACACTGTCTAAAACGTCAGAATTACTTACTGAAATTAATAAAGAAAAACAAATATGAAGAGTGAAATTTGATAAGCTTCTATTTTTATATAGGAAAAATTCAAATAAGTATTCCGTATTCAGACATGTGCATTTTTTACTCGATGTTATGATTTGTAACCGAAACTAATTCTAATAGATACGTATGACACAGGTACAAGGCTCCAGCTTATCATGTGCTGAATCATACAAACGTAACGCTTAAGAACGGTGGTATGGCCAAGATGTGTATTTAATGACAGCGATTTCAGGTACTGCGGACACAAACAGTAATCTGAATAACTTTATAGCAGGATTGCAACTGTAGATGACCCTTGGCTTCAACAATTTCATCCATATTCTAAAAGTAGTTTTTTATTTGCAATCTTCTGTAGCGCTAACACTTTTCTTTTCCAATCTATTTGATACTCGTAATGTTTATATAAATAAACTAGGGACACGAGGAAGGCAAATTTCAAGTGAGAATCATCTCTAACGGAATTGAGCAGGCCTACGAGTAAGATAACAACAAAGATTGACAGTTAAACAGTTTTATTCTTTGAAGGGAAATATGTGCATTTCACGAATTCCTTTTACAAGTTACGAAATGAAGTCCCTCGTTTTATATTCTTTTCTGTTAACTTTTATAAATTATGAAAGGATCGATGGCAGCGAGATGTGCATTGTTATAAAATACACGTGAACTAGAAGGCTGTGTGATCCACAACTCCGCATCTGTGCTTGGTTTTATTGCAATACATTTCAATTCCTGTCAACTACAAAAGCTAAAAATATTTTTATGGGATTTCTCTTTGTCTGCGTGTAGGCCATCGTTGTGCTTTTATTTTTTAGTACGATGATGCCGTATATTAGTTTTTCAAATTATTGCGTTTTAGTTGAAAAACATTTTTAGAGCTAGTTAATGTTAGTATAGCTGTGCTACATCTTCTCGGGGCCAAGCTACCCCAAGAAAATGAAGAACATGCTACCTGAAAGTGTGCCAACCTAAGTATAAAAATGTATACGCTCTTAATAGCCTACTTCATTTTCGCTCTTTTTCTGGTTCTTTGAAGGTTGAATATCCTACTAAAAAGGTTTACTTCAGCTGTTTTAAATTTAAGAGCAGGGTATAACAAACAGATATACTGCTTTAGGATACCAACTAACTTTCTTTTCATAATCTCTAAAAAACAACGACTCCATCAATAGTAAGTGCGAATATGTTAGCAGTAAAATATTTAAAACTTTCTGGCAATAAATAAATCGTAAATACTTGACAGCACATCTAATCAAGTTCTTCAAGAAATTTAAAACGCTGTACTTATAGCAGTTATAACTAAAGATAAAATAACAAAAACAGCCAGAAATCACTTGGTAATTCGTCGATGATCAAAACATTCTTAAATCAAGAGGTCTGTTTACACAGAAAGTGTGCGAGAGCATCAAATGCTTGGAAACCTGGTCGAACAGCAATACTGCAAATCATTCCCAGGATGAGCGAAACAATTTTGTAGTTAGTTCGTAGAGAACTAACCTTGGCAGAAAATTAACAAAAAACTTAGGTAAAACCTAAGTCATTTATTCTTTTCTCTATTACAGGGCAAAAATAAGTGTATTTTGTGTGTATAATAATATTCAATCTTCAGGGACTGATCGGCACGATGATCCGGGAGTAGAAGGAGGACAGCTATCCCCGCCACTTTTTATTTGATTCGCGGATTTGCGGTTTAATTCGCGGTTTTATTCGCGGATTTCACGGTTTAATTTTAATTGACCTAATTAAATTGATCTAATTAAATGACCCAATTAATTTCGCGGTGTGATCTAATTAATTTTGATATGTGCTACTGATTAAATTACGCAATAGCTACTGAGTAAATTACGCGGAGGCCATTTTTAATTTGCTTCTGGAATTACGCGGCGGCCATTTTCAATTTTCGCGCGAATATTTGAATTTGATTTTTCAAATTTTTTCCATTTTTTAATTTAAATTTCCCGGGTGTCGTCCATCTTGGTTTCCTGCGTGCGCTCTTCTCGCGGCTGCCCTTTTAATTTCAATTTTCGCGCAAATATTTGAATTTGAAATCTAATTTGCTAAGTTCCATTTTTGAACTTAAACTTCCTGGCCATCTTGGTTTTCTACGCGCACTTCTCTCGCTCGCATTTATTTAATTTAAAAAAGCTTTTTGCGTCTGACCAAGAGGGATTTGAACCCCCTACGTTCGTGCTTTATATATGGCTTACATCCGTGTTCACCGGTAGGCTACCGAAGCGACTTTGTTTTTAAGTTTTGAGCAGTGTACCACTAAGAGAAAGAGGAGTCCCAGAAAAAATAATTCGCCTAATAAAATTACTGTACGAAAACTACAAGTGCAGAATTAAACATGATGGGCAACTAACAGATCCAATAGATGTAAAATGTGGCGTAAAACAGGGGTGCTTACTATCACCGTTACTTTTTATACTGACCCTAGACGACATCATGAAAAAGGTCACAAACAAAAATCAATCGGGTATACAATGGGGATTAAACAGAAAACTAAGTCACCTAGATTATGCAGATGACATTGTATTAATAAATCATACCTTAAACGATACGTCTAGAACTCTTGAAAAACTCCAAACTGAAGCAGAAAACGCAGGGCTAAAAATAAATAAGTTAAAAACTGTAGAAATGAGAATCGGGAGGACATCAAACCAAAGACTAAACATCGAAAACACACAAATAAAACAAGAAGAAAGTTTTTGTTATTTAGGGTCCATGTTAACAACAAATGGCGGATGCGAACTTGACGTGAAAACAAGGTTAAATAAAGCCAAAGGTGCTTTCCAAACACTGTCAGCTGTATGGAATTCTACGCAGTACTCGAGGAAAACCAAGTTACGCATTTTTAACACAAACGTAAAGTCAGTACTCTTATACGGATGTGAGTCATGGCTCGTCACTAAAACCCTTACCAACAAAATACAAGTCTTTGTCAACCGTTGTCTAAGACGCATTCTCAGAGTTAGGTGGCCTGAAATCATATCAAATATAGAACTATGGGAACTTGCAAAAGAAAAACCGATAGAAAAACAAATAAAAAGAAGAAAATGGAATTGGATCGGCCATACATTACGCAGAGAAGACGACAATATAGCCAAAGCGGCCCTGGAATGGAATCCGCAAGGATCTCGCAAAGTAGGACGTCCGAAGACAACATGGCGCAGATCCATACGAAGCGAAGCAAAAGAAACGGGAAAAGAATGGCGGGAACTCAAACTGGTAGCCAGAAATAGGACCCGATGGAAAAACACTGTGGAAGCCCTATGCTCCTAAAAAGGAGTTAAAGGATCTATATATATATATATACGTTCGTGCTTTATATCTGACTTACATCCGTGTTTACCGCTAGGCCACCGAAGCGACTTTGTTTTTAAGTTTTGAGCAGTGTACCACTCCACTGCTCTGACGTCACTCTTCCATATTTTAAACTAAATATTTCTTGAAAATTTTTAATTATAACAATGGAATTACATCGTGTGGGGTATTAAAAGCCTGAAACGAATTTTAAAAAACTGATTTCATAAGTGGCTTTGCTAGAATTAATTACTTTATTTTTATAACTTGTCCCAACAGGTCGTTACCTGTCGGCGATAAGAGGTAAAGTCAGGTCGTAAATATAAAACGAGTTACAAATTTGAGTTTAATATATTCCTGAAATACTAAGTATGAAAAGGTCTCATATAATTTTATTAAATTATTTATAAAAACCGCGGTTATTATCCATTTTTCATATTTGACATAGAATATGCTTAAATTTATGTTGCTAGGCGTGATTACAAAAGACGTTATAGCCCCGAGGGACGACTTTCGATTTGTCATCCTCTGTGAACTTTAGTTACGTCACATGTCGTCCTATCTCACTCGCTCTTATTGACTGCTGTAACTTTATCTCTTGCACTCGTTCAAAATGTCTGCAATTTTAATATGATTGAAGGTATTTCGTCATTCCTTCCTTTAATTTAGCTCCCGTTTTGAATTTCAAATTGATGAATCTGTCTATCTCTCTTGTACTCATTGGGTTTTGGCTGTCTCGTCGTCGTCGTTCTATCTCGCTCGTACTTATTGACTGCTGTAACTTTATCTCTTGCACTCGTTCAAAATGTCTGCAGTTTTAATATGATTGAAGGTATTTCGTCATTCCTTCCAAGTATTTAAAAATATATATTAGACGTGTTTTAAAAAATATATGCATACGCGTTTTGCTATTTTCTAACGATTTGGTTCATATAGGTACGAAAGTCGGGTTGAGTTGCTTTTACTACAGCATTTTCAACTACTTTTCAAAGCTATGAGTCCGAAGATATCCGAGTCATGTCGTATATGTCCGAATGTTTCTCCTTTTAATCCCATTGCACAATATTTCCAGCTTAGAACAATTTAGCGAAAGATGTTAAAAATGATTGGCTCATCACAGAAAAGTTATAAAATAAAAAGAATAAATATAAAGTCAAACACCCATTACTTAGGCTTGCTAACTCGTCGTTTGTTAATATCTGTTCTACATGAAACATTTTCATAAGAATTTGAAATAAAATTGTAGGTTTTAATTGTGAGTTTTTTTCCAAACGGTATGGAGTTGTTAGACTTCTGTATAAAATATATTATATGTATAATTTATATTTACAATATGTGTAACTGTTGTTATAAATATATTACTATAAAAAATCTCGAAAAGTGTTGAGTAAATAAAATGCAACGCATTGTAAATCCGTAAAACTTTTAGTTGGGCAGAGTGACATAATTTGCAGGGGGTTTTAAAACAAAAATTGCTAGCTGATTACCATCTGCTAAAATAACAGCCACTTCTTTCGGAATAAACTGTTTCTTCTCACCACGGAACCCTTGCAGGTCTACGAATGCAGTGTCCATACTGACGAAATGTTTGAGAATGACTAAATTTAAAAAATTGTTGTTGGGTTTTCGATATAATGTTACAATTTCCACATCGCGTCACATAAAATTCTACAAAAACAGTAGTTTTATTCAACTCTCATTGAAAAAATCTTCTGCCCTCATCATTTCGATAAAGAAAATTCAAATATTCTTGTACTTTTGATGGAAATATATGTATGTTAACCGCAAATTAACATAATTTTGAATAAAAATACGCAATTTCGTTGAAAAAATGTTTTGACACCATCATTTCACTTAAAATTTTACAAAAACTGCCATCATGTCACTTGAAATTATACAAAACCGACATTTCTATTCAATAAGCGATAAAAAATACGCCATCCCACATCATTTCACGAGCATGCGGGTTTGATTCCCGTACCTGCCTTTTTTTATATATTTATTATGAAAGTCCTGATTTTAAGTTAGTTTATTCACGAAGGCTATACCAGAACAAACGGTTGAGCTCCTTTTTCGAATAAAATGGACATAGCGCGGAAGATGTTGGTTGTATCGCCGGAATTTGTCCAACGCCTTAAGTTTGAGGAGAATACGGAGAAAAATATATTATCACAGCTTGATGACGAAATGCAAAAAGTTTTAAAGTCCAAATTAAGTAATCACGATAAATGGGGGCAGTACAACCAAGTGTTACAAAGATACCTTCATTTCACAAACCAGGCACGGCAGCCAATCAAAATACCTATTGAAACAAGCAGTAACGGCCTATCAAATGCCCTTATTTTATCTACACTTATCAAAACTGTTAAGAAAAAAGCTGAAGTTTTCCTACGCATTTTGAGTGCCTCAAACGATGTGAGCTGGGATCACAAGGGTACCGTTGCTATAAAGGGTGAAATTTTACCGGCGTCTAACATAGTCGATTTAGTTCACGACACTCTGCGTCTTCGAAAAACTATTAATCCACCCGGACGCCTACAGTTTGCTGATTACATCAAAGACCTTAACCTTGCTAATGTGCTGCTAGCTAAACCTAAGCAGCAAAAAGTGCCAGCCCCGACTGGTACTACAGGAAAAACCGATATGGAAACTGATAACTGCGAGTCCGATTTAGAATATAAATTAAAAACATCAACTACTCATCCAAGTCCACATCAAAAAGGTGCTGTCAGGAAAACGTCGATTAGAAAGCACTTCCAAAAAAGGGCCGTTAGAAAAACACCTCTAAGGCAGAGGTCCTTAACATCAAATACGAATGGAGTTCTGGATTGTGAGCGTCTTAAACTTTAAAATTATGTTAATTTGCGGTCAACATACATATATTTTTATCAAAAGTACAAGTATATTTGAATTTTGTTTACCGAAATGATGAAGGCAGAAGATTTTTTCAATGAGAGTTGAATAAAAATACTGTTTTTGTAGAATTTTATGTTACGCAATGTGGAAATTGTAACATTATATCGAAAACCCAACAACAATTTTTTAAATTTAGTCATTCTTAAACATTTCGTCAGTATGGACACTGCATTCGTAGACCTGCAAGAGTTCCGTGGTGAGAAGAAACAGTTTATTCCGAAAGAAGTGGCTGTTATTTCAGCAGATGGTAATCAGTTAGCAATTTTTGTTTTAAAACCCCCTGCAAATTATGTCACTCTACCAAACTAAAAGTTTTACGGATTTACAATGCGTTGCATTTTATTTACTCAACACTTTTCGAGATTTTTTATAGTAATATATTTATAACATAAGTTACACACATTGTAAATATAAATTATACATATATTATATTTTATACAGAAGTCTAACAACTTAATACCGTTTGGAAAAAAACTCACAATTAAAACCTACAATTTTATTTCAGATTCTTATGAAAATGTTTCATGTAGAACAGATATTCACAAACGACGAGCTAGCAAGCCTAAGTAATGGGTGTTTGACTTTATATTTCTTTTTTTTATTTTATAACTTTCCTGTGATGCGCCAATCATTTTTAACACCTTTCGCTAAATTGTTCTAAGCTGGAAATATTGTGCAATAGGCTTAAAAGGACAAACATTCGGACATATACGACATGACTCGGATATCTTTGAATTCATACCTTTGAAAAGCATATATTTTTTAAAACACGTCTAATATATATTTTTAAATACTTGGAAGAAATGACGAAATACTTTCAAATATTAAAACTGCAGACATTTTGAACGAGTGGAAGAGATAAAGCTACAGCAGTCAATAAGTACGAGCGAGATAGAACGACGACGAAGAGACAGCCAAAACCCAATGAGTACAAGAGAGATAGACAGATTCATCAATTTGAAATTCAAAACGGGAGCTAAATTTATATTTTTAGAATTTATATTTCAATTTATTTCAATTTCAATTTATTTATAGAAATGAAAAACAATACAATACAAAATACAAAATGAAATACATCAGAAATGCAAAATAAAGTACATCCAGTAGTTTATCGAATCTAATATAATATACAATATAGATAAAATAAAAAAATATAGAATATATGGTTGTGGTCTTAGTCTAAGCAGAGCTTGTGTACTAAGGCCATCAATCAGAATTAGAAAAAAGAAAAAACAGGATAGAAGAAGAAGTGGAGAGTGGCACAGCGGACGAGAATTAAAATTACTTTTGCGATTTATTTGTCTAACAAATAATTTATGTAACAAATGATTAGAGGAATCTGTGTAATTATTTAATCAATTAAATCTAATAAAAAATTGAGGTTATTAATGAATAATTCAGTAGTAAGCTTTTTCCGAAAGAGGCGTACTGAGTTTATTTGTATTAAATTTCTTGGCAAAAGATTATAGAAACGCGGAGCCAGGTAAGTTGCACTTCTTGTTCCAATTGTTTTTTGAGCATTTTCAGTGGCTACGTGTTCTTTTGAAACATTTCTTGTGACATAACCATGGCAAACGAATTGTTTTGGTTGGACGTGATATCTGCAAGTAACAGAAATCATGTATAGCTGCCTTATAGAACATACACGCGCTTCTGTATACAATAATCTTGTTTCATAAAGCGATGGTTTGGCTAACATAATTTTTAAAAGAGTATTTTGTACAACAGCCAGTGGTTTTAAAGTTGTCTTGTACACCCCTCCCCAACCAATAATTCCATATTGGAGAACGGACTGTACAAGGCCATAGTATATAGTTTTTAGTTCTTTTAAGTTTAAAAATTTACGAATTTGTCTAAAAAGGTAAAACAATTTTCTTAGTTTTTGAGCAAGATTAGTTATGTGAATATCCCATTTTAAATAACTATCAATAATTACACCTAAGTACTTAGCATTCGAAATTAATTTAAGTTCAAATTTTGAATTAGCGATTTTTATTGTACTATACGGAGGTAGATTAGCTTTATATGATGTAAAAGGTACGCAAGTTGTTTTTTCGATATTTAAGGTAAGCAAATTCTTATCAAGCCAATTAATTATCTTTTCCATTTCCGTGCTTATAGTATGATAAAGATTTTTCCAACTATTAGATGTAAAGTATAGAACTGTATCATCAGCATATGCATTTATTTTATAATCTTTGCTTATATTTAACAAATCGTTTATGTATAAAATAAACAAAACGGGACCCAGTACACTGCCTTGGGGAACACCGTAATTGCATATGAGTTTGTCGCTATAAGTAGTTCCAATTTTTACTTGCTGCTTTCTATCGGAGAGATACGATTTAAATAAATTATATCCAACTCCTCTAATACCTAGGGCCTCTAGCTTCCGTAACAGAAGCTCATGGCTCACTGTATCAAAGGCCTTGGCCAGGTCTAGAAACACTGCTGCTGAGACTCTTGAACTATCCAGATTTTTATATATTTGTGAGGTTAGTGTTTGTAGTGCATCTTCTGTTGATCTATTTTCTCTGAACCCAAACTGATTATTTGATATTATTTTATGTCGCTCTAAAAAACTATTTAATCTCTGTTTAATTACTTTTTCAACAATCTTAGTTATATTGGTAAGTAGTGCAATGGGTCGATAGTTTATTATTGAGTTCTTACAGCCTGACTTAAATATAGGAACTATGATTGCAGTTTTTAATGTATCCGGAAAAATGCCGCTAGAAAGTATCAAATCACAAATGTGTCGTAGAGGTTGAGTAATAAACTCCTTTATTTGTTTTAGGTTCTCAGCAGTAATGCTATCTACACCGGCAGCTTTCCCAGTCTTTAGAGTGTCGATATAATTTTCTATTTCTTGTTTTGTGACAGGGGTTAAGAAAAGCGTACGGGTATTAACAGGAATTTGTTCTAATTCGTTCTTACTATAACTACCTTTGTTAATAAGAGTTTGAGCCAGGCGTGAACCAACACTACAATAATGTTTATTAAATTCATTCGCTATTTCTTTACTATCTAGTATTTTTTCTCCGTTATCTAGTATTACACTCTTAATTACAGTATTTTTCTTAAAATCGTTAGTGCTTTCCCTGACTGTATTCCATAGATGCTTTGCATCATTAGGTGACTGCATTATTTTATTTGTGTAGAATAGAGATTTCGTGGTTTTTATAGACATGTGTAAAATGTTTCTATACCTTTTATAATAATTTTTTAGTTCTAAATTTTGTGGATCTTTTTTCAAACGTTGTTTTAAATTATCACGCGTATTTATTGAATTTATTAGACTTTGTGTAATCCATTGTTTTCGTTTTTTGCTTTTAGAATTATATATTTTGCTAATTTTTAGTGTTATCGAATTATTTTTACATGTGTATATGCTGTTTACCAGGTTTTCAGTAGCAATGTTCGGGTCTTGTTCTTTTAAAATGTTTTCCCAGGGTAAAGATTTCGCTAGATTATAAAATTTATTTGAGTCAAATATGCGTGTTGTTGTTTCACAGCTATAGTTTTCCTTTAATTGAGTATTTAAGTTTTTGATGCTAAATAGTATTGTGTAGTGATCCGTGATATCCGTTTGTAAGATTATTCCACAAAAAGCGCTATGTATTTCTTTAGATTTAATAAAAGCGTGATCTATACATGACTTTGAGTCACCAACTTCCCTAGTATAGCTATTAATTGCAGATTTAAAGCCATATTCGGACATTATATTAAGATAAGTATCTGCTGTTTGATCCGTTTTTAAAATGTCAATGTTTATGTCTCCAAGAAAAATCTCATTTTCTGCACTGCAAACGTCATTTAGGTATCGAGGTAAATCTTCCAAAAAATCATGAATTTCCAGGTCATGAGATCTATATACCGCACTAACTCCATAGGATTTATTGAATTTTTCAAATTTTATTCTCACAACTTTAGTTTTTAAACAGGCCATAATAGAAATATTTGATTTTAATTGATTTTTTATAAAGACTATCACGCCGTCATTTTTATTTATGTTTCCGTTGTTATAGTATACTGAGAAATTCGGAATATTGAAAAAGTTTGTTGTATTAATTTGAAATGTTTCTGTTAAAACGATAATGTCTAAATTATCTGTATCCAAAATTAAAGGAAGGAATGACGAAATACCTTCAATCATATTAAAAATGCAGACATTTTGAACGAGTGCAAGAGATAAAGTTACAGCAGTCAATAAGAGCGAGTGAGATAGGACGACATGTGACGTAACTAAAGTTCACAGAGGATGACAAATCGAAAGTCGGCCCTCGGGGCTATAACGTCTTTTGTAATCACGCCTAGCAACATAAATTTAAGCATATTCTATATCAAATATGAAAAATGGATAATAACCGCGGTTTTTATAAATAATTTAATAAAATTATATGAGACCTTTTCATACTTAGTATTTCAGGAATATATTAAACTCAAATTTGTAACTCGTTTTATATTTACGATCTGACTTTACCCCTTATCGCCGCCAGGCAACGACCTGTTGGAACAAGTTATAAAAATAAAGTAATTAATTCTAGCAAAACCACTTATGATATCAGTTTTTTAAAATTCGTTTTAGCCTTTTAATACCCCACACGATGTAATTCCATTGTTATAATTTAAAATTTTTAAGAAATATTTAGTTTAAAATATGGAAGAGTGACGTCAGAGCAGTGGAGTGGTACACTGCTCAAAACTTAAAAACAAAGTCGCTTCGGTAGCCTACCGGTGAACACGGATGTAAGCCATATATAAAGCACGAACGTAGGGGTTCAAATCCCCCTTGGGCCGACGCAAAAAGCTTTTTTAAATTAAATAACTGCGAGCGAGAGAAGTGGGCGTAGAAAACCAAGATGGCCGGGAAGTTTAAATTCAAAAATGGAACTTAGAAAATTAGATTTCAAAAACAAATATTTGCGCGAAAATTGAAATTAAAAGGGCAGCCGCGAGAAGTGCGCACGCAGAAAACCAAGATGGACGACACCCAGGAAATTTAAATTAAAAAAATAGAACTTAGAAAAAATCTGAAAAATTTCAAATTCAAAAATTCGCGCGAAAATTAAAAATGGCCGCCGCCTAATTCCAGAAGCAAATTAAAAATGACCTCCGCGTAATTTAATCAGTAGCTAATGCGTAATTTAATTAGTAGCACATATCAAAATTAGTTAGATCAAACCGCGAAATTAATTGGGTCATTTAATTAGATCAATTTAATTAGGTCAATTAAAATTAAACCGCGAAATCCGCGAATAAAACCGCGAATTAAACCGCGAATCCAATAAAAGGTGGAGGGGATAGCTGTCCTCCTTCTACTTCCGGGGTAGGCCGTTTGCCCTCGAGCTAGCAGTAGAGCAAGTGTCTGCAACTTAGAAAAATGTTGTTGTCGGTGGACAAACTCGCAATAATTTGTAATATTTTATGTTTAGAATACGAAATTCTGACTAGTCGGTTATCTACTAATAACTGAGTGGTGATGCCAGCGGTTCGAAAAACTACTTACTGCGGAATATGGTCCCGGAACTTCTTGCAGATATGACAAGTGATGTGAGGTTCTAATCGCTCCTCTGCGGAAATGCGGGCGCTCTGAAATTGCGGTTTTTTCAACTTGCGCCTTCCTACTGTTACGTTTCTACGTTCGGGCTATTTAAAAATTATAACGACGCTTCTTGTATTAAACATTTATTTAAAACTATTGGATTAATTATTATTATTTACAAACACACGAGAATTATCAAGCCAATTGCAAATTACTTAAACTAGTACAGGCACTATTTTTATTGATACATGTATTTAATATTTACACTGGTTAAACTTTAACTATTTATTTATTTCACTCTTAACACTAACGATTTATTTCTATTTATATGGTTATATTTATATGGTTATTTATGTCAATAGTTATATGTACACACGGGCTTTTATTTATGTGGGAGCTCTACACGGCTCTACGCGAATTCTGCTTGAACTCAAGACTGCGGGAGAACTGCCCGCTATTACCGCTTGCGAGTATTTATATTGCCAGATCGTTACTTCTGGAAAACGTCTAGAGTTCGCTCGACCTTTCTGGCAACTCTGACGTGTCACGCGCAAGGTCGTTTCTGGAATGTTCTGGAAGACTGACTTACGCGGTCTCATGCAGCTGCCTCCAAGGTCGTTCTGCAATGCTGTCGCACGGGACGCTGAGTCATATTTCTGGGGCGATGGCCCCACTATCGTTACACTGCCCCCACCTTAGGTCGTTCTGTCCCAGAACGAGTTGCGTCGGGTGCCTGTCACTCGCTCTTGAGGGGGTTTGATGGCGGTATTTACAGGTGGTGCCCTTCTTGCACACGGACTGGTTGAAGAAGTAGCAGTCCACCGTGGGCTCGATGCCTCGCAACGGGCCTCAACAGCAGACGTCCATCGGGATGCCGGTTGTCTCTTGTACTGCCGATCGGTAGGCCATCAGGAACAGGTGCATGTACTGGCCCCCGTCACGCTGATGCTCCGAAACCCCCGTGGACAGATGCTTTCTCATGGTTCCGTTCATCCTTTCCACCATGCCGTCCGATTGAGTATGGAGGACAGTGGTCCGGGGCTTGCGTGTCCCCAGTAGATTGCAGACGTTCCGGAACAGTCCAGACTCGAAATTCTGGCAACTCCAGGAGGGCTCCAAAACGGCTAAAGCACTCCATCGCCAGAACATCAGCGACATCACCGGCTTCTTGATTCGCAAGGGCGTACGTTTCGGGCCACTTGGCGAAGTAGCCCATGCACACCAGGATGTACTTATTTCCCGCTTGGGTTTCAGGGCATGCTCCAGCGACGGCCATGGCTATCCCCTCGAACGGACCACCGACGTTGTACTGCCACATCAGAGCTCTACGTCTTTCAACCGGTCCGTTTTCTGTAGCGCATGCTTCGCATCTCCGGCACCACTCTCGGACGTCACCTTTGCAGCTCGCCCCGTAGAACCTTTCTTGGACCTTCCGCAACGTCTTCTTCAATCCAACGTGTCCCCCAGAGGAGCCATCACGCAGGTGGCGCAGAACCTCGGCCACTCTACTCCTTGGAACCATTGATCGTGATCTCGTTTCCCTACTGTCCTCATCTTCCAAGATTCTGGTCAGGACGTTGTTGTCCAGATGCAAGGAGTCCCATTGCGCCCAATAAGTCTTCACCGTTGCTTTGGTGGCGGAGACCTCCTGCCAGGTAGGTCGACGGCCATCTTGTTTCCCGACTATAACCGTGCCTAAGTTGGGGTCGTTCTCCTGGCTGCTCTGCGACTCGTCTGGCTCCCACGAGTCGTCGACTATAGTGGTACAATTGGTGGGTCCCGCACGACTCTCCAGTCTCGAACAGTGGCCGTGGTCCGCAGGGCAGGGCTCCCTGGATAACGCATCGGCGTTGCGGTGGGCTGTGCCAGGCCGATTATTTATTTCCAAGTCGTACTCTTGTAAGCGCTCGATCCACTTAGCCATCTGTCCTTCAGGGTTCTTGCACTGCAGTAGCCATCTTAGAGCAGCATGGTCGGTCCTCAGCAAGACTCTTCTGCCAAACTCGAATGATTTATGTTTTCCTACGTCAGTACGGCCGCTGGGATGATCTCCGTCGCGACGATGTCTTGGTACCGGGCCACTAGATCTTCTATCTCCTTCCGTTCTCGTTGGTTCATGCCCCTTCCCAGTATTGTGTTCCTCCTGACCGTTGCTAGTTCCCTGCTGATGTTCATCATCCTTACTGGGACCCCAAGCCCAGTCGTCACCAACGTCTTCCCTACCAGGATGCCATGAGTGAGCTTCTTGCCACCATCAGGCTCGACCACGCGCACCACGTTGCCCCGGAGATCGCCATCCAGGTATGCATCCACGACCCTCTCGGTTCGTCCCTGCAGAGTAACATCTTCCGCCCATACCACTTGTGCCGCGATCTCTCCTCCTGGGTGTCGGGAAAGCTTCTCCCTACCCACGTGCAACTCGCCGCGTCTCAGGTCCAAAACGCACTCACACTTATCCATAACATCCACTCCCAGGATGTACTCGCCCGCACTGTCAGCCATCAGGTGCCGATGCTTGAGGGTTTTATTCCCAATCTTCAAATCAGTTTTCCCATGTGTGGTTACCGCGCCCCCCGTGGCAGTGCGAAGGAATTTTTGCACCTTTTAATGTTGCTTAGAAGATGATTGCTTTCTAGGCAAACGCTACAATTCAGACAACATAAAAACGACTATATTTTCAATATATGCAAAACATTTGAAAAACATTATCCCTCCAATCAAACAACGGATCTAGGTGACGAACACTACCTAGAGAGCGGTATCACTGCAATATTTGCATGCACTGAACCTCGTCAAACCACACAAATATGATAGGAGATTTAAGGTACGGAATCGGGTTACCCTAGAAGGTGTTCTGGGTGGATTTAGAGACTCAACTATCTTACGGTTCTGGACGGTTTCTTCAAGCAGATGTAGGTCTTAGACTAACGGCGTCTACCAAGCGTAGAGGGCTTTGATGTTGGAGGCTATTTCAGTTAGTACTGATTGTGGAGTCTTAGCAACGTACAAATTTTGACGCACCACATGTTGAGAAATACTAATTTAGGCTGGCGCTAACGTAACAACATCAAAAAAAGTAAGTAGAAATGACAACGTACATACAGCTTGGGAAAAGTGAGTTATGACATACTTAACAGTGCAACTGAATCCATTAGAATCAGATAAGTTAATCAACGATAAAAGAAATAAAAACCCATAGTTTACTGAAAAAATAACCAACCCAACTAACGGGTGTTCATAAACAGTCGTCATCCCAGTAGGTTTTGACTTCAGAAACGTATGTCTATTAAAATTGAGAAAAAATGCGCTATGACAGTACTCAATGACGTTTCATTGTGTTGCACGAATTAATCAAAGACATAACATTTTGTTTTTCAAAGCAACGGGGATGACGACGGTTTATGAACACCCGTTATATTAACTATACAAAGAATAAAATACCGGAAGAGCAAACCAACGGATATTCAATATTAAACAGAACGTTTAAAAACGTTTTGCCTTGGACATGGAGATATTGGAGCGAGAAGCTGCATACGTTCGTTACACTGCATCGTCCCCAATCTGACTTACATCAGCCTCAATTACTTCATTTAGCGCCATTTAATGAAATGCACAAATTTTACTACTATGCTACTACACGATGCTGCACAACTATAGAACGACGATTTATCAATTTTAATACAGGAACTGACCCAAATATACTTAATCAATAAATCTAGGGTTGGTGGCGCATAAGGCAAACTGAAAAGGGTCCGAAAAATAGGTGCACCACGCAGCTCAGAAGAAAGTCTAAAAGTAGTCAAACACCCCTTGATAACAGTTGGAAATGGTTGGTTTTCCACCCGTCTGCTGGCGGACCTATTAAGCTAGTATTATACACAGTGCGCCAGAAAAATCGGTATAAACTTTATGGCTTTGTATATTTGTAAACCAATATTTTTAAATGGTTATTATATCATCGAAGAGCTCAATCTTTTCAGATGGAAATGAAGGACTTTTACTTCAAAGAGATAGTACTAATTCAAAGTTGTGCGTGGTTAAATAAAGACATACAAAAAGACACAAAAAACAATTTAAAACAAGACGAGGCGGTGTACGCTCCTTATCGGTACTTCGACACACTGTTGGCATTGAGCGGCTGTTGTCATGCGTTTTTTGGGACATCCGCTTCTTAAGACACGTTTGGTTTTCGTAATCTGTTGAGATGGTGGTTTCAGTGTGGTATGACAGTTATTATATTGTGTTATATACGTGATCGCGCCACATGTGCGACAACTTCGGATAAAGAAAATTTGCATAGGAAACGGTAAATAATTTTTGAGAAATCTAGACAGGGGAAATCCGTTGAAAATTGAGGTAATGATTTATCAGTACTGTTAGAGGAAAGTGCGAAAAGGACAGAGAACGAAGATAATTTGGCATTTGAGATTTAACTGTTAGAATGAATACAAATTAGCATCCGCATCTTTCGATAACTTATAAAAAAATCATGCCCGGGCCAAAATTCGAACTCGGCAGTACGAGTGTGCCACTACACTACTCTGACAGTATATAAATGTGACCGCTTAACGGATATTACAAGTCAAGTTAATACGATCCGACCAGTACATAGAAATAGAAAATCTGCTATTCTCACCCAAGATCTTCTAAGTTCTTTGCTGTAATATTTCACATAAATTGTCGCAGAATTCACCCACTCTTGAGTTAGCGTATTTGTATCCATCCGGTGTGACATACTTCGCTATACTGCATTTTCCGACTCTCTTTTAGCATCAAAGCATTATCTGTCTTTACACTAGTTATGCAGTGTCATGAGACATTTCATGCAATAATTTTGTGTTGGACGCGATTGCTTGATCCGTTGTGACAAAAACTGTAAATTTGTAAAAGTGGTTGTCGTCGAAAGCAATAGTTAAGCTTGTAGTGATGAAGTAAGAAAGTTAATTTGCTAAAACTCAATAATGGATAGATACGAATGTGATCTCCTACACACATTTTCAGTTCACAAATATTAGCAGACATTTCAATGAATACCCAGTTAACCTTCTTCCATGAAAAATACTCTACAGTGAATATTCACTAAGCAGAATATTTTTGTTTTCGTTTCAGCTTCAACTTCACGATCAATAAATTATAGAACTCATACAATAAAGGACGTATTCGATATTTTACATTCGTTTATAAACTTTCTGCGCAGTATAAAAATTATAGGATTTAATGCCGGTCTATTTATAAATATAAACCAATAGTAAAGTCTATATTGTGTATGCAGTATGATTTTACTAAATAAAAAATATGTAATATATAGTATTTCCCTAAGTAGGCTGTAGAGTAGTTGAGAAAGAGCTGGGAAAAATATAGACTATATTGTTATGAAAAGCCCAGGTTACACTTATACAATTATTATTTGATATTTTTAGATAGAGTCATTAATTAACATTAATGACTCTATCTTAAGGGGTGAGTGCTGCAAATTTACTATTTGAAATATGTAAAATTATTTACATAAATTGTTATAATTTTCTTAGATGCAGTCGTCTCTACGCTCCCTATTTAACTAATAAAATTTTTTAAATTTTGAAATACCTTATAGTGATCTAACCTCATATTTATAACGCAGAAGCAAATCAGAGTAGGCTTAAATTTAAACAATTACGTCTACTATTACCTATAGATGAGTTGTCTAGGAGATATAACGTAAGTAAATAAAAACTAAAGCAAAAAACGCCCAAAGGACACCACCGGAAAAATCACTGAATTTATTTTAAGTCTGGCCTTAATTTTCTGCTTCGCAAACTGATTTTTTAGCCTTTATAGGGCCACCAGCAACTCTCTCAAAAACTAGGCCTTCTTATTATCGACTAGCCTGTCTTGCAAGCCTCCTGATGACTTGCCAATATGCTGCTCGTCCGATGTCCGATGGTTGCTGCCTAGCTTGGCTTTGAAGGTTTTCGATTCTTATTGGACCATGAACAAAGCACCACCAAAGACGTTCCAAAACCAGATGCACAGCTCAAAACCTTTTATCATTTACAGAGGCTCAAGGAATGAATGCAAAACTTCTGCAGTCTATTCAACAACACTGCACTAATGTAAAACACCTTGTATAAATTGTAAAATACACACCAGCTTGCCTTATGGGCTTTCTATTCTGTTTTTTATTGATCTTAATTTTTCAAAGCTTACTATAGGTAATTATAGTTTCATTTTCTATTTTACAGTTTAAGATTAAAGTTACTTCAAGGCTAATGCTATTTGTTTACAGTTTTAAATTCAAAGTTGTCATTTATGGAATATTTTAACATAATATTTGCAATGCTTGAATTATATTATTTCCATCATAATTGTATGTTAGCTTAAATAACGTTCATAGACATATTAATGCCGTCCTCTGAAATAAGCATACTAGAGGGCAAACAAAGGCGACTA